>JAPQRQ010000012.1:14036554-14048991 GCA_037367365.1 Apogon talboti
ATATCCTGTGTTTTAGATGATTCATGATCCCTAATTACACAAATTCAAATAAAAACACGATTTAAAATTAGTTTGATTAAAATTGTATAATGTTTATGTATGACATCATTAATAAATTCACAGCACTTGCGAGGCATTAAATGTGTGTTATGTTTTAAACAATAAAAAAATCTAAAATAAATTACACTACTGATCAGTAAAGACTGGACAAACAGTTGACAATAAATAAAATATAACCAAGCAAACAGGTTGCATTCAGTTTCTGTTGAGGAAGAAAAGTCCGCACAAGAAGCACTAATCTGGATTTCAAGGAGCAAAAACTTGAGTAATTACATTCATTCTGGATGCTGCCTGCCCTAAGTTCAATATAACTGAATAAATAACAGGAACAACTTGACCAAACTTTTAAATGTTGTTAAAACTGAGTGTTCACTTTTTACAGACATTTCAGACAAAAGTGTCTCTTGCCTTGCACAATCTGAATCAGGCTCAATTATAATATTAGTCATTTAAACTGAGATCATTTTAGATCTGCCCTCAAAAGAAATGAAACGAAAATATTCTTAAACTAATAAGTCAACAGTCGTGAGTGAAACCTTTCTTTCTGTTCCTAAATCTGTTAAATAATTAACAACATTTTAAATAATTGAATTGAGAGTCAACAAAACTTCAAGCTCAAAAGCAAATCACAAGGCTATCAGTGGTGGGATTGCAGGGTTTTAAAGAACTAAAGCCAAGATCTTCATTTCTCGCGCACCATGGGCCAGCATCACCTTTTGCCAATTCTCAAATTCATTTTTAAAACCTGTGTCCAACCTCACAACCTACACAGTAAACAGCCAGCGGCGATTCACTGAAAAGTGAGATGGTTCTTTCTTGGGCAAACTCTGGCTCAAGCTGGAGGGCTGTGAAATATGTATGGATATTTACCAAGAATGCAACCTGCTGATGGACGGATGAGGAGTTTTGTACACGGTATGTAAGACAACAATGCAAAAGTTGGCCGATGCGATTTTGTTTTTTTGTTTTTTTACATTAAAAAATGGTTCATATTTAGTTGCGATGATTGACAGGCCATCTTAACACTGAAAAACTGGAAAAAAAATACATTTATGTTTCATTGAACAAGGCCTAACATTTTATTGTATTCTTATTCAAATATTCCTTGAACCTTAGGATTTTCAGGGTAATTCATTCATTTGATTGCTGTGCGAATGAAGACAGTCAAGGACATTTTTCACACATCACGGCCTTTATCAGCAGTTGCGCACATGTGAAGTAGTGAGATACAACAACAGCGACGACAAAAGCCCTTTGTCTGCAGCTATATTAATGTATTAAATAGAGGGCTGTCGAACCAAGAGCAAAATTCAGCCACTTCAGGAAGAAGAGGCAGAAAACTGAAAGAAATGTAATGAGTTGGAAGAGAACTGAAATTCAATTGTAAACCGTTCTGTTGGTGGCACACGGCATAGAACAGCTACTTATGGTTGTAATGTGTTACCTAGCTTTGTACATATTCATATGGGTTTACTCAGACAGAGTCAACAGATGGCGAGGGAAAGCCATGTGGAATTACTCTGTGGATTGAACCGCCATGTATTTACAAAGATGCCAGTTCCAAACCAGGAATATTCAGTCAGGCAGGCTTTTGTGAGAGGCAATGTCCTTTGAAAACCGAATGAGCAAGTTCCAAGGATGGACTGAAAGTAGTTTGTAGCAGGCAAAAGTAAAGCTACTGGGTGCGAGTGAGCACTTTTTAAATATGTACTAATGTTTAATTTTAGCCAGTGAGCCCTCACTTAACAGTATATGATTACAATATTGATGGGACTATCAATACTTTAATTTCTGGTTTTATCGATGGGAATTTAAAATAACTATATTGAAGAGATATAACTATAATATAATAACTAGAGTGAACAGACTGACTGATTCAGGAGTTTAGCACATTTATGAGTGACAGTTTTCAACCAAATTTCAATCTGTATCAGCAAAAGCAGGTGCTGGTTGATGCCAATAGTTAAAATAAAACAGCAGCTCTAGCTCAAAAGATAAAAATTGCTCCCACTAATGACTTGTATGACTAATATGAAGCTGAGTTCCATTTATTTATTGATTGATTACTTTGAGAATCACGTTTACTGATCACATTTTACCATTTAGGCCTTCTTTTTCTGTTTTCTAATGAAATGAACAGCCATTGTCATCCTGTTCACAGTGTCAACAATTTTTGGGGAAGGTGTGAAAATGATAAGATCTGCTATTTAATCAGAAAACATCTTTTCCCTGCTTCAAATTATTCCTATTATGTCTCCTCTTTAAAAATAAAAATCCATCATCAGTTCATCTCTAGTATTTTACATTACAAAATTGCAGTTGTTCTTAAAACATTGGTTCATTAAATACATGGGGTTTTTTTAGATAATTAGTAGGGATAACCAAATAATCGATTTTTGTCAATTAGCGAAACATTAAGCATAGGTGACTTGTTTTGTTTGTTTGTTTTTTTAAGTCAACTAATTTTTTATTCTGGCGTGGGAGAAGCTTAATGTTTTACATCACAGAGATATAGAACTAATTTTCATGGGTCTGTTTCTGCATTTTACATTCATTATTATTTTGCTTTGGATTCAGGGCACATGTTGCTAATGACGTCGGAACTAAACTACCAGTCAACTTAAATTGACTTGATAACTCAGTAATCCAAATACCCACTGTTAATAATTACACATTTGCACACGTGTTGAATGTTTTACTATTACTATTGCTTTACAATTTAACTTTAAACTGTTACAGATATTTAATATTATGTTGCATGTGTTCTTTAGAAATAATATCTGATGTAAGTACAGATATATTTTTACACTAATAACACCAACAGGCTCCCCTGAACATGTGAATGTTACTGAGACAAAGACATCCAGGTTTTGGATGCAACTAACAGTTACAGTAGTTGAGATTTTAAGAGTAGATTTGACCCCTAGCTGAAACTGTCTCATTACAAGAATGTGCTGGTACTAGTAATGAACAATCTATGATCATTGCGATATGAAGTTGCACAATAAACACATCACAAAAGGCTGCATGAAAATAAACACAGCTTGCCATCAGCTGCCCAACTGAGAAATATCATCAGAAGTAATCATCATCTCAATGCTGAGCTATGTTACAGCACATTGCAGAGGTTAAACTAAGAATTTCGTAAACAAGCAAACCGTCAAACTGAAAATGTATGAAGATGTTTTAATAATTAATATTTTCTTAAGCCACATGTCAGTCAAAAAACATTATAAAACATTTTCTTTGTAGTTTCTAAAAATCTGAATACATCTACCGCTTTCCTTCAACAAAATTAATTGGTAAATGTTTTGGCCAGGGAAAAGATCAGTTTCATAAGACACTTTGATGAAAAAAAATGAGAGGAACCTGCCATTACATAACTGCAGTGATTAGAATGCTAGCAACAAGTTATTCAACCCAGCACTGATGGAGTGAGCAGCTTCTCATGTAAGTGGACTGTGTATCAAAGGACACAGTCAGGTGGTCTGATGAGTCCAGACTGATGAGTCCACCCTGATGCTGTCCAGTGGGATGGGTGCACCAGGGTGGATGAAGTGTTTACCCGTCATGCCTTGTACATACAGCACAAGCCTGGGGGATCAATTCTACGGTTGTTTCAGCTTATCCAGTCCAGGTTCAGCAACATTATGTCTCCAAACAATGATGAAAATATGAACGAAAGGATCAAGTTTTTTCATCAATGGAGTTTTTTTTTCCCCTGATGATACAGACATATCCCAAGATGACAATACCAGAATTCATTTAACTCAATTGTGAAAGAGTGGATCAGAGAGCATGAGACATCACTTTCTCACATGTTTTGGCCACAGTAGAGTCCAGAACTTAAAGTCTGTGGGATGTGCTTAAGAAGACTTTAAGCAGTAAATGAACCATCATCAATACTCGATCTTAGTGAAAACTCAACGTAACCCTGGATGAAAATAAACAGTTATATTTATTGGAACATTATACGAGTATAAAATGCCACAGTGAATGCATCCCAACAGGCATTGTATAGTTCTTGTACTGTTAATTTCATGATTTTTTTTATCATTTGTGGTCTGGATATGAAGGAAAAATCACTTGATGACCTTATGCAATAAATTACCTTCGGGTTTAAAGCATTTGGGCACAATCGATTGTAGCCTTAACCATTAGAGTACAACAGTACTACCATATAGTTTGTATAGTATTGTATTTGTATAGTTTGACAAAAAATAGTGTTAGGAATAAACCATAGGATACTACTAAAGAAGGATAGTGTCAACCACTTATCCTTTTCATATTGCAAACATAACTTTGTGAATCATCTAAATGTGACAGATAAACATGCATTTCATGAGTCTTTGCAAGTTAGAAGTCATAGATTTATCAAGCCAACTTATGTGGCTAGAGACAACAAACCAATTCAATCTCCATTTGGGGGAAATAATGGTCATCAAAACAAACTGATCAAATCTGGGCATTAATGTGGAAAATATAGCATATAAAGCACGGACACTGTTGTTATTCCCATGTAAATATTTCAGTTTAAGCCTAGTGAATGATGTTATTCAGTCTCCATCTCTTTACTGTTCAGTGTTAGCAATATATTAGCGACAACAAATACTGTCACATCATTTACTAACACTATATAATACATTGCTAACAACAACAACAACAACAAATACTGTCACATCATTTGCCAACACTCTATAATATTCAGTATTCATATCACTGTGGGTAAAGCAGAGAGTACACGCTTGTGTTATAATTATGATTATGTAATTTTAATCAGCAAAACAATAGTTATAAATGTGCCATATTCGCTGACACAGCCTTCCAATAACACAGCAAATTCTACCACACGTCTTTTTAAACAGCAAAAGTGTTTTAGCTTTGTCATTTCACAATTTAGTGCGGTAAACAGACGGTAACACAGTGCCTAAATGAAATACCACAACCGGTAAACTACACCTGCCTCCGTTAGCTATCCGTCTCAGCTGATACTTTGCAGCTAACTGGTAGCTAGCCGTAGCTCAGCTAATAAATGCAACTCACTTACCTCCACTTAGTTTGGGAATTCTGCCAACTTTGTTCGTTATTTCTGCTGTAATTGTCCCAAAGTCCTGCTCGTAGGCTTCAAAGTCTGAAGACATGTTGACGTTTAAGTTTAAAACGGCTGAGTTTATGTGACAGTTAGCTCAGAATAATAAACACACAGCTCGAATGGAAGACCGTCTTCCTTGAGTCACAGTAAAATAAGTTCGGCAAGAAACAAGACTTGGTTTTTGCTTTCTCCCGAGTCTGAAAATGTTTCAGCTAGGGAAAAGGCATGTCATTCGCGTTAATTTTACCAAATGTGAACACACAAATTATTTTTGCAGGTTTATGGTGGCTACGGAAGTAACTTCTTCTATTAATACCTATTTATAATGTGCTGAAGGAAGCTAATAATTTCTGAGACACCATGAAAAAGGTTCCCCTCTGGCTGCTGAAGAAATTGAGGAAAAAAACTAAGGAAGTGTCCAGGTTGGTAATTTAAAGTGACAGCTATTTTCCTCATTCATATAATCATACATGTAAGTGTACATTATATGCGCTATGTTTGAGTGTGTACAGATGTCAGTGTGTTTACTTCGCAGGTCGTTGCAGTAAGTTGAAACAGACCGATGCGTTAATAGTGTAAAGCTGGCTCACAAGCTAGCTAACTAGCTAGCTAGATGTGGTAGCTCAGGTGTTAAAGAAAAATAGATTTTGTTAACAAGGGGTATTGTGGCCTGTCAAGTATCGGTGTTTTCAGTCTAAGCTATTTTTTTTCGTCCTCTGAATATTGTTGGCAGTACTTTGGTAAAAATCCTTGACATTTTTTCTTGATCCGAATTAGCTAGCTTGTCATCAGCAGCTAATTACTGAGGTCGCTCTAGTAGAAATGTAATTGTAGTGCATGATGTGTTTTCGCTCAAGACAAAATCCCTGGGAGTTGAGTTATTTTCACTTGGATGTCTTAGATTGAATCATGTTTATTGTTCTTGATTGAAAGAATATCCCTGTAAATCTACTTTTCCAAATGTGTCACTACCATTTTGAAGCTGTATGTGCAAAGTGGGAAACCTGAGAAAAACATGAATAGATAAAAAGCTCATAATTTCAACCTCATTTAACTTGGTATGGATAGATTAAACTTTAGAAACATCTACAAGTAAAACAAGGACAGAATTTCAAACCACAACAGCCTTCAAAAGACCACAAGACTGTAAAATACATAAAATAAGCCTCTGATCTGGTCTCGTCAAAAAGTGATTATAGTGTCAGTTGAAAGACTGAAAAGTTGCAAATCCACATTGAAAAAACTTAAAATGACAAGGAGACGGTTGTCACTGCCAGTGTTTCAGTATTAAAAATAGACCCCTATGTTATGCAGTGTTTTTCTCTGGCTGTCTCTCTCATAGATGGAGGATTTGAGTCTGTCACAAGGATAGCGTGCACCCAAGACTGGCAAGAGAGGATGCTGCTCTTTGTCAGGGCCAGGAACAATGGGACACGGAGAGGCCTAGTGACTCCAGACCAGGCCAGTTGCCGGGTAAACAGAAGACGAGGAAAAATATGTGCATTGTCTGCACTGATGACTTTGCAAGATAGCAGTGGACAAAAGTAACATACTGAAGTCTGGTCAATATATTTCAGGAACTCAACAGCCTAAATTTTATTACTGTCTTTGTGTGGAAAAAATGAACTTCCTGTCAACCTTTGTGACATTTGAGAACCTCCATGAGGTTCGGCGATTGTGCCACTGGGGACCAGTCATAGCTCTGTCTGTCATTGCCATATGCTCCACCATGGCAATTCTGGATTCCATTATCTGGTACTGGCCCCTAGACACTACAGGAGGCAGCATTAACTTCATCATGCTCATCAACTGGACGGTCCTCATCCTGTACAACTACTTCAATGCTATGTTTGTTGGACCTGGATACATACCTCTTGGCTGGAAACCAGTAAGGCTCTTACTGAGAAGACTTTAGTACAGTTACATTTTAATTTATTGAGTAATATAGAGTACAGCATAAGCAAGAATCTTGTCTACTAAATCACCACATAAAAATAAAGTGTATAGAGAAAAATCAGACGTATGAAATATGTTGCATTAATCATTTGAGTGGTTTGCTTTTCCCAAAACAGGAAAACCTACAGGAAACCCAGTACTTGCAGTTCTGCAGGGTCTGCCAGGGGTTTAAGGCCCCAAGGTCCCACCATTGTCGGAAATGTAACAGGTAAAGACACAGTTATAACACTGATGAGAAGTGTTTTCTTCAGTAATACATGCACACTTGTGTGTTTTTAATAGCCTAAAAACTGCACAGGAACCCAGTAATACCTAGAGCACTAAAACAACTTGTTCAATGTCATTGAATTCAAGTAGGCTTTTGTCATGAATTACAAATCATAAAACAAACATACAGTGAGTTTCGTCAGCAACTCTTCTCTTTTGTCTTGTCTTCCTCAGGTGTGTGATGAAGATGGATCACCACTGCCCCTGGATCAATAACTGCTGTGGCCATCAGAACCATGCCTACTTCACCAGTTTCCTGCTGCTGGCTCCCTTAGGCTGCTCACATGCTGCCATCATCTTCATTATGACCATGTACACTCAGCTTTATGAGAGGGTCAGTAGTCTTCCTACAACATTCCCTGTAATAAGCATTATTTTAAGTTTTTTAAATGGATAAAGCAAAATCTCCTTTGTACTGTCTCACCAAAGGTAGTGTATATTTATCTTGCAATGGCTTATTAATAAGTTCTACAGGATGTAACAATCCAAAATAGTTAAATACAACCACTACAGTTTTTCTGTTGGCAGAATCATCAGTTCATCAGAAAATTAAGTTACCGCAGAAGTTTAGCTGTTTTGTTCTTTCTCAGATTTCATTTGGTTGGAGCACAGTGAAGATTGACATGAGTGCTGTACGCCAATTCCAGCCCCTCATGCCGTTCAGTGTACCTGCCTTCGCTGCCACACTCTTTGCCTTAGGCTTAGCACTGGGCACGACTATTGCTGTTGGCATGCTTTTCTTCATACAAGTAAGTGTTTCATAAAGTGTACTTTGGACTGTGTCCTCTGAATATGATCTTCTACATAAATGAGTAAATGAGTGATCATTTTGCCATGTTCGACTACATGTTGTGAGCTCAGCAAGTATGAGGAGATACAGATGTGAACCCCTTAGCGTGTATTAGATGAAAAATACAGCATGCTTCTGAAAACGCATTGGTCTATCCCAGTTTATTTAGATCTGCTTAACAATAAATAGAATGTAAAAGCAATGCAGATCTGACTACATATTAGCTATGATACATGGCATGTCACAGAATTAAACAAAAAAATGTACATGTAAGAGTTCAACAAGATCAAAATGTAAGAATTATCCTAAAGAAATGCTGACCCATTGTTTGTACTGACACAAGGATATGGAATTTTTGTTGATACTTAATCTGTCTGTATTTTTCAGATGAAAGTCATTCTTCGAAATAAGACCTCGATCGAGTCCTGGATTGAGGAAAAGGTCAGAATGTTCCACTTTCACATTACTTGAAGCACTATAATACACACGTAGTAACACTGTAATTGTCACTAATGCACCTGTTTATTCACAAAATGTTGAATGTTCTTGACAGACAGTGCGTCTATACACAAGTTCTGCTGCAGACAATATCATAGATAAAGAATTAAGGAGAGTGATATTATTCAACATCCTTAAGTTTAAAAAACACTAAAATATACACCTCCATTCACCACTAGGCCAAAGACAGAATACAGCACTACCAAACCGGAGAGGACTTCATCTTCCCTTATGATCTTGGCGGCCGTTGGCTGAACTTCAAGCAAGTCTTCACATGGTCAGGGACACCCAAGGGTGATGGCATTGAATGGCCAGTCCATCCCAAGTGTCACCAGCACACCTTAACTGTAGGTTTATTTATTTGTTTCACCATCAATGCCTAAGTCCCTGTATTTGGTTTGTCCTGTTATGCTGCATTTTTCACTGAGTATTGATGATGAAATGAATTGGTACTAAATATGGTGGCACAATAATGTAAATACTCTTCTTCTTTAAACAGATTGAGCAACTGAAGCAGAAAGCTGACAAACGAGTGAGAAGTGTAAGTACCTAAAGAATAACCATATTGGTTATTTACATTTACCTTCAGAAAGCAGTTATTCCACCATAGGTACCTTCTCAATGAATTATTTAACAAAAACATTTAGAAATAACTTAAAATGGATATGAAAGGCCAACTAGATGCAAAAAAAAAATACAGATTAGAACAACTACTCTCATAATGTCAATAGATATTTAATGCACTATACACAACGTACATTGTACATTTTACATTCTCCAACTTTATCTGATCTTAGTCTGGCTTTCGCTGCAGTAGAATAACCAGATATCATATGTGCCTCGGCCAGCAGGTCCAGTACCAGGCAGTGGAGGACTATAACGGAGCTTGCTGCCCTCTCAGCAAAGGTCTCCAAACCTTTTTCAGAACCCCCTGCACTGAGGAGCCCAGGATCCCCCTCAACAAGGGGGACACCATCCTGGCCACTCGTGGCACTAAGTAAGTTCATTTGGAATTAAACAGAAACTGATTGTTATGGTTTTATATGTGAAGTCCAGATTGCCTACCTGTTCATTTTGTTATAGTGAATAGAATGAAAGTACAATCTCTATGCTGTTTCTCTAGATGGTGGATGTATGGAGACAAAGTTCTGAGTGAGGAGCAAATGAGAGGTAAAAAATGAATGACCAAACAATTAATTATCAGTAATCGGTCACTGATGTATAACAGTTTTATTTATTCTTTTTAACTTCCAGCTGGAGACCGTGTAAGGGGATGGTTTCCAAGACGATGTGTGGAGAAGTGCCATTATGACACAGCTGCCAGTGATAGCACCAGCGATAAGAAAGTAAATTAATATATTTCAATAGGCTTTATATAGAGAAAGGGAGTTAAACTGATCTACAGGACCAGTAGCGTCTGTCTGTTTTCATTTAACTTAGTGATACCCATTCAGTAAAGATGTCATACCTGATACTGCAGGCTCACTCAATTTAAATGAATCACACGTCAGCATCAACTTGATTTTTTTTTTTACTGCAACAGAGCTCTTTTAAGTTTTACTTTGCACCTTGCTGTCAAATAATGTCTTGAAGAGCTTTGCAGAATTCTTTTACTGTCTAAAGGACTGTTCCATGAGTTCAGTTTGACTCCTTTGACGAAAAGCGAAACCCAGCAAGAGTCTTAATTTCCAAGAATTGCCACATGGCTTTAATGTATCTTCATTGTGATAATGTTTATTTTGTACTTGAATCTGTTGTTTTTGTGTCGATGTCCATATTTGCTAATTATGCAATGCCTCTGCCCAGCTAAACCACAGGGCTTCGTCATGCAAACCTTTCTACAGTATGGAAATAACACTTAATTTGTTTTTATTATTTTTGTAAAAACAAATGGTTGGCCTCAAAGTAAAACTGAAAATTAAATAAAAAAAAAAAAATATGCAAGACTCGGTTTCTCTTTCTGATTGCTGTGCTTTTACAAAAGAAGTGATTGTATTCTATTTGATTTAAAAACAGGAAATAAGTGACAATGTTCAAGGGGACTCTATTATAACAATGGTTATTACTTGTATGTATAGAAGAAAAGTTACACAAAATGTAAAATGTACGAATGTATATGGTGGTTTTATATTTCTGAATAAAAATAAAGAATGTGGCTAATGACATGAAATTTTTGCTCTACAAATCAATAAAGAGGTAAACTATTTACTGATGAATGACAGTAAAAGACAATTTTTGCAGTAACAGCACATTGAGAATATCTGATGTTGAGAATTAGTGACTATCCCAAGAGCAGATTATGAAAAGATAATGCTGAAAGGCCGTTATATTAAGTTTCTACAGAAAACAAGGTTGTATTTGATAATTTCTTCCAAGTTGTATATAAAACGCCTACGTTACAGAACCGTAGGCTCCCAGGACTACATATCCCATATTTCATAGCGCCTATCTCAACCAATCACGTTCCGATGCAAAAGTCACGTGCTTTAAGAAGCCTACTTCGTGTGAGTGACTTCCACTAGTAGCTGCTTGGGCATTTGAGCAGGAGTGGACAGGTTATGCCACTTCTTGGTTCCATATTATCGGGAAAACTAAGAATTCTGGAGCCATGTGAAGAGTTCTACTACCGTATTGCATCATTCAGTAGTATTAAACATCACTGAACGAGCACAGGTAAGCTCATGCTAAGTTGCCAGTCTAGTTAAGGACGATTTACAATTGCTACCTATCTGGGCCGCACAACCTTATGTTTAACAGCATATTCTGTCAGCTGTCTGGATCATAATTATCGAAGGAGAAACCACCATCTTTACCGCTGCTATCAAACCTCGTTATGACCACTTTTCGGTTTACCATATTGCTTCTTTTATTGTTTCAGCGATTATGATGCAAATGTAAACATAGCTTAGCTAGCTAGTAACTCAGCTGTCAACCAATGACAGGTACTCGGTCACTCTGGACGGATATCCGATCTCCAGTACTTGTAGATCTAAAGTCTCAGTTGTTATTAAGTGGTTTTGAGTGTGACAAGTACAATGGTGAGGTATATGGGCTGCACAGTCACTTCCTTGTTGCTGGGACAAACACACATGTATCACCACATTCCTCTGTGATTTGCAGCTGAATTTGTCATTTTAGCATCTTTTTCCTTCATAATGGGGGTCACAATTTTAAGACTGAGACAAAGGTTTGCACGCAAATGTTTATACAATGCTTCTTGTGTTGAAATGTCACTATGTAACACGAGTTGCAGCCTCAGCAGGCAAATATTTCAGTAAGACTGCCACTGTAAATAATTTCCTTATTGCAGTCAAATATACCTGGTTGCAAACAGCTACTGCAGGAATTGCTTAAATGAACTCTGCTCTCATCAGGCATTCTTTGAACATTGCATAATTTAGTAGAAGAGTAAGTACAATCATGTTAAGTTTCACTGAAGTCACGTAAAAGTCAAATATATGTCTAATAAGAAAATGCAAGTGTGCCAACAAGATTTGTTAGGAGTTTAGGAACTCGACATAAAAAATGAAAATAGTATGATCCAGATGAAAGAGAATCTACCCAGACAAAAAAAGTAGATAGGTAGGTGGTAGGTAGATAGATGGATTTTTTATCTATCCCCATGGTTAAATAAATATGCGATGCCATAGAATTGGAGGTTTTACATCTACTAACACTGTTTTGTTTCTTATGTCTTTGTCTTTTCCCATCCCCCTACGGCAACCTCTCAGACCCTGTGACAGTTCAGATATCAGGCCAGTACCATGTCCATGT
>JAPQRQ010000012.1:14061552-14071683 GCA_037367365.1 Apogon talboti
CATTTGGACGTTCAGAGGCTCCGTAGTTACCGTGGAAACACAGTCATCTTCTACAACATTGATTCACCAGTAAAACCAATAGAGTTGGATCAATGATAGTGAATGGACACACTTGGTTTATATTCAGTTATTGATATATGTTACTGAAAAAGTAATTTTTTTTTCTCTTTTTTTGATATAGTAACCTTCAACTGTAATCTAAGTTTTTATGAACATCTACATGATCAGTAAATTAAATACAAGAAAAAACCTGATTTATACTGATAAAAAAACTAAATACAGAGGATAATATTATAAATAAATGGTGATAAATCACTTAGGAAAGGTTAGATATAGAGAAAATTTTATTTGGGAACTGACAAAAGTAACACTAGGTCTTAATGGGTTAAATAAACATGTCACTCTGTAGCATTAAAACAGTAAAATCAGCATTTTAGAGAATTCCTGCTTTAATCTGATTCCATAAACTCAAATCATTTCCGCTTACCCAGTTTACTGGCGAGACCAAAGTCGATGATTTTGATCTTTGTACCAGTTGTGTCCACACAGACGATGTTCTCAGGCTTGAGGTCCAGGTGAACTATGTTCTGCTTGTGAACGTACTGCATACCCTCCAGGATCTGCTGCATGTAGCGGGCACTGGTGAGCTCCGTGTGCTCAAAGTTTTCATCCACAATGCGTTCAAAGAGCTCCCCACCAGCGATACTGGGCAGACAGACACACCGTTTTAGACACAGATGGAAGTCGTATTAAATGATCCAAATCGTAGCCCCCTTCTGTACTTCAGCTACTTACTATTCCATGACCATAACAGTCTCAGAGCGCCTGTCATACGCAGCCAGACACTGGACCAGCTTAGGGTGGTGCAGAGAGTTCATTATTTCGATCTCTTTCAGGGCCGCTGACCTTTCCTTGGAGGTTCGGGCTCGGTAGAACTTCCCTGCACACACTTGGCCAGTCTCTTTGTGCGACAGTCGGAACACCTGACCAAACTTCCCACTGAAAATGTTGAACCAAAACAAATTAGATTAGAGTTTATTTTACAGTTTGCAGAATCCCGATTTACTGAAAGGTGATAAATTAAAAGAAAAGCCAGCATGAAAAGGTGTGTTAGTAAGGCCTAGGGACACCACTTGCTGCTTCAATACATTTTGGCAGTGATTCTGATGTATGTGACACAATTCTTCTCTGAGTTATTCCCTCATTTGGTGTTCTGGTGATGGTAGTGGAGAGCAGTTTGTAACAACATCCACAAGCTTCAAAGGATGGATCATTTATGTCATTTTCACACTCATTAAATCAGGAATGTCAAACTGGGACACATACAGTAGGCCGGACCATTAAAACAATAGCATAAAAGCCTATAAATAACAATAAAATCTATTGTGAAAACGTTTATACTTTAAAACGGTCCTGTGATGAACATGTAAAATCCAAAATTTCTCAAGAACAATAAGTGTAATTTTAACATTATGATGCCTCAACTTATCAATTATCCTCCTGAGAAACAAGAAAGTAAAAGTTTTGGCTTCTTTACATTAAATAACTGCTTTTTCAGATACATTTTTTATGGAAGTAAAGCTGTGAAACTCTCGTCCCCTACAGAGACCAGTAATGGGTCTGGGTCTCAGGAGAATAATATACATCTGCATTACAGATTGCAGTGGATCTATAAAGACACAGTGCATTTAGAGTTTGGAACTAAAATGAGATTGACTCTTCAGTGTAATTTTTGCCCTTTGCAAATTCATCCCATGTGCCAGATCGGAAACCTGTGGTGGGCTGATTTTGGCCTGTGGGCCGTACGTTTGACACCTCTGCATTAAAATATTCAGTGAGCCTTCATGCTAGAACAGTCTACTCCCACTGCCAACCATATGCATCACATTTTCATATATTATTATTATTATTATTATTATAATAATAATAATAATAATAATAAGAAGAAGAATAAGAAGAAGAAGAAGAAGAAGAAGAAATATTTAAATAGCACTTATCGCAGAAAGAATTCACAAAGTTCTTTACAATAAAATCAGAAGTAAAATAAAATATATAGGCAAAAAAAAAACAAAAAACACACAGCTACACACACAGGTATAAAAACAAATGGTCATAAAACCCACCCCTAACTGAAAGCCTGTCTAAACATGAAGGTCTTCAGTGGCTTTTTAAAAGACTGTACCATAAGATTCAAGTTTAGTGTAAAATATTAAATGCATGCTTACACTCCCAGCTTCTCCAGTTTATCGTAGTGGTCCTCGACTTTGTTTTTGGTGTTTATGGTCACTGTGATGTAAGACTTGGGGTCTTCCTTTTGTTCCTCTTAAAAACATACAAATAAAGGGTTTCTGATAAGTCCAGGTCTCCACGCATGTAACAAAATTAATCACTGGAACATTTTACAAATCCAACATATCCCATACTTGCAGTTGCCATCTTGGCACAGGCAGACTCTTTGCTGGGTTCGCTGACCCCTGCTGAGTTGTAGGCCCGGACCCGGAAGCGGTACTGCCCCTGTGGTTCCAGTCCTGAACAGACCCGGTAGGAGGTGCTCTTACAGCGGCTCGCCACCTCTGTCCACGTCCCGGACTGGTCCAGGCCTTCTTGTCTGAGCTCCACTATGTAACCCAAAACAGCCGTGCCCCCGTCGTAGCTGGGACCCGTCCAGGACAGGACCAGGGACTGAGTGGACAACTGGGAGACAACAGGATGGGACGCTGGGGGGTCTGGACGATCTGAGGACAAATGAACAAACTGATATAAGAAACTTCATTCATTTAAATCATTGGAACATGTCAGTGTTATAAGCCTTAACTTTAATAAGAATAATGAATACCAAGTGTGAATAGTATTGTTCTTCATTGAAATAAGAATTAAAATCAGGATTTACAAAAACGGCCTAAATAAAAGTGTAACATATATTTTGTTTCCATATTTGTGAGGATATTTCATACATAAGCCAAGTAACACACACCAATTGATCTGTGAAAAGTTTGGGGTTGGATGTTTGTCCATCTATCAAACTAACACCAGAAATAAAAACCAAAAAGTTCACCTAATAAATGTACAAACCGAACCTGATATTAAAGCCTCCCTTGGACAATCAGCCTTCTCGGTTAACCCTTTGACAACTGCAATCTCTCCGGCGCTGCATTTTGCACTTTATAGTATTCAAATGACTGTAACTCTTGCTATCCACAAAATTCAAACTGCATGCTTTCTGACACTATATAACACTTTGCGGCAGCAGTGTGGGACTCTGG
Source organism: Apogon talboti (assembly GCA_037367365.1). NCBI lineage: Eukaryota > Metazoa > Chordata > Actinopteri > Kurtiformes > Apogonidae > Apogon > Apogon talboti. The sequence goes on from JAPQRQ010000012.1 coordinate 14,064,816, forward strand.
TACAAGTAGAAAGGAACTGTTTCAGAGACTTCCACACAGGCTAAAAAACACCTGGAAATAATAAAAAATGTGAAGTCATAATATGGATACTGAATGTTCAAGACCAAAGAGCATGTTTGAGCAGATGTAAAATAGTTGAATGTTTATTTTTGCAATCTCAAAAAGTGTCATTATGGACATTTACAGTTGTTTCTGATAATAAATATGCTAAAAACTTCCAAGTCTGTTTTTTTTTTCTTTTTTACTAAAACACAATTTTAAGCATTTATTATTTATAATAATGATAATCAATGGCCAGATATTTAAAGGTAAGTTCTTCCTGAAAACAAAAGGTGCACTCTTAAAAGGGTTAAAGGAGTTAAAGGTTCACCAACCGATTTGAAAACACAATTTTAATAGAAGTGTGAGATTATGGCTGAAATAAAAACAACTTTGTTCTCATGTGTGATAGTTTCTTACAGGTTGTGCTTTTCATTTCCTCCATTATATTTGTATCTGTTGTCAACACCTTTTTTATTTCTTTTTTAATAAAATATCTCCTTTTGCTACTGGTATAGTAGTGCATCTGGTATTTCTTCACATTATATGTTGCAGTTGCAGTGCTACCGTTATGTCCATGTCAAACAAATCTAAATCTTAGGTAAAAAAAAATATTAAAATTAAAGTGGAATCAATTAAAATAAAAGTAAAAATGAACTGAATACATTTTTGACATGTTCAGAATCTCAGCATACATCTAGGGGACAACTGGATCTAAATCTGTGCGGCAGACACATGTGAGTCTCACCTATGACACTGAGGGACACTGTGTGGTGAGCTGAGCCTCTTTGGTTTCGTACGACAATAGTGTACGAGCCTTTGTCGTCTGGACAAGCTGTAGAGATCACCACGGTGCTATGGGTCTTACTGCCCGTGACAGAAACCCTCTGCCCTCCTGATACAACCTGGACAGCAGAAAAAAAACAAAAAAACATGAGCAAACAGACATAAGTGATTAAGAGCAAAAGTCTCCAACTTTGCCAGATATGTTTAATTAACACATAAAGACCCAAACATCCACAGGCGACCAATACTATAGAGTCAAGTAAAATGTTTAATACCTGTTAACCACTAATCCTATCAATCCATGTAAATAATTGGTGTAAAATGCAGTTTGTCGTCTTTCACAGTCATCAGATATGACCCATTTGGACGTTCCGCGGCTCCATAGTGAACGTGTAAACAGTAATCTTCTTGATTCACCAGTAAAACCCATGGAGTTAGATTAATGACAGTGGATGGACACACTGAGTTTATGTTCAGTTAATGATGTATTTTACAAAAGAAGTCACTTTTTCTTCAGTTTTGTCTGTTTCTGATATAATAACCCTTAACTTTAATCTGAGCTTTAATGAACACCTACATGATCAGTGAATTAAATATAGGAAAACACATGATTTTTACTGAAAAAAACTAAATACAGAGGATAATATTACAATAAATGGTGATAAATCACTCAAAAAAGGGTTCAATACAGAGAAAAATTCATTTGAGAATGGCCATAAAAGCAGCACTGGGTCTTTAAGGGTTAAAGCACGTACTTAAGGCCTGTCAAACAATGAGTCAAACAACAGAAACCAGCCCTCACCTTGTCTCTGTTGTAAATCCAGCAGGAGGCCACAGGGTCAGAGCTGCTGCTGAACTCACAGTGTATCCGGGCCTGTTCTCCCACTCGAACCTCCACCTGCTCAGGAGGGTCTAGAAACTCCACAGGTGGACCTGAGGAGAGCACAGGTGGGGCTAGTTGATAGATTTCAATGAATTATCACGAGGAAAATGCAGTAGAAGTCATCAGACGTCTTTGACCAGCTTTCCACCCACTCACCTCTGCTGGTCGAGCCTTTGGTTTGAAGGTGGCTGTGTGTGATATCTGTGGAGACTGGAGAAGTGGGTGGATTTACAGGTGTGGGCTATAATAGGTAGACTTAAGAGGGCTCTAACCAATCACACACAAGCAGTCATGTTTGGTTGCAAGGACATACACACACACACACACACACACACACACACCCACACACACACACACACACACACACACACACTCTGCAATCACATGAATTTAACATTTGGACTGAGTTAAAACTTTATTATCCAGACAACACAGTCATATTTGTCTAATATTGTTGCTTGTTTAACTATTTCCTACTGATTTACATGATTTTTATTCAAGTTAGTAGTTCAGTGAGAAATCTACCTTTACCTTTTCCTTCTCTGTGATCCGTTTCTCCTTCAGTCGCTGAGGACAGTTGTTTGTTTTCATGAGTTGCAGCCTTACATGTGCCTTCACTCCTTGATCTTGATGTTTCCTCAGATGCTATTTCATGACCTACAACATTTCAGAACAGTTTTAGATCTATCATTCCAGGGCAGGACATACTGTATTTGATGTCTGTGCAGTTTCTAACTTGAGACTTTTCTGTTGTTTTTACCTGTGATGTGTAACGCGGCGCTGCTTGACTGTTTCCCAGCAGTATTTTCAGCTACACATGTGTACGTGCCAGCATTTCCAGATGAGCACCGGGTCAGAGTCAGTCTGGCAGCACCGTTTTTGAAGGACGTCTTACTTGGGTGCACTTTCTCACCTAAGTGCCAGGATAACAATAGATATCCACATGGTATTATCTGACTGTACACAAACCCAAGGAAAGTGCTGCTGAAATGACATATGTTTAATATAGGACAATGTGCTCTTAACCTTCACAGATAAACTACAGTTGATTTATTGTGATGTGATTTCCAGGCTGATAGAGGGGATTTTCAACAAAAACTGATCCAACACTTGCCATTGTGTAGCCAGGAAACTCTCACAGGGTGACGTCCTGTGATAACTCCTTGAAAAGTAGCATCACTTCCTTCACAGACGGTGCAATCCTGCAGTGGCTCTTTGAACTGAGGCGCTTCCGCAACAGGAACGGACGCTGGTCTGGCACCTGAACAGACAAAAGAAGTTAACCCTTAAAGATCTGAAGCATCTACTGTTTAATGACTCTTGGACCACTCATCCATCCTATCAGTATATTTATAAAATTATGGTAAAAATCTAATTTCTCAGCTTTTCAACTGCATCAGATGGACGTAGAGAGGCTCATTTTCTGCAACATTTATTCATCAGTAAAACCCATGTAGTGACAAATGACAGGGATGGTAGACGCATTCTTATGTAAGCTAATATATTTTATCTTTTCATCACTTTCTGTTTTTACATACTGTACTAATCAACATGTCACATGTGCACAGTCCATTGGACATTTTAAATCACTTTTAAAGACGCACCTATTTGCACCAGCTTTTAATACAAGTGTGTGATTCTTATTTACTTTATCCTATGGTTGTGTTCTTGGATGCTTTTTATTCTATTACTGTGTATCCGTTTTTATCAGTTTTAGTAGACCTTGTATTTATTCTTATTTTATCAGTTTTGGTATTCCTTGAGTTTGGATCTGCAGATTTGTACTTTGCGCTATTTTAAATGTGCTATACAAATACACTTGATCTTGACCTTGACCTAATCTTTGGATTCACACTGAGCTTTTATGAGCATATACAAGATAAGTGAATGAAATATAGGAAAATGCCTGATTTTGACTTAAAAATGCAGAATGCAGAGGATAATGCAATAATTAATGGTAAAACATCAGTTAGGAAACCTTAGATGTTGGAAAAAAATTATTTTAAAGTCACCACAACAGTATCACTAGCTCTTTCATTGTTAAAAATCATAGGTTATGCTTCCCTATCCATTGGTACATGTACCCTTCAGATCCTTATCCAGTTACTTTTAACAGATACTTAATAAAAATTTGAGATAACATGTATTTCTTGAGACGGAATAACAAGCAACAGGATTATAAACTGACGTCATGGGGCTTTTCAGTAAATGTGCATTAACTACGAAGCCTTATAACGGTGATGCTGAGGCAGAGTGGACAAAAACTGAAATAGTTTCCTAAATGGAAAATATAAGTGTTCCTTATCTTAAGCTAAAAGTTAATTTAAAAGGAAATTTAACTGATAGTCACTAGCATTGGTTGGTTAGTTAGCATTAGTTAACTAATTATGGGAGTAAACAGAGATATTATTCTACTTTCATACATTTGATTGGTAAGGATATACTTGAGTTTATCTGATGGGGTAGAAAAGGTTGTGAGCCGCTGATTTACAGCAGCTACACCTGTGTTTTCTCCATCCAGGGCCAGCGATGGAACACCTAATCCAAAACATAAATCACTGGCGACTGTTTCGGTGCAGAAGAAATGTCATTTTTAGACGGTTAACTGATCAAACTGTGGGTGAACCTTGGATGAACCGCATGGAAGCGAATACTCAGCCTTCAAATGTTAAAGATTAACCTCCTAAGACCCAGGAGCCCCACAGGTTTTTGAGTTTTGGCTTTTTTTAATTAAATTGCTTATATTGGAAACATTATGATGCAACAGTTTTTTCAGATGCATTCTTAAAAATTTGCGGTGGACAGTTGTTTCTTTGTTTTATTTTTTTGTATAAAGCTGTGAATTTCTTGTCCTCATACGTGGACAGTGGGTCCTATGAGGTTAAACAGATGAAAACAGTGTGGCTGTATGGAATTCATCTGTTTTGGTCGCTGGCAGAGTTACTGTATGTTTATCAGCCGTTATAAGTGTAAGTGATGAGAATATGGTATTGTGTTGACAGCCTTTTCATCACCATACATGTATGTTTGCACATGTGTGTTTTTACTGTTGGAATGTACGTCCGGGTGGGAAATTGGTGGTCACTAGTGGGTGGTGGAACGCAATCAGTGTGTGTGTGTGTGTGTTCGAGAAGAGAAAAGGTGACAGATTGTGTGGAAATGCCTCAGGATAATTCTGACCACTGCACTATCACAGTCACCACAAAAACAACATTACATTGAATTTATTTTCCTACATGTGTAGAGCGATAAAATATTTGCACAAACAGAAAACTAGCTCCAGGGGACCCAGCCTCGTTTTGCAATTTATAGTCTAACAGATTCCAGTATTCCTGGTTTTCTCTGGTAGGCTTGAGTAAGACGTACCCGTGTACACAAATGCTCCACAGAGACAGTATGGGGGAGGCTCAGGATGGACAGTTAAACAGCTGTAAATACATTCCAGGTAATTTAAAATGGCTGACTATAAACTTAAGGTTGTTGCAGCGAAGGATTAAACTGACACATTGATGCTGTTTCTCTGCTCTGTAAGTTTTATTCCCAGTGTTTACCTGTTGCAGATGGAATTCCAACTTTGCTCTTTCCCAGTTCCTTCCTGTCACTGGTATCCACTCCATTTACATTTTGCTCCTTGACACATAAATGTCCAGATCGAGATTTTATGGCAAACCGAAAGGTGGACACAAAAGTCTTCGATTCCCTGACGTCCTTGTCCATCTTTGCCAAAACATTAAAAAAAAAATTAAAAACAAAAGTCAGACAGTCATCAGTCTTCTATTCTTCTTTGGATTTAGTATGGAAACATGCAGTGGAACTCATGTGTTGCATACTTGGCCCTTCTCTATTTACACATCATCTGGAACAGGAGGAGCCTTTGGTCTCAGACTGCCTCTGAAATCACAGCCCACTCACGGCTCTGCAGTACACAGGAAACAGCCAGTTTTATCGGAAGGCCGGTTAATAACACAACACACATGTGGAGCCACTGCTACACTATGAGCTTCACTGGAACAGAGGGCGGGGGAGGCAGACACACACATGGGAGGAAAACAAAAGAGGCAGCGAGAGCCATGAGTGGGAAGTCAAAACATTCAAGCTGAAGAGAAACTAAGAGCATAAACAATGGGCAGTGATAAAAGGAAGAAATTAAAGAAGAATACAGAGTTACATTTACCTTCTTCTCCCACTGCCTGTTTCCTTTTGACCTTTTATTCCATGTAAACACAACGCAAACTAAAGCCAGTGCACAACACCATTCAGAGCAGGAATCAAGAAGAGCCAGTAGAGCAGCTTTGTGTCGGGTATAAACTCTGGTGAGTAACAGCAGGTAGGAACATCATCCAAGGCGTTCTCAAAGGTGGACTTCCAGGGAACAGTTTCTCAGAGGAACCGTGGAGGAGTGGGATCTCCTGACCCCACCCAGTAACCTACTGTTGGCACATGCAAATGAGTCTTTAACTGTGCTGATAAAGATGGTCTCGCTTCTGTCTGGGTGTGTCTCCACGGTCTCATTTTACCTTTTGTTAAATATGTGTTAGCTGCAGACTGGTTTGGTCTTATGAATATTCAAAGCTTACAGGGTTTATCTGACTGTTAAACCATGCACATTTTTATTTAATTTTTTTACTTTTGGTTTTAGTTTTACCTAATTTATGACTTCAAAAAAATGTGAAATTAATAATGTTTAGAATAATTTCTAATAATGTTAATAAATATGCCAAAATTTCTCAGGAAGTTAATTTTTATTGTATGCTTTAATGTTTTTATAGCCTGGACAGACAGGTACAGATCAACTTTTTTAACCCATAAAGACCCAGTGCTACTTTTGTGGCAGTTCCCAAATTAATTTTTTTCTCTATCTAACCTTTCTTAAGTGATTTATCACCATTTATTATGCTATTATGTTCTGTATTTTGTGTTATTTCAGTAAAAATCAGGTACTTTCCTACATTTAATTCACTGATCATGTAAATGTCCATAAAAGCTCAGATTAAAGTTGATTGTTATAATATCAGAAACAGAGAAAACTAAAGAAAAAGTGACGTTTTCAACAAAATATATAATTAATTGAACATAAACCAACTGTGTCCATCCACTGTCATTGATCCAACTCTATGGGTTTTACTGGTGAATCAATGTTGTAGAAGATGACGGTGTTTC
>JAPQRQ010000012.1:14113400-14123711 GCA_037367365.1 Apogon talboti
CGAACCAGTGAAATAATAACAGTGAAAAAAGTACAATTGCATTATAAAAATGCTACAAAGTTTCCTTAAAAATGTGAATAACATGGAAAACCTGATATGTCTTAAGAAAAGTAATTGCAAATTTAGCAATATTACTCCTCCTTACAACTTACAGATCACAGTGGATCTACAACTACACAAAACATTTAATGACAGGCAAAATATTGATAAAATTGCACTTACTTCTTAAAAGACATTTCAGGTTGTTCATATTTGTTCAGGTTATTCACATTCATATCATTATTTATGGGCCATTATAATCGTATTTTACTGGTCTGACCCATTTGAGATCACATTGGTCTATATGTGGCCCCTTGATTCTTAATAATTAAAAATTCAATGTAATTTTTGCATTTCACAAATTCATCCCGTGGTCCAGATTGGACCCTTTGGTGGGGCCGGTTTTGGCCTGCGGGCCATGTGTTTGACACCTGTGGCGATATCTGTCCAAAGAATTTTATAATATCAAATTAAGCTCTTTACAACACAGACAAATGTATTGGTTTTTACAGTTTAGGCCTGGAGGCTATTGTCTTGTCTCTGACTCTTGTCTCACAGTCACAGCGGAGCCTAATTTGCCCTGGATCACTTTCCATCGTTGATCTAAGCTTTGCTGTGATACGTTCTAACACTCGTCCCCTGACTTTCTCCCATCATATCTTCAGCGTCTCCACACCCATTAGAGGAAAAGCACATCTCTTCTTTGATTGTGAAACACAATCATCTCCTGCTTCATTTGGCATTTAACACAGCTGTGGTTTGCTTTTGCTCTCTGTGATCACCTCTATGTTGATTGCTTCTTGCTGCGCTGGCATGGCTCCCTTGTACATACCAAAACCGATTTGACAAAAAGCCACAGATCACCTGATTGAGGCGTACTGTAGATTAGGCGTGTGACGTTAGAAGTAGACATTGACAGCATTGAAGCTTAAAGCCCACATCTAGTTATTTCAGCTTTGTTTAAAACCATTATATTTTTTCTTTATCAGCTCTCGTTTCCAGAAACAAACAGTACATTTTCACAAGTGTGACATGCATGGATAAAATAAATGAAGCTTTACAAATAAGCACATTAACCATTACATGATTAAATTGTACGACTATGTATAAACAGAGCTACATTTGTACTGACACGTTATAGGTGTAGAATTGACAATATTTTGACTGTATTTAGACAGCAAGGTTCAATGTTAGATTGGTACAGTTTAAACACTAACATAATGCCAAATATAATGGGCTAATATGACATGGTTTTCCCAAATCATCACATGGAGACACGATACATTTTGTGACAATCAAAATATCATTCTGCCTTCCAATATTTGACCAATTTTTGTGACAAAATATATGTCCTCAGTCACTGAAGCACAATATCGTATATAAACATTTGAACATGACTCTATACAACACATGTACATACACTGCAGTGGCCACGACTGGTGGATTTCCAAACTTGGACCTGAAATGGCAGCTCGTAAATGATGGTGACGCTTGTGCACGGTCAGACTTGTTACTACACTCCAGCATGACACATGGCAGTCACCGTCACTGTCCATCAGAAAAAAATAGCATAGGCACCCTGTATCACAATGGAACGTATGGATGAGGAGGTAAAGTGTACCCATAACCGCAGATCCACAACCGTACTCCACCGACCCGACCGTGGAATATCAAAACGCCCTGACTGAGGATCAGTGGCTATGAGCAACATTACCCTTAATACAAGTGAAAGTCAAGAAGTGAATGCCATCTATCTGTGACCTTTCATCCCTGAGCCCAGTCCGTCCAGTCCAGGCCTCAGTCAGCATAAAGGATGAACCCTGAGAAGGTGCTGTATTTGTTGCTGTTGCCCCCGTGAGCCTTCCCCCCGTCCAATTTTATGAAAACCTCATCGCCTGCATCCAAATGAAGGATGACACTGTTGCTGGCGTAGTCATAACTCTGGTCCTGGTCTTGGGCGATGGCACTGGCTCTGACCTGAAATGTGACATGCACACACAGACAAGCAGAGAGAAAGTGAAGAAATATATGTGGAAAGCTGAGAAAAATCGATATTTTTTATTTTTTTTTACAAAGGATACCTGCATTTTCTTGCAGTTAATATCTCCATTCAATATGTATGAAGTGTTATTTTTCGAAGCAGAACATTTGTAGGATGTAGAGACTCAGTTCAACAGGGACATTCTGACTTTGTCCGGAGTGTGTCCCCCTATGAGCGTCTTGTTTTTTCCCCTAGTAAACAAGCCTATGACTCAACTTAAAGGGTCAGACTTGATTTAGCCAGCCTCTGAGGAGCACTGGCAGTACATAGGATCCCATCACCTCACGTTTTCCCTCGTCCATCCACCTGAAATTATCAGCGCTTGGGTAGTTTTAGGTCTAAAATATAACACTAAATTCTCCTCTGTATGTTCATGCCTGCAAAAACAGAGATTGTTTTGTAGCTAATGAAGCAAATATTCCCTTTCAGCTTCCCCTAATGTGTTATAATCAGGGTTACTGGGTTATAGCTTGCTATTTTGCTACTTCTAACCCGAGTTACAACTGAAATAGGAGCACTAAGTTCTAATTAGTGCTGATAAAGTGCAAAGTGTGTGTCAGGGGGCTGCGGGGGTCTGAGAGGAAAGGTTAAGCCATGAATGACAGCATGATGATAGATTTCTGAAGGATAAGGGCAATGCAGGCGAGTCTCCTACCTGCATCCAACCCTCACTTTGCAGCTGCACAGATTCCACAACCATACATAACTGTTCAGTACTATGATATCCTACTTTATTGTAACTGGATAAAACTATTTATCTGATTTATGTGAGTAATTTTAGGGACTTTATCCAGGGGTGTGTTGAGAATACTGACTAAAGTAAGCTGATATAATAGTTTCCATCTTTAGCTGAAGTCCTGTATTATCAGGGTTGAAGCTTGTGCTCTTTTTCTGTCATAAAAATTCCACATGAAAAGCTAGAATGACCATTTTGTTATTAATTAGCATCAGTAGAGTGTTGATATGAAACAAACTACACACCAGTGAGGCTACATTTGTGAGTGTTTTCATGAACCTGAGATTTAATTGTCAAGTATTTTCTGTTATTTAATGATATTGTATGAAATAATTCACCACACTGAATTTAGGACTTTTTTTTATGTTATTGTGTTATTGTGCGGCTAATATGTAGTTCATTACCCTCATAATCTGCTCACATTTGTAACTTGTATTTTTGTTTTCAACAGTGCAAGTAGAACATGTGTGTATTTGGACATATTACTTCATATGGAGTAATGATTTTACCTCAGGGTGAGGGATGTTGTGTGACCTTATTATGGTTGACCCTACTTTAACATTATTTATTTTTTTAATTGGGTAGTTACAATTAAAAGTGACACTGCTCTGGAAACAGGAAACATTAGTGAGAAGATGTTATACAGTGTAATACTTTTAAGCAGATGCCACTGACTAAAAACAGAATATAATCTGTAAACCAACATATTGACTATAAGACAGTACACAGGATTTCAGGTATTTTTACATTGCCTATAAAGGAATTTGTTTCTAAATAGTAGATTTATTAATTATAATGCAATTTAGTGTGTTTTTAGGTTCTGGTTTGTTGTATATAACTTTCTAAAGATAAAGCATATGGTGAAACTTGCAATGATATTCTATCAAAAAACACAACTTCCCCTGAAAAAGACAGATGTAACATATATTTACAGTGTTAGATATGTACCTAACTGTGTTACAGTGTATCTGTGGCAGTGCTTTGGTATCCAGCCTCTTGTTGCAGAGTGGTTGAGGTGTTTGCAGGAAAATGACTAGGTTCAGATTTACATGGTGTTTGATCACTGTCTTCCCCTGGGGCCTTAAAGACATTACAAAATTATCCATGAACATAGCAAATATCCTAATTCCGTACTAAAACGTCTGAACCTGACAGGCAGCCTGATAATGCATGCTAGCACATCCGGTTCCAAGAAGTTTGTTGTATTTCAAAGGGCACCAGCTTTGAACTAGCCACTACCCCAGGCTGTGTTTTGATGTGTGCAGAGCTGAGATAGCGCTCCACTCTTTCCACTGACTTCAACGTGGACATCATTGGACGTGTAATATGCACCGATACGCAATCTGGCAGCTTGCCACTGTGCATTGTCATTATACAGGACTATAACACCAACCCAAGCCCAGACCTAAAATCACTATACACATGAATGCATGACTTCTCGATTCAGACTGCCAGTCGGCACACTGGTTCCTCTGTTCCCTGAGCATTTTGATGTGCATTCATTGTAGTGAATGATTCCCAGTTCATAACTCAGGTCAGTAAATGAATTATTATAATCATGAGCATGTATTTGGATCAGTGTGCTCCTGCTATCTTAAAATAAAATAGAAAGCCTATTTGTAAAACATCTGGAGGAATGTTTGTGCAGATTTAGGTGTGTGAAGAGTTAAAATCATCACCCACCAGACCATTCTTGATCAGGTCAGCCCACATGCTGGTGCCATCTCCTCCCCTCATCAGGACATTGTAGATGAAAAAATAGGTGCCAGGAATCTTACAGGTGAACTTGCCTGTTGCGCCCTCATAGTTGCCACCAATATTAGTCACCACGTCATCAAACCGCAGAATATCGTAGCCTTCTTGAGGGTTTCGTAGTCCTGCATAGAACGCCACCCGAGGAGTGGTATTGTAAGTGGTTGTGCTGACTGACCCTTTACCCCCTAAACCTAGTATCCCTGTTCGCACAATGTCCATATCTCCTGGCGGTCCCTTAGGTCCTGGTGGGCCTGGCTCTCCAGGAGGTCCCGGGGGTCCAGGCTTCCCCGGACGCCCCGGTTTGCCTTGTGGGCCGTGAGCACTGTAAGTTGGCAGCGGTGGCCCAATACTATGATCACCCAGATCTGCGTCGTTGTCCACCTGCAGGGCTGAAGTTACTGTATCTGTGCCCAGATGTACGCCTGTGCCGGTGGTCCCTGTGCTGGGGAAGGGGTCACAAACCATGCGGCAAGTACCCAGCATCTCGTAGTGGCTCGCACTGTCGTCTGCGCTTCCTGTGCCAACTGAGCTCACCAGCACAGGGATGAGGACCACCAGAACCAGGACCAGCATGACCCCTACGGCAGCTGCCACCAGGGTCTTCCGCCCGATGCTCAGCCGAGGAAGGGGCTGCGCTGCCAGCGTGGAACTCTCCGGGGTGGAAATGGTGACTGTAGGGAGTACGGCACCACGTCCACCTGGCAAAACACAGACACACTGAGGATCTCCGATGGTGAAGATGTTACCCAGGGAGAGCCGGTATGAGTGTGTGAGTGAGTGACAGAGCTGTGTAGGAGTAAGGGAGAGAGAGTGTGTGGAGCAAGGGACCAAAGTGATCAAAAGGAGAGAGAGATTGAGAGAGTGAGGAGAGAGAGTTAGATGAGAGGAGGAGGGTGAGAGTAAGACAGCTAGAGTGTAAAAAAAGAAAAGAAGCAAGAGGAGGAGAAAGTAAGCACACATACACATTAACCATGTGAGTCAGGGCTAAGGAGGGCACTCTCCTCCTGGCGCACGAGGAGCCACAGAACACAGACAAAAGCCATGTGATGTCAAGAGCAGAGAAGGGGGACATATTTAACACATTCCAGCTCAAAAGGTGAAGATACAGATGGAGAGAAATTTGCTTTGACAAAAAATCCTCCAAACTTCTTGCCTATGTAATGCTTTTCAGTGTATAGTTTAACCGTAATTGTAAAGCCATTTGAAAACCTCAAATAGTAAGTAACCAGATATAGATGGGAAAGTGGCTCCCTTACATTACATCTGTCATAATGTGCACATTTTTTTCCTTATCTTGTGTAGAGGGAGCTCTTGTACACTGGAATGATTTCAGACATCTGTGGTCAGTCAAGCTGTAACCTTCAGAAAATTGACAAACTTTTAAAGAGGAAGGTCAGAATTCTTTCCTCATGAAATAGCTAGTGGAATGCTGTTTTGTTGAGTAAATTTACACATTTCCTGTGAATATAAGACTACCCTACCTTAAAAAAAAGCCTGTCTGCCTTACCGATCGTCAAGTCCTCCAGTGGCACTCAACAAATAATCACCCAGTGACAACCATAAGGATGGATGCTGCAAGCCAAACTCTCATGGTCGTAAAAGTTGCAATGCCGCTTGTGTGACACAATTTAGAGCCAGAGTCTGCGCAGTAGAAAAATGGGTGCATCACATGTGCCCACTGGTCGGCCACGAGTCTGACAGATTCTGGTTTTTATCAAATGAACACCTTAACCAAACAAACTGATCAGAAAGATAATGATCTGATCATAAATCAAGTCAAATGTAATCTACCTAAAAAGTCAGAAGTCATCTTTGAGAAGTATTTATCGGATGTTTTAGTTTTTATTTGGTTGAAGATCCCATTGAATAGCACAGAGGAGTCCGACTTGTGGTCCGTACTACAGCATTTTCCATTTCCAGAACCACAAGGACTACCTATTAAACTATCCTTTTTATTTTTTCATGGAATAAAAATACTTAAAACAATACTAAACACTTAAACATGTTTTTTTCTGCTGCGTCAACCATTTGCAAACAAATTTGTAAAATAATTAAATCACATCAACTAATCAGGAATGTTCAGTCCATCTGTCTTTCAGTCAGAGTCTGCCAAACCTCCAGCTGGGAACTGAAGCTTCATTCAGAATCACCAGACTCAAACTGGGGTAGAAATTTGGCCTCATAAAACCCACTAACTCAGTCAATAGTTTCAGCTTAAAATACCCTATTAAAACGCAACAGTGACACAACAACAACAACAGGCAACAGAAACCTGGTCCTTTTGAGACGCTTCAGGGCGTTGGTGGGAAAGGACTGGATAAAAGCGAGACTAATAGTATTATAAATGTAATTGCGTATAATTAAATAGATGTTTCTTCTTTTTCTTCTTCTTTCTGATTTTGCACCAGTTCTCTGAATCATGTAGTGGTTGGGGATCTTCTTAGAAGGAGCAAAGTTACACTTTAAATGTCCTATGTGTAATATTTAGTAACATGTGCCCTCACCCTCCCCTACGGTGGCCATTAAAAACACAAAACACCTTTATTAGTGTTTATTTCAACTATTCTGGGCATTTTTTCGGTTAACATTCCAACATAGCAGATTATATTAATATACATTAAGACTAGACTCTACTCAGTATAAATAAAAAAGAAGTTCTCTCGTGAAGGTCTAACGCGAATGTGTATGTGCTCCGCTTAAATGTCACTGTGAACATGACAATGAGCAAAGTGTCACATCCCACCACAGTGCACAATTCTATTTATATTATTAATTAGACCTGCATTCTGTGTTGTGGTGCATCAATATGTCAGCTGTGAAAAGCAACACCTGCAATAGCAGACCTATGTTGCGGCAGACATTTTGGCTTATATCAGCAGGAAAAAAAAAAAAACAGGTGATCCTAGCGACAACAGCGATGGATCTGTTCCATGTGAGTGTCCCAGAAAGCCACGCACAAACCAAAACTCTGGAACTGATGCACTTACATTGGAAATTCATGTAACAACACTTTTCTGCCATAAGTCAAAATGTCTGCTGGGTAAACGGATACTGAGCAGTAATAGCAGCAGTAAAATTGTAAAATTACATTTGCGAGACAAGCCAACATATGGTTGTGTCTTCTAGCAAGTTCAGTATTAATTTCATAAAGCTGAGTTGTAAATGCATTAAAGCCCTCGCCACCATTCGTGATACCTGTACGAACAAGGCGGGCTGTTCTGACGTACGTGCCCAAAGCGATATGCAGCTGAACACTGGTGTGGCATTTTATATGTTCCCTCAGAATGACTGTGGGAGACTCAAGTCTGGGTTGTTGTGCCACCTGATGGAACGACATTTGACATGACGTTTTAATATCGTACCGCCTTCAAGCTTCAGCCCAGGAGACTGGTTTATTCTCCGCCGAGAGGCCTCAGACCTCTGCTTGACCTCAGCTGGCTGTATCTGATGGACATGGGAGCATTTCTAAGTCTGTCTCGGCTCTTCAGTCTGAATAACGCTCATCAGAGTATGACTGACTGTTTAGGTCAAATCTATACTTTTCTATTCACTATTAATCTTCTTTGGGGTTTTGTTTTTTTACCTTAGGTGAAATAGCCTGTTGTGTTTTGGCTAATTTTTCGCTTAAGGTTTGGTTTTTTTGGTTGATTAACTATTTTCTGAGGAAAATATTTAGTTGTTTTGGCTTTGGGCATGCATGCTGTCTTGCACAACAATTAGTTTTTGCCTGTTTGGAAAACTCAACAAGACTTTATTTTGTTTTTGCTCTCAATATAACTGCTTTTACTCAGGTCGCATCACTAATTTTTATTCAAAAACTACATTTACTAGTCATGGTTTAGGTTTTAATTCTACTCTATACTTCTGTGCACAACCTTAACCTGTTGTTACCCATGATGCCCTTATGCTGCTTATTTAACCCATACAGACCCAGTCTACTTTTATGTCAGTCCCCAAATGAATTTTTCTCAGATTTAAACATTCTTAATTGATTTATCTCCGTTTATTAAAATATTATCTTCTGTATGTTCTATATTTTTCAGTGAAAATCCCATATTTTCCTTTATTTAATTGACTGATCATGTAGATGTTCATAAAAACTCATTAAAGTTGAGGGTCATTATATCAAAAACAGAGAAAACTGAAGGAAAAAGTGATGTTTTCAGCAAAGGTATCAATGACTAAACTTAAAAAAACACTTAGCTTCATCCACTGTCATTGATCCAACTCCATGGGTTTTACTGGTGAATCAATGTTGAAGATGACAGTGTTTCCACGTTCACTATGGAGCCTCTGAACGTCCAAATGGGTCATATCTGATGACCATGAAAAGATGACAAGCTGTATTTTACACCAATTATTTACATGTATTGATAGGATTAATGGATCAGAAATTATTAAGTATTTTATATCAGTAGATGATTTAGGTCGACAGTGCATGTTTGGGTCTTTATGGGTTAAAATACAGTGGCATTCATTAACAGATTATCTTCTCTCCAGCTATGAATGTTATTTATTTATGCACTGTCTTCTGCAAAGCTTATGTATAATAGTTCACTGTTACATTTACATTTTTCAAGATCAGAGACTGCAGTTAAAGAACATTCCCATGGATCTTCATTTGGTGTGTGCATTTGGAAATGTTGCAGTGCCTGGACACAAAATTAGAACTTGGTACATGTTCTTTATTCAGGAAAATTAATCCTCTGTTGATGATTTGGCTCTCTGAAGTCACACTTGTACCAACTCTGATATGCTGGCACTGAAAATACACCAGTGCTTGATTCGGTAACCACTGCCAATCTGCTCATTTGGTAGTTTTATAAATTTATTTGATGCATTTATCTAATATCAATTATAAAGTTACTAATATACTTGACTGCAACACAAGTTTATAGATAAATGCACTTTTTTTTTAATCATAATAGTAACAGCATGGTATAGTTTTTCATCCTCCACAATTCACAATTTGGATCTTGCAGTTGTCATAATTATGATAATGCAATGAGTCACACAATGACTCTTCAGTTCAATGACAAAATACATTAAAATCACACTGCTGACCATGTATTCAATGTCATGGACAATGTGATGATATTCCAACTGAGGATCTTCATTGGGAGACATTTACTGCCAATTGGTGATCACTGAAATGACAACACTACATAAACTGCAGTGCGTAGCATTTGTGTGTTTTGTGTGTAGTGCATCGTATATTAATTCCTTTAACAAGAAATGTAATCAAAAAGTACATAATCAGTACGTTAAGTGCCAACAGAGTTATTACATGGGAAATTAAACTGTAACATTTTAGTTCAGATGCGGAATAAAGATTGAGAGAAATAAACATAAAGTGAACACAGTAAAGCAACACAGTGTAAATAAACACAAGAATAGTGTATATCAAAAATGCATGTTGATTACTATAGATCCACCTTGATAAAACATGTGAATGAAGTCATAGAATATAATGATGAAATTATGTCCAAATGGATTAAATGGTGAAAATACAGACTAGATGTGAGGCCCTTGAATCCTCTACATTTATTATAATTGTGTATTATAATTACACAACAATATTTTTGCACATTTATTATGTATATTTATTTAATTATCATATTGATAATATCTTAGAACATATTGTACAAATTGCTGTTCTAATTTTGTGTCTTACTAGAGTGTTTTAATATGTATATTTTATATATAAACAATTTATGTTTGTATATTTAGAGCTTTATAT
>JAPQRQ010000012.1:14129496-14144744 GCA_037367365.1 Apogon talboti
ATAAAGGCCATTCTATTCTATTCTATTCTATTCTATTCTATTCTATTCTATTCTATTCTATTCTATTCTATTCTATTATATTTCTATGTACTTCATCAAAATATGTCAGTAAATTATGAAACCTTTAGTTATTGTCACTTCATTGTGTTGAACGTTCTTTCCTCTGTGTGTATCATTCAGTCCAGCTGCCATCACCATGCCTGAGACTGCAGAAGCCCATTCCGCCCACCTCACCACCAACCGCAACTGCACAGTGGAGATCACCAATGTCACCTCTAAATATTGTCTCACTAACCCAAAGTAAGAATCTCTCTTTCTGTACTTTTTTTTTTGTTTCTTATGTGGAGGAAATGACAAAAATAATATGCATTTCGAAAGGGATTTGTGCAATACTACCTGTGTCCTCTTTTTCCATCCAGGGTTTACATGGACACAGGCTTCAGCTTCAGCCCACCACAGCCGACAGTGCGCTCCACAATGACAGAGGTGTGCTCTTTCACCAAGGACGACAACACAGCTTCAGGCACTGCTGGTGTCTTTACCTACGAGATGTACGAGATGCAAACGCACAAGTGCACTGAGGTGCTGGCTGTCATGTTCTCTGTGCCATTTGACTATAACTTGTACAGTAACTGGCTGGGGCTTGGCATATTTCAACAGTCCAAGGCTTGTGATGAGAAACTCTTCAAAAGCATGTACAACGACAAGGATTGCAATGACTTCGTGCGGCAAAATCCAAATGGTTCTGGGTTGCTACATACTGGGAAGACAGTGGATCTTAGAGCCACCATGTCTAGTGAGGGGAGAGCTATCATAAAACTGGAGGTGTATGATAAGATGTCTAGATGAGGCTGTTTATAACGCTGTAGAAGTACAATGTACTAGCACCAAATCATGGCACTGGATTGGATTCTATAAAACATTATATAAACACAGCTGATACTTGTGTCTGTTTTCACATGTACGGTGCTTTAAATGAATAAACATATATGCAACTAATTTCTTGTCTGTTTTTGTATTCTCTTTATTCTGAATCGATATTAACCTTTTATCAGGCAAGTGACTATTTTGGGTAATTTCCACAAGACAGTGACAGCAACAGTTGCAGTGAGGACAGTGAGTCCACAATCTCAGGTCCAATGTGGTCTACAGGGTCTGTAAGGTCCACCTGTGCATGAACAGTGAGTGTACCTGCTTTGTTAGGTACCATGAAGTAATGGTACTAATGTAAGTAATGATGTTTAAAGGGATAATGTGGATGTCGACAGGAGTCTGGATCAGTACTCATGTTGTTGTAATGCTCTAAAAGTGATTTCTAATGTTCTAAAATGTGTTTTTCTTGTATTTTTTTTAATATATGTACACTTTTTTGCCACTTTGACAAGGAACCAAATATGGTAACTTCATTGATCTTGATTTTCTATGACATTAAAAAATTTCACAAAAGTAAAAGTCTTGTTATGTCCTCCAATAACACACTATAAGGTTGAAATTGTGAATTTCAAAATATTTCTATGAGTGCCCTATAAAGGGTTAAAATTGGGATCAAACTGCAATTGATAATTAAAAAATGAAGAAAACTATAAAACCTCTTCAATCGCTAACAGTTGATGTGGTTCTGGGTGGAATTATTCTATAACCTTCAATAGCAGACTGCAAAGCGTGCGTATTGCAAGAGTGATGGAGTTTTTTTTGCATGCTTTTCTTGCCATTCCAGATAGTAAGAATAATAATAATAAACACAAACACAGACTATAGGTGTGGCGGTGAGGTGACACTGAGGAATGAGAACATGTCATGAAACGCTGAGTAAACAGGTTTATACACTGACAATAATAACAATGATTATAAATTATTGTTGGGTACACCCTGTTTTCATACCTCTTTCCTGTGTCCCTTGATGAAAGATGGAATAAGAAGGGGTTGGTGTATGCTGTGGGTGGAGACAGTTTTGGGTGGAATTTAGGAGAGTTATCTGACGAGTGGATCCAGTGTTTCAGATCTGCGTCACCCAAGTGAGTTACACACCTGTGATCCAGACAGGTAAGACACTTGTTTCTTTAATAAAATAGACCCGAACTGATGGACTTTAAATCATTCAGTCCTTAAATATCAAATAAGCCGCACCAATAAAAACATTAAACTTCATACGTCTTCATTAGACTTTTATTCATGTGCTTGTAGAATTAAAGACAGTGTGTGCTTTGTCACAGACTTTACAAGTAACATCATGAGTGAATCAGCGGAGCATGTGGCAGCTAATCTCAAGAGCCGGAGAAATGTTACCATCGAAATCATCAACGTCACCGGCAAATACTGTTTGATTAACCCAGAGTAAGTGTGAGACATACACAATAACATCCACAAAACATGATTGTAATCTAGTCCATTGTAAATCTTAGTACATTTACACTACATTACATTACACTAGTACATTATTTGTACAAAAGAGAGCCATTAAAAAATATTTTTGCATAAAAGAGCAAATTTCTAGACAAATTTTCATTATGTTTTTGTTTTTTTTCCATTTTTTTTTCTGTGCAAAAAAAGGGTTTTCCTTGAGAGCGGCCAGGCTCACGTTCCACCCCAGCCAACTGTGCGGCCATTCAAAACTGAAGTGTGCAACTTTGCAAAGACCAGCGCCAAAGCCAGTGGCGCGGTGGGCGTTCTGACCTACGATCTGTACCGCCAAATGTACGGCTGTAAGGAGAAGGTAGCCATCATGTTCTCTGTGCCCTACGACTACAACTTTTATAAGAACTGGTTTGCTGTCGGGATCTACGACAAACACGTGGAGTGTAATGAGGATTTGTTCAAAGAAATGTATTACAGCAAAGAGCAGAAGAGCTTTGTCCGAGAAGAGGCTGTAGGCAGCAGCATCACGTATTTGGGTATGCAAGTTGACGTCAAGGCTGCTATGTCCCCGATGGAAAGGGCCATTATGAAAGTTGAAGTGTGGGACAAGCTCTTCCAACCAATGGGGCAACAATCAATGTAGGTTGTTGTGTCCAGACAGTTCCTTGTTGTCAGCATAATCTGACTTTAAACAGAAAGGTGTAGTGTTGAGGGATGGGTTTTGCATTGTTCACCTGTGCTACTGTACCATCTGTTCTTACAATAAATGCTTTAAAACTTTTGTCATGTCTGTTATTATGTTATGACACAAGAATAGTTGTTGTGGCAAATCTTTAGAAGAGTCTGGTCTGACTGACGGAAGGTGTTTAGGTTTATTTATCATTTTTAAGCATGCACAGATCCAGTTACTTCTTTATATCACAGAAATCCAACTGGGTGGTGCATGTTGACTAGCCATGTTGTTTTTCAACGTGACACCAGCAGAAAAGTCAGCATTAGGAACTCCACTTCAAATATAAAGCACAATTTAAAATGAGGATCAGTGCCACATACAGTAAAACCAGAAATTAATGAATTATAAAGGACAGTTTGATATACTAGATAATGGATTACAGTGTTTCTTTGACAGCAGATTTTGCTTGACTGAAACAATACAATAAAGTCACACCTTGTTACAGTTCAGTGAAACCAGCTACACAGGATAAGGACACCATCTAGTGGTGCAAGGAATTTGGTGCAAAAATGGCTTTAAAATCTGCAGAGCGTGTTAAATAATTAGGTTAGCGTTACAATAACAAAGTGTATTTGGATTTTATAATTATTGTTTAGAATTATTATCCTTTCAAGAACCTTGAAGTGTATCAAAGAAAACTGTAGGAAATTAATAACAACAAAAGGAAAACAATTTAATGTAAATTAGATAGGTATGGTAGTTGTTTGACAATTTCATTGTTTGTAGATTTGTTAAGTGTGTGTGTTTCTGTGCATATGTATGATCACTCTGATCCAGAGCATTGTTCATAAAAAACACTGACCACTGTGTTGAACCTGTTCGTCAGATACATCTCGAGTGTTGCGAGTGACATTTTTCTCACATCATATCCCAAGAATTGTTTCTGTACGGTCTTTCTAACAGGCACAATCTCCTCAGTGCTGTTAGGATCGTTGCGGCCAATGGCAGCATATGTGGGAAAGGCATTCTGCAGTTCTTTTGGAAGGCTGTTGTTGAAGTTCGGACAGCAGTAGGCTGACCAGATATACTCGGGCACAGCCACGCGATGATTCCTGAGCCACCGCTCATCTTTCTGGTAGGGGATGATCCCGGTTACTATGTAAGCTTGCCCAAGACAGTAGGCCTCTAAGGTTTTGTTCACAGTCTGCTCCAGTTTTTCCCAGGGTCCTTCATTAGAGCCTTCCTTCTGAGGAACCACATTAGTGAGGGTGAAAGTGGAGGAGCGATCTTCATGCTGTTGGTGGTGGAGACTGGGGTTCAGGTGGCCACGAGAATAGGTGGAATTAATGTAGTCGAGCTCCACAGCCTGGCTTTCCACAACATTTTGGTCCAGAGGGCCTGGAGGGAAGGGGATCATGTTGCCATCAGCTTGTGGGTAGGCTAACTGTGGCAGGCAGATACAATAGAGCATGAGTACAGCAATGGTGGATTATAGTTTTAATTGAATATATGTCTGCCAGAAGTCAGAAGAAGAAATCCTAAACAATATTTAAAAAAAAAATAAAATTCCAGCCGCAAAAAGTCAGACTTAAAGGCTGTAAATACTAAAATTAAAACTACCTTTTACAGAGGAAAGAGCTGAACTCCATGGAAAGTAGTTCTCATTTACTAGGGCACATTTCCTCTTTTCATTATTATAATTTGTTTAGCAAAAACCCACAGACTTTTTTCCATTGTGCACAAATATAACTACTATTAGACTGGAATATTCACAATGTTTTACTTGGAATATTTCACCAGTGAATGCTCACCAAGATTGAAGATAATGTAGTATTTGAAAACTATTGTTACTGCTTCTTTACCTGTGGTTCAAACTTCCAACATGCTGTTGGTCTCTTCCCTGTTGGTACAGTGTACAAATAGGCAGAAAACCAAGGAGAGCGTCTTTGGCGACTGTAGAGTGTGGCGAAGCGGTACTGGTTGTTGTAGCGTTGACACACTGGGGTGCCTGTGAGACCCTTCAGTGGCCAAGATCTGTAGAAGAAGTGCAGGCATGGCGCAAAGTCCCCGACATCAGATACACTCAGTGCCCATCTGCTAGAAAAGGCTAAAATGCTCACAGCTAAAGTGTACAAATGTGTCATTTTTGTAGTTGAAAACTCCAGGTAAAATCCAGTAGTGAAACGTTGCCTGATGTTTGACGTCTTTGTAAACTGCTGGTGGTTTGTGAAATCATTTGGGGCTTTGTTCCCCTTTCATTAACACATGACCTTAAAGTGAAAGCAGAAGTAATTTACAGACAGGAGCAGTTTCTCAAGATTCACTTGAATATGCATTTAAGGTTTTTTTTCTTTTTAACCCATAAAGACCCAGAGTTACTTTTGTGGAAGTTCACAAATGTTTTTTTTTCTCTTTGTTTAACTTTTCTTATGTGATTTATCACCGTCTATTGTAATAGTAGAGTCTGTATTTTGCTTTCAATCAGGTATTTGTCTATATTTAATGTACTGATCATGTAGATGTTCATAAAAGCTCAGATTAAAGTTGAGGGTTATTATATCAAAAACAGAGAAAACTGAAGACAAAGGGACTTTTTCAGCAAAATATATCATTAACTGAACATAAACTGTCTCCTCACACTGTTGTTGATCCAACCCATCTAATGGGTCATATCTGATGACCAAGAAAAGATGACAACTATATTTTGCAACAATTATTTACATGTATAGATTGGATTAGTGGATCAACAGGTATTGAACAGTTTAGATCAGCAGATGCTTTTGGTCGGCAATGGATGTTTGGGTCTTTATGGGTTAAAGCAAGAATCAGAAGAACTCTCTCTGCAAATGATTCACTGATGATATGTGGGCAATGGTATTTTGTTAAAATTTGACAGGATTTCCCCATCTCAGAGGCAGGATTGTCAAACAAAAACTCTCTTTTGAAGAAACTTTAATGTGTACATTTGGTGCTGAGAAGAGAATATAATCAGATTAAACATTGGATAAATTATTACCAATAAATTTACTGGTGAAATGAGCCTAACAGGTTAAACTAGAAGCTAAAAACAAGACAAAACTTGTAAAGGCTTCTGTCTGGCATTTCCTCAGTAAAGAGAATTTGCAGGATTTAACAATTTTACATCCCCCTCTGTCTACGGTTTGTTTATTGTAACCCAGTATAAAAGCCACAGCAGTGCCTTTCCTGTTTGAGTGAATATGACACAGACGAGGTGGGATTTGTCTGGTAACTGTTTGCATGCCTACAGCACTTCTCCTCCCCCTTCATGCAGCACACATTTGAGTTCTATTGGGAATATCCCCTCCCCCTCCTCATTCTGTCTTATGTAACAAAATAATCAGGTTTGCAGTTTGGATTCTTTTTCGAGCCAAAAACCGTGGGCTTCCTGTTCCGAGAGAGGCTAGAAACAATCATTTCTCCACAGTTTAAAGGATTGAAGGTACAGTATGTTCTATCATTTGTTTTTCAACCTAAACATACTCAGTAAATGACTAGACACTGGTTTACTAAAGAGCTGCAAACTATAAACTTCAGTGCTCTTTTGCGATCTCAGCAGTAACTGATAATCCTGATCCAGGCAAAAGTGCACAGCGTAGGATTACTTTTGCATTGTATTTGCAGGCTGAGGAGTGGTTACTTGAGGGCTTGTTTTTCTTCACATTATGAGTGGAGACTCTGCTTGTAGTTAGGGTTTAGCACCTCACCACTGAATGCAGATGAAATCAGTGGCAACACTCATTCTGTGTATTTTATTGGACTTTCTTTGCATTTTCTGCAGTTGCTCTAATCTGTTTTAAGCAGTGAGATTAAAAAAAAGATATGAGTAGTTAGTACAATAATAAACAGCACATGTAGACTTAAATTGAAGTGGCTCTTAAATGTACTTCCTGTTGTAGGTTACTGTAATGCTAATCATGACTTTATTTATTGCTTTCAACACATTTTTAAAAGGAGATTCATCCATTTAATGCCTGACAAACTGTCATTTCCCACAATAATTCATATAATTTCTCTTTTCTTAGGGTTAATCAATGGGGATCGTCCCAGGCGTTTCTCTTCTTTTGGTTGTAGCTGTGTCCCTCCTAACAAGTCCCAGCGTCCAGGGTGGGAAGATTCTGGTGTTCCCAGTGGATGGCAGCCACTGGGTTAACATGAACCTGCTGATCCAGAACCTCCACGCCAGGGGTCACCAGGTCACTGTGGTCCGTACAGCCACGAGCTGGTACATCAAGGAAAATGCCCCACATTATACGTCCATTACCATCACCTTACCAGAAGCCATCAGCATAGAGGAGCAGGACTTCTTCGTTACCTTCCTTGTCAAGATGCTGGCGATACAGAAAGAAGGCGGATCTCCGATTGCCTTTGTGTCATTCTACTGGGAAATGCTCAGTGCACTGTCAAGAATTCATCAACAGGCGAGCCTGGTCGGAGTGCAAATGCTTGAAAATAAGACTCTGATGCAGAGTATTCGTGACACGCAGTTTGACGTGGTTCTTCTGGATCCGGGATTGCCTGTGGGTGTCCTCGTGGCCCATGAACTTGGGCTGCCAACTGTTTTCAATGTGAGATGGATTACCAGCGGTGAAGGCCATTTTGTCGTGGCTCCATCCCCAACCTCATATGTTCCAACTTCTGGAGTTGCTCTACCAGATAAGATGACTTTTTGGCAAAGGATCCAGAACACATTCCACTATTTCCTCAACACATGCATCGACAATTTTATTGTGTGTCCTCACTATGATAAACTCGTAAACAGGTACTTTGGCTCTGAGGTGAAATTCTACCATCTCCTCCAAGGAGCTGACATTTGGCTGATGAGAGTAGACTTTGTCTTTGAATTTCCGAGGCCCACAATGCCAAATGTTGCTTACATCGGCGGTTTTCAGTGTAAGCCCTCTGTGCCTCTGTCATCAGAGCTTGAGGAGTTTGTTCAAAGTTCTGGAGAACATGGATTTATCCTGATGTCCCTAGGTACACTTGTTAAAGGCTTACCTAAAGAAATAACATCAGAAATTGCTGCTGCATTTGCCCAAATTCCTCAGAAGGTTATATGGAGGCACGCGGGTGAGCGGCCTGACAATATGGGTAACAACACCCTACTGGTGAAATGGCTGCCTCAGAACGACCTCCTGGGTCACCCGAAAATCAAAGCCTTTGTGTCCCACGGGGGCACCAACGGAATTTATGAGTCGATTTACCACGGAGTGCCAATCATAGGTATACCTCTTCTGTTTGACCAGTTTGAGAACCTATTGAGGATGGAGGTACGAGGAGTTGCGAAGGTGTTGGATGCAACAAAACTTACTAGTGAGAACTTTCTAGAGGCGGCTCTAGACGTCGTCAACAACCCGTCATATAGAAATAACATGAAGCGGCTCTCAGATCTGCATCGGGACAAGCCTATGCATCCTCTTGAAACTGCTATTTACTGGATTGAGTTTGTTATAAGGCACAAAGGAGCAGCACATTTACGTACAGAGTCGTATAAGATGCCCTGGTACTCATATTATTCTGTAGATGTGATTGTCTTTCTGCTGGCAGTGTTGTTACTGTTCACAGCAGCTGTTGTGGCCTCCATTCGGTTCCTGTGCTTTCAACTCTGCAGGAAAAGAAAACCAAAGCAAGAGTAGTGACTGACTGTGATTAGCACTTGAGGAAATCCTCTTAACTCAAACCACTGTAACATGCACCCGCGCGGAAAAATGTCATTTATTTACATGCTTTGTTTCTGTATTTTGCAATGAAGAAATATATTTGCTGTTGTCAAGTTAAAAGAGTTATGTTCATCAGATAAAATGAATTAAAGTTATATTTGATACATATATAAAAGAATTAGAAAAAAAAAAGTTTAACAGTCTGTTTTTATGGCCTGAAACACAACACACAATTTGGGCTGTTGTAGAGTTATGATTTTCACCATATGGAGAATAATACGGAGACACATCACATCTACAGCTCATGCGACTTCTCATCGCTGTTGATTTGGGATTTTCTCATAAATATGTTCATTTTATATGGTACAGATATCAATGTCACATCTAGTTTTGTAGTTTGTTGTTGAGAATTGAAGAAACCAGACTATTACTTAAAAAAACATTTAAAACAATTCAAATGCTAAGAAAAGATATCAGAAAACAAAAACATTAATTACAATATTCATTTCAGTATAAAATTATATTATGATATTTGTCTTTGGCAGCCCAGTCCTCTGTTAGTAATGAAACGCCTGAATGTATTTATTTGTTTATTTATTTAATGAGGACAATGCATATTAATGAACACTCCACACACACACACACACACACACACAAAGATAAATTAGCTTGTGTAAATATGCCAGATTTAGCTGGAAGCTGTTTTCCTTCCACGGTCCTAAATTCAATTCAATGTGTCTCAATATTTTTGTCCATATTGTGTAACTTAGAATATATTTCACACAGTGTGCAAACATCATACACAGAAATGCACAAAATTACAGTATGAAATAAAAGTTGGTCAAATTATATATTCATTTCACAAATCCATCGATAATGATTCTTGCAGGATCCATCCATCCACGACTGCTGAAATATGGTACTGGTATCAATGTGTCCACAGTCCTCTCCCAGTGGGTCTTCTCCTGTCCAGTTGTCGGGTTCAGCATCTGTCTCTGATCTTCTGAACCAGTATCTGTGAGAGAAAGCGAGTATATGTTCGTCCAAGTGTCACATCTCACAACAGAATCAAGAGCTATAGTTGCAGTTGCACAATTTGGTGAAAAACACACACTCTGATCAGCAAATCCAGTCTATTTGCTCAGTTACCGAGGAAAGTATATAGTTTAGAGCTCATTTAGAAATGTGTAGTTTGTATTTCTGTTACTATTTATTGCTTTATTGGACAGGGACAGTGCTCATTAATCAACAGAAACATAAAAAACTCTAAATGAATAGTAATGATTTGCAGTGATTTATAATAATTTTCACTCATAAAAATAGAATTATCTCTTTCCGTATACATTTTACCCACTAAATCATAACATACAAAACTAAACAAGTAAAAAAGCAATTAAAAAAACATAATAATTCACACCAATTTAATTTTGTGTGGTTTACACTATGTACCATGTGCTCATCCCTCTGCTCAGTTTCACTAATTTATCAGAAAATATCATATTTACATAATTGCACAAGCTCGCATTAACAATAATAAACATATATGTATTATACAGTATATAAAACATTTTCACTTCATTTTTCTGCACAGGTTGGATAGAAATTCTTGGACAGTTCCCACTGAATCATAAATAGAATCTGTTTGATAGATGTGTTGGTATTGGAGCAGGTTATCGCAGTATTCATGTACTTACTGAACCCCAGAGGTGACCGGGCTGCCATCCACCCATTTCCATTGACCTTCCTCCTCTTCGTCCGTCATGCCTATCCACAGCCTGCCGCCGGTCTGGTGAGGATCAGTCAGGCTGGAAACAAAAACGAACATCTAGAAAAGAAAGAGAGAAAATGATGAACTGCTGACACCTATTAACTGTACGTTTTTACACAAATATGCTGGAATTTAGCGTAAATTTGTATGATTTTAACCCTTTAACCCCTGATGTGTCTGTGGTGAGCATTCTGAATGTAAGATTTAAGTTAAATATTCATAAAAATTCAACCGTTTGCTCAATAGGAAAATTTTCAAAATGTAATGATAGAATAGACTTTGTTCTTTCCATAGACTCCTGAGCATGCTCAGTGCACCCTCCTAACCACCTGTGGAAAGGGGGGGGCAAAATACAGAGCAGTGAATGAGACTGCCTCATTGTAAAAATAGACGGTTTTTGTTTGGTTTTTTTTGTTTTTTTACATCGTTGTCCTTGTTTTTTGGTTTCTGCTGTTGTTTGCAGTGTTGTGGTGATTTTCCTTTATTTATTTATTTATTTTTACTGTTTTTACTGAATTTTGATCATGTTACTGCTTTTTGGAGTTCCAACACGTGCCAAAAAACCACTGGACTGATTTAGAATAAAAGGGCCCTAAAACAAAAACTACGGGGCTAAAATTCAAATACTTGTCGTTGTTCAATGTGTTCCAGTTCACAGTTCATGTTCAACATCCTAAATTTCTTATTGATGTACATTCTGAGTGCCTTATTGAGAAAAAAATCTGTAAAACTTCAATTCCTCTTTGTCTTTTTCTTTTATTCCACCCTGTTTTGACCCTAAAACACACAGTCAAGCAAAACCACTGAAGAAACGGAACACAAGCACATACTCACAGCAGCTTTTATGACACTGAACGGAATAATGTTTCAGGGGCTACAGGGTTACATACAAAAAAAAGGTCATTTAATCCTTACCTGTTCTTTTTCGCTGTTAATGACGACAAGGTCGGCTCCTTCTTTCTGGCACCAAGCTCTGCTGGAGTTCCAAGTGAGTTGTTCATGCGAGAAATAGTAGCACTTGGTCCAAAACTCTTTCCAGTCATCGCGACACTTTTTGGACATCCTCGCTGTAAAAAAAAAAATCTTTCTTGTCAAAAATTATCTTGTTATTCTTACAAATAAGTTTTAATTCATGCATTTAGGTCAAAATGAAAGCAAATTTCCACTTCTTTTGATCACTGTTACATAAGGATTAAATACTCCATCCTAATATAATGTACTTTAGGGAGAGAAGTTGAAATAATAAAACAAAAGGTACGCCGCAAATTCACAAAAAAAACCCCAAAAAAACTGTAAAATTCAGAGGTAAAATCATGCAATATTTTCACAAATCAGTCAGTGATGAAATGCTGATGTACCTTCTGTCGTTTGATTAACCTTAGGGCAGTGAAGGCCCAGAGCGTCCAAGGCCTCCTTCGCTGACTTCAGTTCTGCCTCCATCTGATTCTGGTTTTGCCTCTGAAGCTCCACTCTTCTGAGAAGTTCCTGATTGTGTTCTTTTGTTTCAGACAGTTCATCTCTCAGGAGACCGTTGGTCTCTTTCAGCTGTTGCGTCTCTTCTTGTAGCTCCTGCAGTTTGGTGCTTTCAACGTTCATGGCACTGTTGACGGCCGTCAGTTCGACCAGGCTGTCGTTGAGCCGTTTGGTCTCGTTCTCCAGCCAGACGCTGCGCTCCTTCAAGACTTTGTTGTCCTTTTTCAGGTCATTGTAGATTGTATTAGCAGAGATGTGACGCTTGCTTATGTTCGAATAGCCAGAGCTGGGGCTCTCCCATTGTGGTTTGGGGTCTGACACATTAGCATCTAAATGTTAAAGCAGGTTCATTTTTATATAAGACAGACAATATAACGACAACACAAGTTTTTATATATAAAGTAAAATACTGACTTTTTTGTATTTGATTTTTAACCAAGGACAGGCTAATATTTTTCAATGCCCTGCATAAAAATACATTTCACATTTCTTTAAAATCCAAGTGGGAATCTTATGAAGCTGCTCATTTTATTTTAAAACTCTTTGTCTTTAAGTCCTTTGCTGTGGAGGCACAAGAAAAACCACTAACAGACTCAATTGTGGATTTTTTCCCCATAACTTATATTAGCATTACTTTGCAAAGGGGTTTTAGTGCGACCAGAGTTGGATAACGTCTATATATGTATGTATAAGGAATGTGAGTAATGTAAAACACATACACACACACCTACACACACCTACACACCCTCACATACACACACACACACACCTACACACAGACACGCGCGCGCACACACACACACACACACACACACACACATATATATATATAGCCTTAAGACCAAAACTTAAAGACAAAAAAAGGCAACTTTAGCTTTGTCGTTTTTGCTGGGGAGTCAGTAGCATACGTAGTCTCTTTACTAACACGAAAAAACAGGAAATGTGAACTAATGGCATCTGTATTTTGTACTTAGTGTGACCTCCGTCCAGACGACAAATGAAACTGAAACAATGAGAAACATGTGACGTGTTGAAATATACCTGGTATAAAGCAACTGAAAATTGGCAAAGTAAATCTCATGCCATCTGCACAAAACAGCCCCAAACATGTTAAATGCACACAGAGGTCACACTAAATACTTGAAAATTGATGCAAATATTTTTCTTCTATACATATTTTGATCTATATATTTCCTGATATTTTCTGAAATGCACATGTATAATCATTATGACTTGGTAAAACGACAAACCTAATGGTGGCCTATTGCACAGTACTCAGTAGATTTGTTTTTTAGAAGCTGTTGTGATGTTACTCACACATGACAGAAAGTGCCACGCAAATCCCAAGGAGTAAAAAGCAGAGTGTTGACAGACCAGCCACTACAGCGACGTAACGACAAGCTTTCCTTTTGGGTATACAGTCCGAAGCTAAAAAAAAAAAGAAAGAAAGAAAGAAAAAGGAAAAAAAAGGCAAATGCATTTTTTTATGTAATAAATTATTTAGTCCTGATGTCCAGGTTAGGATCAATCTGATCACTTTGACAGACTATATATATATATATATATATTTTATTACTCACATGTGTCTTGATCCTGACTGTTGGAAGTCATTATCCATGGTGTTGGACTATTCTCCCTACGGGGCAACTCATCCATAAACATTTTCCTCGTGCTTAGCGTTCATAGGGAGACAAATATTGTATGTTTTTAGGTTAGTTGCCTTTTGAAACCTTTTTAAAAATTCAAAGAATGGGAGAATCAGTGATTAAACATAAAACCACATTCATGAAAATTGTCTGAGTGAGTTGACATTAAGAAAGGGAACCAAAGTGTCGATGCCCCACACTTTCTTAATCTACCCACACATCTTCAGTCACAGCTTCGGTGTCGCGCCCTGCAGACGTTAAACAGAATCTACAGAGAAAAGGCTCCTCTCAAAGGTGTGTGTGTCTGTGGTTTCCTGTTATGCATCACCAAGGACCACAATATGTCTAGCACCACAGATGTTGGACTGATTCTGCATTTGAAGGCTCTCACACAATTTGAGGCAATTTATTTATAAAAAAAAACAAAAAACAAAAAAAAACCAAAAAACAAACATTTGGGGCCATTTAAAGAAAATGCTCTACAAAAAAAAAATGCTGGTTTCAGTGTATTGATCAGTACCTACCTCAGTGGATGTGTCCTAAAGCCTTACATAGGTGTTCCATAGAAGTTGTAACAGAATTGTTGTGAAAAACCATGCTCAGCTCATTTAAAGCTCTCTTACTCCCTGTAGTTTTACCTCAGATGCAGCAGTAAAGACACTCTAATGACACATTCTGTTTGATGTTACCTTACCTCTACCTTAACAACAGTCACTGATCATACTATGTGGCATTGTTTGGCTTTTTTGAGGCACTATGTGGTTAAATTTCAACATATGTTATTGCATTTAGTGAATGTTAATCAGATAACAAACTTTTTTATCTTTTTTTTTAACAAATATCATACAGATTTAATCATGGCTGTTTCTAGGCCAAGGCTTGAGTTCACGCCTCTTCACATTTTGCAGGAATGTTTTTCTTTTTTGTACCACTAGGAGGCAATACAATACAGCACAATTTGCTCTTCAGAAGTTGGACTGACAGTATGTCAACCTCCTGCATGAGTAAAACATGCAAAATAACAAACAGAAATAATAATGATCACTTCACTGCCCACAGATGTGGACATTTGTTTTTGACTTCGCATGTAGGATTTAAAAATCACAAGTATACAGAATAAATACACAATATATTATTACTGTGAAAATGAACAATCAAGACAAAGACTTATAAATGGCATACTTACGTATTTTGGGTCAAGGAAGAGACGAGCGAAAGCAATAAGTTGATCCAACCAATATTTTGGGAGACAGTTTGGAGTACAATATGGGCTACTTGTCAACAGATAAACAAAAGTGTGGGCGACCTACCAACAGTTAAAGTGGGTTACCTAGCAACAGTTTGACAAACTCATGTCAGCTGAGAGGTTATTCAACTGAAAATGCTGCCCCCCCACCCCCTTGGCATTGCAGACCAGGGGAAGCACACCCCTTTGGCTTCACATGTAGGTTTTATAAATCACAAGTATGCAGAATAAATGCATAATATTTTATTAATGTGAAAACAAACAATCCAGATTTGTAAATAAAGACTTATAAATGGCATATTTATGTATTTTTGGTCAAGGAAGACACGAGCAAAAACGGCAAGTTGATAGGTCCAGTATTTTGGGAGATATTTCTAATTTTGGAATACAGTATCATATCATCATCGTT
>JAPQRQ010000012.1:14216993-14227758 GCA_037367365.1 Apogon talboti
TATGTACTGATAAGAAATGACTTACAGGTAAATGTAGGTATCTTCTTCTGTCTCCACACTAATAGTTATTTTTTCTGAATGGGTATTTTCCTCTGTCTGCATGACCTTCACAGAACAAAATATCTGCATTACTGTGGACGGAGCTATAATATAAAGTGTTACAGTACAGATGACAACATTGGCTTGTATTAGAAGTTACTATATTTACACTTATGGTCTGACAAATTTATTAGGATGTTATTGTCTCAGTCAATCCATCCACAAAGAACTAACCTTTTCATTTTGCCTCATTTGAACATATCTATCACATAAAAGCTGTCTCTAGTCTAGACTACATTGTATCTGCATTGCACTGGTCATCAAAATGGTAAAAAATTAGATATTACACTATCCGGGATTTGCACATACAATTATATTAGTGCTCAGTTTGAGGAAATGGAAGATCACAGGTTAGAATAAGTCAAACATTCACAAACTGGACTGGAGGGCATCAGGAGTTTTTTTTTTTTTTTTTTTTTCTAAAAGGTGCATGTGGTTTCTAAATCTGTCACACACAAAACAGTTTAGACTTCGCAGCATAGCATGTTTAGTATTTCATAGATCGTCATCTTTGAATAACCAGTACAATGTAAAAAAGCAACAAACCTCTTTTACCCACAAAACCACTACTGAGTTTTAATCTGCGGCTCAACATTTCTGTATAAATGTTTAAATCTGCCGCTCAGATGGAAAGGGTTTCATCAAATACCCTTTTCAGTCCTGTGTCTGGTGTTTGTTTTAATGTTCTGTCCCTTGTTCTCAACCGCAGACCTCAGAAACCAGCCCTACAGACGGGCAGACGCCGGCCGGCGCAGTGCCAAGTGGAAACCAGGACAACAGCTCCATGTGTCCTCAGACATCTCCCTCTAAACCCCTATAAACTGGACTGAACGCTTTGGCCTCACAAGCACAATAGGTGGGATTCTAAGCTCGCCGTTGCAGAGATCAGTATCTCTTGCATGTTGCGGAATGCAGAGGCGAACGTGCATGTTTTTACTGGATAAAACAGTCAAATGTGCAGCACAAAGACATGAAAACAGCATGTCAGCACGAATGTAAACCCATACACAATATACTATGTTCACACACACACTCATTTTCTTACACACACTTTGGCCCCGAGTACAACTTTGCCACTTGATCACTGTAGAAATGTTACATGAAGAGCTCAACGTAATTTGGATCACACAGTGCGAGTGACTATTGGATTTACTTGATGTTAATGACACTGGATGTCAAATGCGCTAATTAAGACGATTATGTGGAATAGGAAATGATGTGCTTTATTAACGCCACTCAGAGATCATGGCCCCGGCTAAGTGTAGATTAAAACGATGTGATAGACCACTCATGAATCATCAATTTGATAGTTTTTCTTGATTATTGCAAATGATTGGACACAAAAAAAAAAAATTAAGCGTTATTGTCCATTTTTCTTTCTTAAGTAGGACTCAATCATTATGCTTAAGATTTGAAATATATTTAAATTATTTTTAATACCGAAGTTTAAGAATTAGTAACGTCTTTGCTTCTGCATTTCAATAAATAAAACATTTTATACTGTTCTAATTTCAGTGTGTTTGTAATTTCAGTTAATGTCTTACAGTTTTAACACATAAAGACCCAGTGCTACTTTTGTGGCAATGAATGTTTTAGCCTTTCCTAAGTGGTTTATCAACATTTGTTCTAATATTATCCTCTGTATTTTGCATTTTTCAGTGACAATCAGGTGTTTTCCTACATTTAGTTCACTAATCATGCAGATGTCCATAAAAACTCAGGTTAAAGTTGAGGGTTCTTATATCAAAAACAGAGAAAACTGAAGGAACATAAACCCAGTGTGTCCATCCACTGTCATTGATCCAACTCCATGGGTTTTACTGGTGAATCAATGTTGTAGAAGATGATGGTGTTGCCACGGTAACTACGGAGCCTCTGAACGTCCAAATGGATCATATCTGATGACCATGAAAAGATGATAAACTGCATTTTACACCAATTATTTACATGTACTGATAGGATTAGTGGATCAACAGGTATTTAACTTTTTATACCAGTAAATGATTTTGGTCGCCAGTGTATGTTTAGATCTTTATGGGTTAAGAAATCATGATAAAAATTGATTTGTAAAATACTGCGACTGCGGTTTAATTGTAAGCCACAGATGCTACAGTTTGCTGAAAGGAGCGAAACATTACTTTTTGCTGAAATAATTGCAACAGATGTAGCGGAGAACATACACCATTACACATAATGAGAGACAAATGCAATGCAGCAGCACTTTTGTATTCATAGCGTTACATCTGTAGGCTCCACAAGATTGAATCAAGTATAACAGCTGCTCAGGTACAGAAGACGTGAACAAGGAAGAAACAGAGGAAAACGAGAAAAAAAAAAAAGAAGAGGAAGCAGCTGACAGTATAAAAATCATCTACCATATTATGAGAATGTGAATTGTTCCAGGTTGAACCGTACGCCCAGTGATGTTCATTATAGAATCAGACAGAAAGGGAGTTCAAGACACGGTGCGTTCAGGTGTCTTTTTTTTAGATGAAAGAAGCTCGTAGCGGTAATAATAGGGGCTTTTCTGCTCTTATGACCTTTGCTCTCTGCACATCTTTAATCGCTCAAAACAACAAAAGACAGAAAGTTTCAAGAAACTGTCTCCTGAGGACTGTCCCAATGTGGCCAATTAGGCGGTTTCATTTGAGCGGTTGCAGTCAGATCTCAAAGCGCGGCGATCTGCAACATTTTCCTGTGTTGCTTTACTTCTGGAATCAAAAAGTCAGTGTAGGTTTAAGTTTTAATAAAATATTAGTCCAGTAAACTGTTAACCAATGAGTCATTTGCATGTATTATAAACTTAGTTATACAGAAAAAAAAACAAAACTATCACTGAGAATTTAATGAGTAGATGAGGATGAATGGGTGAATAGCTTTTAATTTAATTTTATTTATGATTTTTTCCTTATGTGAAGAAATTACACATTATACACTTATTACACTACAATACAAGCGTGTTTCCTAATTACATGACTGCGCTATCATATGTACTTGCAGATGAAGATAAATATTACTTCTTAAAAATCCAAACAAAATTAGCATCACTGAAACAGTAAATGAAACGACTGAATGTACAGAATATGAATAATGTAGTGATTACTTTTCACTTCATTTTGGCACGTGAGGAAATTAGAAAACGTCACATCTTTAATATCCTTAGCGTTTTTACTGAATAAATGACGTCATCACAATCAGGCTGTTAAACAGAACATTTACGATGGCGTTATGTCTCTATCAGTTTGTTTTTCGGTATTGTTAAAGGTATATTATTACTATTATAGACGTTTAAGGCAAAATAAACAGGTGACTGAAGTTAAAAATGTCAAAAAGCTGCATTTAGATGCAAGAAAATATAATGCGATCATTGATTCAGTATTTTCATTCATTAATAGCAACAAAATTAGCATTAATCCTGCAAAAACTAATGACTTTTTTCCAATTCTTGAATAACAACAACCTCAAACACCCCCCGTTCTTTTAACACCAGTCAGGAAACATTTGGGGACACGTTAGACCAGTTCCTGGAGTTTTGGATCTGATATAGGACTGTATGATGATGATGAACAGTCATGGGTGGACTTTGTGGTATTTTTCATTTCCTATTGCACAAATGTCTGGACTGAAGTTGAGCTCAGATCGGTGAACGTCTGCTGATGCTTCTCTAAGATGCTCTTTTTAAACCCAATCATATCACTGACCTTTTACTAACTACTACAATTAATTGCACAGTATTCCTCCTGCTGTTTCTGTTTAGTACTGTTTACTTTCCCAGAATTTGTTGCTGCTCTCCGACTTCTTAAAGACATGTTTCTGCCATCAACATTTGCACCTCATTGCATTCTGTTTTCATTTACATTTCACACAACATCCCAACTCTTCTGGAAACAGGGTTGAATATTTACAGTCAACATTTCCTCAGTGACGCCAAAAGCTTCTCCACCTCCGCCTTCATCTTCTCCATCTCCTCAGTGATCTGAGAGCTCTGCTGAGCCGCAGCTTCAATCCAGGGCATCATTTTTGCCTCATCTTTGGTCGTCTGGATCTTACCGAGCACTTTCTCCATCGTTGCTAGAGCAGTGAGAGTCTTTGAGCTTTGTCCAGCGACGCTTCCAACACAGGCCCCCGAGTCCATTTTCTTACTAATGGTTTTGATTCTGTTGAGCTCCTCCACAAGTGGTTTCAGATTCTCCTGGAAATCCTGCCCAGTCTTCTGTGAAACCTCCACCACTTGGATCTCTGCTTGTTGGATTTCTGGATGTTGGGTTTTGGGTGTTTCTTTAAAATTATACTTCAGGCCTCTCGTTGCGCCGAGAGCGACACTCAAACCACAAAATCCACCCACTGCACCTCCAACCGCCCCGCCTGCTGCTCCATCCATCCCCCCTAGTATGCTCCCTATTGCACCACCGGTTGCAAAGCCAATGGCGACCCATGCTAGATCATAGATGTCGCATTGAATGGAATGACCAGCTGCCTCGGCCGCGGAGCCAATGGCACCGCCAAGGGCCCCAGAAAATGTGCCACCAACTATACCCCCGATTACCCCGCCTACAAAACCAATACCAGCACCGACTGCATTAATATCAGAGCAAAACCTGTCAAAAACGACTGAAACGACTGTGCCAAAGACACCGCCTGTTCCGCCGGCTATCGCTCCAAAGGTTGCACCAAGCGCCGCTCCACCAAATGCACCAAGAAGAGCTTGTGTTCTTTTGTTATTTTTCTCTTTCTCCTTCTTCTTACGAATGTGGACGGTCAACTGTGTGAGGACGTCTGAAGCTCGTATAAGGCAGTCTCGATGTTGACTGTAGAGCTCTAGGAAGGACGCCGAACTTGTAAGGAGGTTTTCCTGTAAGGCATCAAGCTGATTTTCCTCATTATTCTTTCTTTTAAAGATCCACATGGTTCACAGAGGTGTTTGTTATTGGTGTGGTTCTTGTGTGGGATGTTTCAACCTGTATGAGGGGGAAGAAAAAAAGACATTCAACCTGGCAATAAATGTACACAGAAGACAAAACTACAGTTTGTGAAGTTAGAAATGCCCTACATACTAAGTAACATTATTACAGGGCAGGTTTTAAGAAGGTGTGGTTGTCTATTTTCATTTTCTCATGTAATCCAAACTAATGACTGTAGCGATCAGGTTTTGATCCCAAGGCGGCCTTGGGCCTCAACACTTTTTACATTGAAAGGATTACATTAAAATCAGCGTGTCAGCCCACAGTGACATGACAACAAGCTGCTGTGACACATTCTGGCACCAAACACTGTGTCAAATGCCTTTTTTCTAAAGTATGTATGCTGTTAAGACGGGAAAACTCTCCATCAAATGCACCCTCGTGCTGCTGAAAGGACGTTAAGCAGGTGTTTACATTGTTATAGCGGTTTCATCTCAGCATCTGCTCGTTTCATCTGCACTTACCTGGTACCGTCTTCCCTTTAAGTTCACTACCAACCGCTGCTGCTTTCTCTCGTCTCTCGTCTCTAAATCAACGGTAGGGAAATGAATGTTTGCATAGGCTGAAGAAAATGTGAGTTTACATAGAGCAGGAAGTTGAACAGTAAAAGGGCAGGGCCGCTTCAGTTCCACATGCCTCGTGGGGAAAAACAGGTTGAACCAAACATCAGTAAAAAAAAATCACACAACACACACATGCTCAAACTGTTCATCTGTAAATGTCACATTAAAAACACACACATCATCCATCCATTTCCTGAACTTCTTAGTGGTCTATATCGGGTGTGTCAAATATATGGCTCGTGGGCCAAAACGGGGCCGCCAAAGGGTCCAATCCGGTCCAAGGGATGAATTTGTGAAATGCAAAAATGACACTGAAGACATTAACTGTCAAAGGTGTCAGATTCATTTGAGTTCAGGGGCCACATACAGACCAATGTGATCTCAAGTAAAGTAATAGAATAAAAACCTATAAACAATGACAACTCCAATTTTCTCTCTTTAAGTTCAGATTGCAGGCAAATGTGGCCCAAATCCGATTTTTTTGCCCATATGTGACCTGTATCCGATCTGTTAAAGACAGTTTGAACAGCACAAATCTGATGTTTTCAAATCCGACCCAGGTCACATGGGTTCAACCACTCATATGTGGTCCTAAATCCGATATGTATCCCATATTTTGCAATGTGACTTCAGTCTGAGCGGCCATGTCGCATTTGTCCGACCTTTACGTCATTGAAATACGACAAACGTCACAATTGTGCGTATTACATCAGGACCTCTTTTACACATGCGGGTCACTTCAGGGTCGCATTCAGTCCATACTCAAAACTGATAGAAGTAGCATTTAATGTGTAATAGCACACACAAAAAAAATCAGATTTCATCAAAAAATCGGAATTGTGCATTAAGACCTGCTGTCTGAACGTAGCCTTTGTCTTAGTGTAAAAGAAGTTAATGAAAATGTTTACCTTAAATGAAGTTTTCTCTCTTTTTAACCTTTCTTAAGTGGTTTATCATCATTTATTATAACATTGTCCTCTGTATTTTGCAAATGTTCAGTGAAAATCAAGTATTTTCTTATATTTAATTTACATATAGATGTTCATAAAAGCACAGATTATAAGTTGAGGGTTATTATATCCGAAACAGAAAAAACTGAAGAAAAACTGACTTTTTCGGCAAAGATATTAATAGCTGAACATAAAACAAATGTCTCCATACACTGTCATTGATCCAACTCCATGGGTTTTACTGATGAGTCAATGTTGTAGAAGATGACAGTGTTTCCACGGTAACTACGGAGCCTCTGAATGTCCAAATGGGTCATATCTGATGACCATGAAAAGATGACAAACTGTATTTTACACCAATTATTGACATGTATTGATAGGATTAATGGATCAACAGGTGTTAAACATTTATATCAGTAGATGGTTTTGGTCAACAGTGGATGTTTGGGTCTTTATGGGTTAAACAGTAGCTGATTGTCGTAACCGTTTGCGGACGTTTAGCCAAAAGACCTCCATAAGCTGGCGATATGGCAGCGGCTGCTTATCTCTCAGCTCGGTTCTTTGTCCCTCAGTGACCATAAATCAATTATTGCAGCTTCAACGCAAGTTAAACAAACTAGAAAAAAACAAAAGCTCACCCTGGGAGCGTTGACACAAGAAGCCAAGGGTCACACTTCCCATAATAAGTCTCACTCTCCCTCTGAGGAGCTGCTTTCGACTTCACCTTTAGCCTCGGGCTTAATCTCCCAGAGGTAAACAAAGGAGCACTTTAACACTCATTAGTGTCCACTGCAACAGTGATCCAAGCCTCTGTTAATTAGAGAGGCGCTCCTCGTACGACGCTGTCAGAATATTCTGTTCACATGCCCTGATTTAGTATCCTGGTGCATAATTTATATATATAATTTTAAAACACTTTTGTAAATGATCTGGTTATTTTTATCTGTTCACTTGTTGTGTTCACTGGTATTTAATGACTGGTGATCAGTGTTTCAGCCTTTCATTATTAGATGTTTACTTAACCACAACATTTCATGAATTATAGATGTCTTATTTACTATCATTCACTGTACTTGCTCTATTCCTATTTTTATTCCATTATTTCTGCTAACGCAAAAGCAAAACTCCTCCCCAGGAATCATTAAACTTTCATCCAACCTTAATGAATATTGCCCGACCTCATCACATCAGAGTTCACATCTAATTGAATGCATATTTAGTTTGTTTTAGGAGCTGCCAGGTCCCACTAATGTGACATTAAACGTCTGCAGGGAGGGTTTTTAAGTCAACGTGATTAAACCCCATGCACTCCGTATTAAATGACGGTGCATTCATGATTTATTAAAGGTGGTTAGAAAGCATCGCTGCCTTCGTGTGTCAAACCCACAGGCTGAAAAATCCTTTCATTTCAGCTGTCGCGGCTCATTTTAACCTGGCTCTGCAAATCTAGTGCGTTCATGTGAAGAGCATGTGTTCTTTATACCAGTGGTTCTTAACTGGTCTGTCTTCAGGAGCCACTATCACCCCTCAATGACAAACTGATAAAAGTTGAACTTCTCAAACCTATTTAATAAAAAGATGGTGTGTTTTGAACCTCAGATAATACAGAATATCACAGAAGACAAGTTTAATGTTAAACCAAACTGACCAACAGGTGGTGATGCTAAATATGGAAATATTCCCTTTAACACTAAATTCGGTACATTTGAACCAACACCAAAAATGTGAACGCAGTTAAAAATTAAAAGTACATTCAGTCATTTATTCAAGCATTAAACACACTGAGGTTTTAGTCTTCAGTGTAGGTAAAGCCATACCTGATGGTTAGCATGGAGCAGAAGCCTATTGAAAATACGTCACCTTGACCTACTTTTTCGAGGTCAAATGACATCAAATGGAGACACGACCCCTTTTTTGGGGAGACATGTTTGTTTGAAACAGCCTTGTGCAGTTATAATATCTAAGTATTTCAAAAATAATATATGTATGTCATAACTTTTACACAAAGACAATCCGGCAAAAGCGGAAGTACAAGTGGAAGTAAGTTGACCCGTATTCCGGTTTGGTCATGTGACCTTCAGCATATACAGTAGCCTATTGTAGGGCAGTAACTTTCAACAGAATCTTACACTATATTTGGCTGAGCGGTATTAAAAATGCTCAACACATTATATTTAACATTATTTTACCTATTTTACCTCTAACCCTAAGGGATTTGTGACCCACTTTTGGGTCGCGAACCAACCAGTTGAGAATCAGCGCTTTATACCAAACCTACCACTTCATGGTGCATTTCCACAAACACTCAACAGACGAGGCACTTACAACCATCATGTATAAGAGGGTCACTTTTATTGTCACAAAAACACAACAGGAACGTACAAAAGCAGCAACCTTTGTATGGTTGATTTTTCTCACACGAAGCAGCAACTTTACCCTCCATACACAAAGTTGCGTGGTGTTTTGCACTGTAAGTTGGTCTTTAGTATACGGATTTCGTAGTAGGTTATCATTCTTCTTCACAATTCACAAACAACAATTATCCCACACGGCAAGCATCACTCTCAGACTGGAGGAACAGTAGTTGATATACAATATCATTCAAATATCTTTCTCTATAGTTGTAATAATCTTTTTTTTTTCCTTTTTTCTGACAGTAAAAGGGGCCTTACCCACCCATTTAAACATAATACAAAATCTATGTTACTGTACAATTTCTGTTTACTCTATCATACACTCACAAGTATACACAGAATTATTGACAAGAAAATGAGACCTCTGTTGACCCAGCGTGCAGATTTCCAGGAATGTATACAGTATGCATGCCATCTTGGATTATTTTTTGCCTAAAAAAATTCACATAAAATTTGTATAATACTATTTGGGTCTATATACATGATTTCTGAACATCCACAAATGGTTTGAACGATCACACATTCATCAAGAAACCATCAATACAATTTAAACTGTATAGTCTGTATAGTGTACATACACTATTGGTTATAATAGAGGAAAACAGCTACAAAATGGGGTGTTTTATCAGTGAGGTGATCGTTTTTCGAGGAAGGAGGATATGTGCTTTAATAATGTGGCGGTACTACTTCTGTCCGTACATCACAACCATCTGGAGTACCTCCCACTCTTCCA
The DNA here is from genome assembly GCA_037367365.1 of Apogon talboti. NCBI lineage: Eukaryota > Metazoa > Chordata > Actinopteri > Kurtiformes > Apogonidae > Apogon > Apogon talboti. The sequence goes on from JAPQRQ010000012.1 coordinate 14,226,714, forward strand.
CTGCTAACTGGTCTCTGTGATTTCTATAACAAATGATCATGGTTAGCAGAAAAAATAAAAAATCTTTCAAACAGAAAAATAATAATTTACAGAATAAACGTGTTACATGCTTATGAATCCTCTTTTTTTTTCCAAGTATAAAAATACAAAAAAGGTTGATTATATAAAACATAGATGAGCCTTTATTTTTTACATGTTAATAAAGCGATCTCTTCAAACAAAAACTAAATGGTCATATAATATACATACAATATATCTGAGAAGTGATTTTAGGTTATACTTGATATTTCTATTTCCGTGCTTTTAATGCTGTTTGAGAGTCTATTAATACATTCCATAAATGTATTCACTATATATTGAAACATCGTTTTATAATTAAATTTTTGCCAGTGTTATGATCACACACTCGCAGATTCAGATTCCCCTCCGGCGAAATGTCAAACAGCACATAGACCGTGTGCGAGGATTATTTATCTTGTCATTTTACATTTGCTTCAACCAACAAGTTTCAGTGTTCGCCCTTTCATTCCCGCTCTTTGTTGAGCCTATTTTCCGAGCCAAATCTAGGGTTTCGTTAGAACGTTTTGCACAAAGATCCAAGGGTCAAACCTACTTTACATTTTTATCAAATGATTGTTAGATATGATGGATGATGGATTTGCAGCACAGATGTTAAAAGTGAAATCCCCGCACTGCTTGTTACTGCAGGTCCAGAGCAAACAGATACAACCAATAGAATTCATCCCAAACATTTCAGTCAAACAGAGCTACGTCTCCTGAATCATTGGTTCGTAAAAGAATTCTATTTGGCTCTACTGTCATAATTTGGTGACCTCTAGCTGATGGTCAGATGATGATTAAATTAGTTAAAGTCTTCTTTGTAAATCTGACAAATTACAAAATCTCTTAAACTAGGATTTTTGGAGTCCAAAACCAGAATGATCCGAGTACTCACTCCTCACGTATTTAGTCCAGCTGAGACCTGAGAGACCTGAGAAGCAGACAGAGAATGAAGAAAGCAAAGCAAGAGAAGGAGGGGGAGGAG
>JAPQRQ010000012.1:14227763-14238853 GCA_037367365.1 Apogon talboti
TGAGAGGCTGAGAGGAGGGGGGGGGGTAAAGACTGGCTGGCTCGCAGATCAAAATGATGAGAGAAAAAAGCAGCGGAGGGAAACGTCAGCAAAAGTGATGATTGGTCAGAATGAGCAGGGTTTCTGCCGTAGTGCAAGAAAAAAAAAGCAGTTAGTGACAGAAGCTCAGCACTGCCTCGGTGCAGACGCACAAAGCAAGCACAGAGGGGAGGATTTAAGAGCGAAATATGTTGAAAAAAGACAAAAAAAACAAAAACAAAACAAGAGGCGGAAATTTGGATGAGGACGAGAAGCAGTGAAAGGGAGGGGGGAAAAGAAAAAAAGACAAAAATCAAAATTTACAAACAGACAATGTTTCTCAAATTTGTCTTAACAGCTACATCTGTGTGTGTGTGTGTGTGTGTGTGTGTGTGTGTGTGTGTGTGTGTGTGTGTGTGTGAGACTCATGAGTCAGTGAAGCCGAACGCTCCACCCTTCACTATCACTCTGTGCTTCAATCTCCTGATTGGCCGCTGGGGATGCCAGGTTTTGGTGCATCGGATGACAGCGCTTGTGCTTGTGGATAGATCAGAGGGGGAAGAAGCCTCTGTCGCTAAGCTGTGTATTGTAAAGGCAGAAATGATGCTGTGATCAGTGCCGCTCTGCCGTCAGGGCTTTGGGACTCGCTGCTCCCCTTTTTCTGAGTGATGGAAGGGAGGAGGAAATGGAAGAGGAGCGGTGTAGGAGGGACAGGAGGAATGAAATATAAGGCAGGAGAGGAGAGATAATGTGATGCAGAGGAGAGTGTCTGAAAATCTTCCCTGTTTGACTGCCCACAGCCGTTTATTAGCCAAAGCTCCTGGGTGATGCTAAGAAAACATTCACTTCTCTCTGAACTGATCTTTCTTTACCACCACAGCAGCCGCAGGAGTCTCAGAGGCTCCTTTACGTGCCAAATAAATAAACTGGGAACTGGGAAAACAACCAGAATTTGGCCGTCCCCTGATCCTTTTTGCTGCCAGTGCTAATGAATGGCTTCACACATTAGAGTCCCATCGATTTTCTCTTCGATTAAACGTCTATGCTCGCACATGGCTGGTGACGCTTTGTCCGTCCAAAAAGTTCACTGAGGCAAAAAAAAAAAGGGTTGTGAGGACAAACATGTTACGTTTAATAAGATTAATGCTTACTGCACTGCGATGGCACGCCGCTCTGGAAAAGCATGCCTGCAGGGCGCAGAGCAAGCCAGGCGTAGACGTGATAGAAGGGTTTTGGGTGTGTCCTTGAGAAGTAGGCACAGTGAAGCCTCAAGAAATGTTGAAGGATGCAAAGGCTATGCAAAGGCGAAATAAAGTCGCAATTATTGGAATTAACAGCTGTTCTTTGTGGGCTGGTTAGCTAAAAAAGAAAAAAAAACATCTTTAAAAGCCTTTTCATCTGGTCCTGATGCTTATATTGTCTGTAAATGTGTAAGAACAGCATGTACAAAAAGGAAGAATCCAAGCTTGACAACGGCTTAAGTTCAACAATAAAGAATAACGGTTTGTGGTGACAAGGTGCTCCGCTGTGCCTCAAGGGGACACTGGTATATGTGCGGCTCTCTCAGTGCTCTCAGGAACAAAAGGACTAGCAGAGACAGGTGCACCACCCATGCCTCCAAAGGGATTTACGGAATAAAGTGCGCCGCCTCTTTTCGCGGCAAAGCAGTAACTTCTACATCAACATGTAACTCGTCTCCTTTTTCAGATGCGGAATGAAATAAACAGTAAGTGCATCCTGGTTCACTCTGCCCGCCAGCACGTGAAAAGCCCGCGCAAGGCAGCGAAACTATAAACGACACCATTTTGGGATATAATGTGCAACATTTGGTCACATTGTTTTGGCAGTTATTCTGCGTGCGTGCTCTTTTGTACAATAATAGCCTCTGGTTAACAAACACTTTCATCACTCAAATGCATTCATTTGCCCGAAGCAAACACATACGCTACACGACTCCTGCTGATCTAGGAACAGGCATCAAGTGAACTTTACTGCATCCTTCAGCTGCAGCAGAAAAGGGGTGGAGAAAAAAACAAAAACAAAATAAAACTAGAGAGACTCAGATGAAGGTTGCACCCAATTCTAGCTGCTTGTTAATGTGTTTTTTTTTGGTTTTTTTTTTTTACTGTATCATGATCAGTTACATTAAATATCATACATGGAGTGTAATTTGACCCACAAGCCACAACACTGTATGTACAGGGTGAAGGAGATGCATCTAGTGTTGAACCAAATCACTTTTTTTTAAAGGTAAATTACAATATACAGTATATTGTGATGATAATACTGGTTTATTTGTTCAGACTATTTTGCACTGAGTTGAAGATACCTAACAGAATCTGTTCCTGTATTATATTAACACTGTCTGATGTCAGTTCAAGCCATGAGTTCACTCCTGACTACAGGAAGAAAAACAAAACAGATTTAGGCAAAAAATTAATGTTGAAGCACTATACTTTAAGACAGATCAGGAATAAATGACTAATGTTTAAAAGGCAGTAAGAGGACAAATGAGGACATTACACATTTGAGTTGATATGCAGCCCATTACCACACAAATCCAGCATGAATGTTAATTTTTGTCATTTTTTTTTAAGGAGGGAGTGCCATCCATGCCCAGATGGCATTACTGTGTCAAGCGGAGGTCAGCCGTGTTAGCCATGAGCTAATTACTGCCACCACTAATGGGATGTACTGTCAAAGACACTGTCCTTCCCAGGAAGTCATCACCTGATACGTGACAGAGGAGTCTCCAAAACAGACTCCTGTGGGCGAGCTGCTTCTGGACATAAAAATATAGATAAACTCTTAGAGACATGTTGATGAAGCTTATCTTACAGATGAGGTATTGAATGTGTAAAGAAAACAATTATTAGTATGTTAAACTGAAGCTGGATTTGCTTTGATTTATCAGTTAATTAAAAAAAAAAAATGGAGAATAATAGAGAAAAATGATGCTTGAAAATGGAGCTGGTGTGAGTGGTTAAGGTGCTCCCAGCTCAGTGGCTGGATGAGTTATCGCTGTCTCTTACTGAGAAATTCCTGCAAGCTCTTTTTATATTTTAGAGCAATGTGGCCAAGGGTGGGTCAAGGCTGCTCCACTCAGCATGTCCGGGGCAGCTTGGAGAGTCTGCAGGAGCAGATAAGACGGATGGAGTTTCAAACCTAAAAGACGCTTTTCAGAGTTCATTGGCCAAGAACTGAAGAGGAGCGTTGGGCTTTTGCTCCACTGTCTCCTACCTCGCTCACCGCCAGGCTGTTCACGCACAAATCTACTTGCCTACAGCTCTGTTACTCTTTAAATGAACGGTTTGTTCAACACATTCCGCTGAGATACTCGCCAACAAATAAGCCTTTTCAGGTGACCTTAAAACTTGTGCTTCTCTCTTGACATTTTGCATAATAGCTTGTAGCTTTAATGCTGTTAAAAGGCAATATTAAGTATGCTTGTATAGGCTTTCAGGCTGGTAACTGTTCAATCCCAGCCCATGCTGAAGTACAATGCAGCACAAAGGCTGCCAACCAACATTGTTGGAGCACTGCCTGCTAACCTTGAGATTTAACGGATGGGTAACACAAAATGAACAGCACGTTGTAATTATTAGATGAATAGAGTGAGAGATAAAGGGAAAGACTCAGTGAGAGAATACATGGCTGGATCATGGAGAAATATCACTGTGACCTTGAGATATTCCGTGGCATTATTGAGGATTATGTAGCACACTGGAAGCAGAGAACGTATCCGAATAGATCTGACGATTATAATAAAGCTAGTTTAATCAGTTACAAGCACCACCGAGATCTTCCTCTGGAAATCAAAACATCGACATACTTGTACGACAAAAAACTTCTCTAAGCAAGCTAGTTTAGATCCAGTAACTCAAATGTTAAAACACACATCAAGAACTGGTAAAAAATCAAGAGATATACTGGATAGCCTCCCCCTTCTCCTTGTGTGCGATTTCACAATGTCTGCTAGTAGGGCCTACAGTTTTTCTCATTTCCAAGAAGTCGCGGTGGGGGGGAGGGGGGGAAACCTCCTTTGAAGTTACAGCAGAGAGGAAAGTCAGATAGCGAGGCAGACGGAGGATCAGAGGTGGCTGTTTAGAAGTGGAATACCTGCTGCTGGCCCTGGACTTTAGGGAAATCCTCTTTCTGCTTGCGGGTTTTGGGTCTCTCCAGGCTGCCCTGCTGAAGGTGTTTGAGCCTGGCTGCCACGGTGGGACCCTTGGTTGGCCCCGGGGAGTTACTGCTATTCTGTGAACCCAGAAGGAAGCTCATATTAGTGACAAAATGAACGAGTTACTTCACAGAAATAGCTCTTCAAAGCCCATCATCATGAGCACAAAACTGTTCCTTTTTATCACTTCGTTTATTGTAGTGTAATATTTTGCATCTTTCGAGGACTTCCATAAATAATTGGTTGAAGCTTCAGTACATGACATGCTTGTGTGCTTACATGAAGGTTGTGTTGGAGTCTGTGTTGCGCTGGGAGCCACGGGCAACACACAACTGTGTCTTGAAAGGGAATCCAATGCAGTTTAATGCCTTGGACCTCTAATCAACTGGTGATCCTTTTGTAAATTATTGATCTGAATGGGATTTTAAGGCTGATGGAAGGCTTTGAGGTCTGCCATGTCTGGATTTGAGTGACAGCAAACTTATTTGTTTATTGAATAAAACATGGTTTTCTTCCAAACAGACACTCGATGCAGCCGCAGCGCTAGTCGAAGTCGTCAAAAGGCATTTTGCGTAGCAGCTGCGGTTACGTGGTTTGTTAACTGGACCGTCATAGATGAACTCTTTTGTCCAAATATGGTCACTTTTTCCTTCCAAAAAAAACCTCGATGGTGACGTCCAAAAAGCAGACTTGAGGCGTAGTTTAAAAAAACAATGGGTCATGTCATAGAAGCGTCATCCATTTCTTTCACACAGTCTATGTTTGGAGCTGGTCTTTGGAGACATTCAAAGCCTCCATCTCTGAGCCAACAGTCGCTAGTGTTGTGTACTGTTTCTACAGTTGGTAAGCAGAAGAGAGGCAGTGAATCATTCAAGACACACACACACACACACACATCCACAAGGACAAGGTTTATCACAGAGAAAATGATCCAAGTCCTTTACATAGAAATCATTTTAGAGGCTGATATCATGGATGTTGAAAAACAAGACAGTTAGCTTAAAAATACAGTTAGCTAACGTCAACAAATGACCACTCCCAGCGCAAAAGAGGCGCCAAACAAACTTCACATAAAAACACAAGCACGTGCTCAACTCACACATTGAACCTTTAAGAACGTACTGTCGATTACATTTCTAAATCAACGACTGCATTATAATGAGCGTCATACAGAAAACAGTTGGACAGACAACTGAGAAATGGTTTTTTTATGACAGCACTGAATATTTTCTTCCATTCGACTGACATTAATCATTCTTGAGAGAAAAGTAACTTCAAAGACAGCACAGTGAATAAAAATGGATCAAATTTAATGCACCAGGCTGTGAGAAAATAACAAAGACGCACTTCTGTCTGCAGCTCTGAACCTGAAATCCCCACCCCTAACCCTCCCACCTCCTCGCTGTCCTTTATTTTGACAGCTACCTGCTTAGTGCCTTTGTGAGATAATTCCAACAAAAACAAGACCTTTTACTCGGTGAAATCTGTCACTAGAGCTGTCGCCAAGTGCGCTCACTTCTAAGAATCTGCAAAGGAAAACTAAGTACATCTGCTCCAGCTCTGTGCTTGGATCCATGCTGAGTCACTGTGAATTACACCATACGATACTTTACAGGGTTGTACGTTCACGCAGATACACCACTGGTTAGCTGAGAAAACAGAACAAAAGCAAGTTCCCAAACATCTTATTTGTACAAAGATTATGTAGACTGTTTAAGAGCTCACACGAAGCAGAAGGCTGCAAGTCAGCAAAGGAGAAGAATTGTTAGCAAGATTAGAGAGAAGATCAGTGCGGCATCTACTGAAAGGCCATGCTGTCAAAGTGGAGTGGATGTGATAACATTTTGCGATCTTAAAAGTCCAAACACACATTCATTGCATTTGTTTCTTTTCTTTTAAATTACTGACATGAAGCGAACTGAAGTGGCTAGAATTTTTAAGCTGTTTTTTACTCCTCTTGATGCGTCTGATACTACATTTCACACATTTCCTCTGAGTGCGTCTTTGTTTGGAATTTGATAAAGAGGCACAAAAATCAATAAAAGCATAAAAAAAAGGATTTGGATATAAATACACAGGTTTTTTGACATCAAATAAATTGTATCTATTATTTTACAAGCTGATTTTCATCACTAACAGATGGTACTTTTCATATTACCAGCTAGAGGAGCATTAGTTTAGCAGAAAATATAAAGGGAGAAGGGATTAGAAGAGGACAGGGAATAAAAAGGCTTGGATGCACAGCGGAGGGAAAGCGCCGCTGCAGGTTTTTATTTTACCTTTTTGCCCAGGGAACCAAGGGTGTATGATGGGGTAGGGGCGGCCTTTGGTTGGCTGCTGTACCGTTTATTACATGTAGATTCTTTTACAGGCGTTCTCTGGAATATCTTTAATGCACAGGTGTTGTACAAAAAAAGTGCGGCAGAGACATGTTACGATACGACAACCAATAATAACGATGACAGTATAATAAGCTTCCTGTACTGCTGTGATCGGAAGCTGATTTCTGACGGCGTCATACCTCTAGCTCGGCGATGATCTTCTCTTCGTCGTCTTCATCCTGGATGGCGGACGCGGCTATCACAGGTGGGGTCGAGGCAGGTCGAGGGGTGTCACAGGGAGTCCGCCGCAGCTTTACAAGGGTTTTAGGCATGTCCGCGTCCTCCTCCGCCTAAAGGAACATTAAACACATTGAAACCTCTAAATCACAGGTGGCAAACATACGGCCCGTGGGCCAAAACCGGCCCGCCAAAGAGTCCAATCCGGCCCGTGGGATGAATTTGCGAAATGCAAAAATGACACTGAAGATATTAACAATCAATGATGTTAAAATCATTTTAGTTCAGGTTCCACATACAGATTCGATCTCAAGTGCATTAGACCAGTAAAATACTATCATAATAACCTATAAATAACTAGACGTGAACATTTCCTGAATGAAATGTAATCTGTGTGCTTCCCTCTTGCCGGATTTGTGGATGTAAAAGCAAGAAATAGCACCAATGAAGGACTGGTTATAAATAAAGTTAAGCAACAAAACAAACTGCACAAAAACCATGAAAAAGGGTAACACCATTTGGATCTCAAGTGCATTAGACCAATAAAATACTATCATAATAACCTATAAATAATGACAACTCAAAATTTTTCTCTAATAGTATAAAAAAGTCAAATTACATAAAAATATATAATAATATATGTGAATAATCTGAAAAAATATATGAACAAACTGAAATGTCTAACTTTACCAATATTCTGTCTGATACTAAATGTTTTGTGTATTTGTAGATCCACTGCGATCTGTAAGTTGTAATGTATATGTGTAAATGATGAACAGAGGCATAAAATTGTTAAAATTGCACTTACATTTCTTAAGACATTTCTGATTGTTCATGTTATGCACATTTTTAATGAAACGTTATAGATGTGCCATTCTAATTTTACTTTTTTCACTGCTATTATTTTACTGGTCCGGCCCACTTCAGATCACATTGGGCTGAATGTGGCCGTTGTTTGACACCCATGCTCTAAATACTTATTTCATGCTGCATTTGCTAATAGGAAATTTCAAGTACCATTCTCCTTTTATATATCAGAGTCATGAGGCTGTGAGTCCATAAAGGCAGAGCTGGGAGAGTCAGCAACATCTTATAAGTAACTTAGATTTATGATGTCCATTTGCAAAGACAAGGACACAACCCACCAGGGTCGTAGGAGATATTATTTGGACTGTAAAATAAATTATCATTAGTCTATTGAAGCCTGTTTTGAGCAGACTGTTTGTATTGTTCTGATAATTGTGCTGGTCCATGTTACATTTCTTTTACTGGCCCTTAAAATACATTAAATATGTCTAAATGAAGTATTTACATAGACTGTTTTACTCAGAGGCAATAAATTGAGAAAAGCATCGATTTGGTCTCAAATATACTGTCGCTGTCAAGTGGAAACCTCGTAAGTAATGATTCTATTGGTCTGTCTTCACATTGGCCTGACAGTTTTAGAAATATTTAACCAATGAAAAGTGTTGAGAATGGCTTGTGACTACATCTCTTAACTCTGTTCATTTGTTTTGAACATACATCGTTTTTTCAGTTTCCTGAAAAATAACTGTATTGGACATAAGAGGTTTCCACCCGACACCACCCGTGTTTTCAATCACATAGACACACAAAAAATAAAATGTACATATCTTAAATGACAATATTATAAGGTGATGTAAAATAAAAATGTCTCAAAATGATTATGAATTTTCATCTATGCATTAATTTGCTCTTCTGATGACCTATAGATAATAAGGCCTACTGTGAATTAGTTTGTCACGTATTTCAAAAAAAGTGAGTTTCCTGAAAAAAAAAAAAAAAGTTTGGGAAACACTATTTTATTATCACATTTGATCAATCATCTGGGCAGTTCTCTTTTACTTCATGATCCTGAGTGAAGTAACTAACCACAGAAAAATCCAATCAGAATCAGTGCTGCGGTTAACAGAAAAGGTCAGGAAAGAGCAGGGTGACAACAACAAGTAAACAAGCAGCGAAAGAACCAATGAACATTGGTTTTTTTATTTGTTTTTTTTCCAAGTTGTGTTTTTGTTTGATACATTAAAGCAAAGTGGGAAAAAAAACAAGTCACAGAAATAGCGCAGGAGGATTGGCATTTAACCAACTCAAAGAAAAGGAGAGGATTGGTTTTGAAGACATTGGTGTGTTTATTTATTAAGCTCATATCAAAAATAAAGACACTTCATCACAAAAGCAGGGCTGACAACAGACACCAACCACTCCTGTATCTCTTGAGAATATTTTGAGGAAAAGATGTTTAACTTTTGGGACATAATGATAGTGTTGCTGTTAAAGTATGTGTATCTGGTGTAAAAGAAAAAGATTTGCTTATTTAAAAAGGGCAGGTATACGTAGTATGTAGATGATTGTGTATTGCTTGTGTAAAAAATATAATAGTATAAAACAATATGGATTACAATACAGAGGAATACAGAGGAGAGAGCTACCTTCTTGAGGCTTTCTTTGCTAAATAAATAAATAAATAAATAAATAAAAATCCTCTGATATGAGTGTTTAAACCAGGGAGGTCAAACTAATGTTAGTTCAGGGGCCACATTCAGCCCACTGTGATCTGAAGTGGGCCGGACCACTAAAATAATAACAGTGAAAAAAGTTAAATTACATTATGACAGTATTTACATCTACAAAGTTTCCTTAAAAATGCAAATAACATGAACAAACTGAAATGTCTTAAGAAAAATAACTGCAATTTTAACAACATTCTGCTTCAGTTTATCATTTAAACATGTGCATTACAACTTACATTATAATTACAAATACACAAAACATTTAGTAACAGGCAGAATATTGGTAAAATTTCATTAACTTCTCTTAAGACATTTGAGGCTGTTCAGATTTGTTCAGGATAGTTTGTAAATGTAAGCATTTTTATGTAATTTTACTTTCTTACACCAAAACAAAGAGAAAATTTACGGTTGTCATTATTTATAGGTTATTATGGTAGCATTTTACTGGTCCGACCCGCTTGAGATCAAATTGATCTGTATGTGGAACCTAAATTAAAATGATTTTAACATCCTTGATTGTTAATATCTTCAGTGTAATTTTTGCAATTCACAAATTCATCCCACGGGCTAGATGGGAGCCTTTGGTGGGCCGGTTTTGGCCCGCAGGCCACATGTTTGACATCTGTGGTTTAAACTGATGTGTGGGTCCCTCTTTCTGTCAAAAAAATGCTGAGATTTGTTAAATATTAAGTTCTTTTGTATTTATTGTACTTATCAACTAGTGTTATTTATAACAATATGGATTTTAATAGTATTTTTATATAGGTACAAGTGCCAGCTGGGTATCTGCAGGACCGGCGTGGCCCCTTTCTGTCAGCGCGGCTCAAGAGGATGGAAAGTTTCCAGCACCCTGCTGAAACCGTGACTTTGAACAGTTGGGCTGTTTTACTGTTTTACTGTTTTATTCAGCAAGTTTCTCAGAGGAAAAGGAGACTTTGGGGAAGGAATGGAGCTCACAAACCTGTACCCAGACACTGGAACTTTCAATCAGCTATAGATAAAAGCTGCATCAGAACCCTCGCTCCTCTGTCCTACTGTTGTGTATGTGTGTGTGTGTGTGTGTGTGTGTGTGTGTGTAAGGTCAGTGGGGTCGTACTAAGGCTGAACATGACAGGTGGTGTCCATAGGAGCATCACAGCTTCTCACCTTCAGGCTCTTGGTGGTGACGATGACCTCCCCAGTGCGGTTGGTGGTGAGACCATGAGCGGACGGGAAACTTCGGCGTGGTGGGGGCGGCGGCGGAGACTTGGAGGGCTTTTCTGTACGATATCTAGCCACGTTGAGTTCGACTGTGGACAAAGAAACGACAAACATAAATCATCAAGAATTTGATTGAATGAACAAAATACTAGAGCTGCAGCTATCAGCTATTGTCTTTGATTTGAGACGAATATTGGAATAGAGGAAAAAAAATTGTAAAAATGTGAAAAAGACATGAAAAGAACTGAAAATGACAGCTTGTCCTTTATTCCAGAACCAACTGAAACAACAAACACAAAAAGTATAAAAGTAAAAGGATATATAAAAAAAATCTACATGTCTTTATTTATCCTATTATTTTGTATCTGTTTAATCAGTTTTAGTACATCTTATCGTTTATATCTATATATTTTTATTACTTTTATTATATCTTATATTTTTACCTATATCCTTTTTCAGCACTTTGGGCACTTTGCGTTGTTGTAAATAAAAGAAATAAAGAAATAAACTTGACCTTGACCTATATATATCTATATCTATCTATCTATCTATCTATCTATCTATCTATCTATCTATCTATCTATCTATCTATCTATCTAT
>JAPQRQ010000012.1:14261364-14282074 GCA_037367365.1 Apogon talboti
TTTATTTATTTATTTATTTTTTCATTTTAATTGTGATTGCTGTAAATGTATTTTATATTTCTAATGATTTTCTTTGGCAAAACTACATGCAAATGCTAATAAAGTTTAGTGAATTGACTTGAATTCATGTTGTGTGTGAGTTTTTAAAGTTGCAAGATGAGTTCTGCACCAGAAGTCATATAGCAGAAGAAGAACAGCAAACAAAATAGGCATTGTATATTAATATATGTCCACTGATAGGATGCACACAATACAAGAGCTTCCATCAAGCACCAAAGCCATTTCAAGTGGCAAAGAGTCATTTTGTTTACTTTAGTCCAGTACACACATTTACTGGATGTCTGACCTAAATATCTCCAGGGCACATGAACAGAACAAAGGACAATGACACAGCCATCACACCGTAAAATATAGAGCACAAAAGTCTCTGAAGTCGAACCAGCTGCTAAACTGTGGACATTAACCATCAGTCTCTTCTGCTGTCTGAATCATTGAGTTAGTGCGGCCACGAGAAATGTCGATTTACATTTAATATTTCTTGCATGGGGGATTCTATGAATTTCAAGAGCTATAATATTCATGTAAAACTTGGCAAAGGAAAATACAGAGTGCACAGAGTACTACAGCAGGAAATCAATGAAAGTCAATGAAAAGAGGTCTACAGGACTTCACTGGTCCGTCTTTCTGCCGAGCTGTGAGCTATTTAAGAACAAAGTCACGTTTCTAGAAATGCAGATTTTTACTTTTTTGTGCAGATTATGAATATATAAATTTTCTTTACATTAACTACATAATTACATGTTATATGAAAGCAGCCATGTAGCTCGATTTTTAAAGATTATTTAATTTCTCTGATTACCATCTCATCTATACAGACTGTAATTAAACATTTTCAACAGCTTGCAGCCTGTTTTAACATTATGCACATCTAATTTTATAAAATAATCAGCCACCATAATATCACATTTAACTACCTTAATCATTTATCTTTTTTTTTTTCAAAGCAGTTAACAAACAGCTGGATACATTAACACCTTTTCCAAATCCTAACACATGAGCAGTGAATACAACCCTGCCTGGCAGAGCTGTTGTAATACTAATGATAACTGTACCAACCTCTGGCAAATGACAAATCCAATCATTTCAAATCAGACCCTGAGACTAATTTTAATTGCTTCTACATTATTACTATTTTCTGTGCAGGTATTGTTTATTATTGCTAAACATAATGATGCACAGCTTCCAACATCTGGTATTAAATGAGTGCTGCTGAAGTATGAATCCATTTGGCGTGTTAACTTATAATGTCACATATCAAAACTGTAATGTTGTAATTAAAAGACATAAAGCGCCTCCAGCTGCAGCAATAATCCATAGATTTATAAAACGAATAACCTTTCTCTGAACTGATCACATCGCAGCCGGGAGTTATTTACAACAGACGCCTTTAAAGAGTTTTCCTACTTTAAAAAGCATCCAACACTACTGTATGTTCATTTGATGCTTACCTGTACTTCCAGCATCTTGTATAAGGTTGTTAACACTGCTGCACATTACTATATATATAAGACCTTGAGATTAATCGGCGGCTCTTTAAAAACACGAGGTCTGAAAGTCCTCTGCGGAGTCTTGTAACGCCACCTTTCAAGACCTGATTGGTTGGACGGAGACAGTTTTCCCACCAACCAGTGAATACTCTTTTAATTTATGAGGCAGCTGTGCACAGCTGTACAGCGACTCAACACACACACATACTGACGCACCTGTCACACCCACAGTCTCTGAGATTTCACGGGCATTACCGCCGCATACCAAGGCGTTCCTTTCCGGTGAGACTCCCCAACAACTGCGCATTATATAACATCAATTTGTATTCGCGGCGAACACAAGTGGATGAAACACTCGTCTTTAAAAGCATCGCCTGCAGACAGACATACAGACAGGTGAAGGAGCGCCGAGTGCACATGACACCTTCGCTTGTGAGCTGCCCAATATAGTCCACAGGCTTCTGCCATTTTCCTACAGGGCAGTTCCACGGGAGCAGCAGGGGGGGTTAATTGCCTTGCTCAAGGGCACTTGTTTTGGAGTGAGACGAGGGGGCACCTACTGTTCACTTCCCTGTATATTCCCTGTTGAACTGCTTAGTCGGGGTTAAAGTGTTTTATCAGATGTTTGATACACTATCAGCAATGATTGAATCTGCTTTGAACTTTGATGCCTCCAGACAGAATGTGCGACCCATGCGCTCTCTAGGTTTTTAACGTATTTATACAAAAGTCCTTGTGAGCCACACAGAGCATACATTCCTCTACAGAATCCACTCCTCTTGAGTCGATATTTTACTTCAAATCCACAGCCTGCAGTGAACGGTAATTGCCATTCACATAAAATCTAGTGGGAAGTTTTCATCCTTTTATGGCTTTCCTCCTAAGTTCTTCTTTATTAATGTGTATCCTGCTAAGCAAACCTTGCTGCCTTAGCAGATGGCGGTGAAGTGTCAATAAGTGATTCTGGCCACGTGCCTCAGTCTAGTGCCAGTCGGCAAACAGGGAACGCTGTAGAAGCCGGCCTTTCTAAGCCTTTTAGTGGTGGAAAACACTCCGGCTATTCTCCGACTCAGATTGGGGAATAGCAATTTTCCACAGAGCATCGTATCAACAGCCAAACAGCACGAGGGCAACAAAAGCGCTTGTCTGAATGGGTTAGAGTTTAGCTAGCTCACTGGGACAAATATGGCAGGGGTTGTCTGGGGAGGCCTCTCTGTATAGAAAATGCCCTGGTCAAATTTCTGCATACGAGATATGTGAAACGCAGATGAGTGCCTTGCAAAGATTCAAGGCTCCCTGAAGTGACACAAATCCTGGGTCCAAAAAAAAAAAAAAAATCTGTTCTGTAAAAAGTTTTGTAATGGATATCTGCTGATGACTCTTTCGTTTCTAGATTGTTTTCGAGCACAGAATCACACTGGTAACGATAAAAGAGTAATTTAACATCTTATCAAAAACTGTACTTATCCATCATTTTAACTAATTGACAAGGATGTTGGCTGATAAGAAAAATATTAGGCATCAACCCATAAAGTCCCAAACAGCCACTGGCAATCAAACTCATCTACTGATATCAAATGTTTAATAACTTCTGAGCCACTAAACCTATTAATACGTTGAAATAATTGGTGTAAAATGCCGTTTGTCATCTTTTCATGGTCATCAGATATGACCCATTTGGATGTTCAGAGGCTCTGTAGTTGCCATGGAAACACCTCTACAACATCTTCTACAACATTGATTCACCACTAAAACCTATGGAGTTGGATCAATGACAGTGGATGGACACACTTGTTTTTACATTAAAGTTAAATACCTGTTGATCCACTAATTCTGTCAATACATGTAAATAATTGGTATAAAATGCAGTTTATCATCAGATATGACCCATTTGGATGTTCAGAGGCTCTGTAGTTACCATGGAAACACTGTCATCTTCTACAACATTGATTCACCAGTAAAACCCATGGAGTTGGATCAAAGACAGTGGATGGACACACTTGTTTTTACATTTAGTTATTGATATATTTGCTGAAAAAGTCACTTTTTCATCAGTTTTCTGTTTTTGATATAATAAACCTTAACTTTAATCTGAGCTTTTATGAACATCTATGTGAACAGTACATTAAATGGCAAGGAAAATACCTGATTTTCACTGAAAAAAACACCAAAAAAAGGGGTATAATACCGTAATAAATGGTGATGAATTACTTAAGAAAGGTTACAGATGGAAAAAAAATTATTTGGGAAGTGCCACAAATTTAGCACTGGGTCTTTAAGGGTTAATACATCAGTGACAAGCATACTGACTTTTCCAACACTGTCATCTTTGAAAATACGCTTCTTATTAAATTACACGCTAAAAATATATATATTTATAATCTGATACAGTCAGTCGGGTTCTCTTTTGACTGTGAGCAGTATGATGTTTTATCTAGTGATTCAGTGGAACATTCAGAACTAAAAAGCAAGGATATTTCTATTTAATGAAGTCTTTTCTTCGCTTTTACCAAAGCACGCATGGGAAATTCTCACTCGCAATAAGCTCCGTAATCATTTCCTCGTAAAGGAACATAGTTGATGAATAACTGGAATACCGAGGACAAGTTCAATAGGATCTCTTTTTCTTTTCTGAGCCTATGGTATGAGAGTATATTCCTCCAAATTCAACACTGAAGCAAACACAGAAGACAATAGCCTGTGATTACTTTGGCCACTCCAGACAGAAAGACAAGAGCACAAGAGACAAAATGGAGCATTAATATTTGTATAAGTGAGGCTGGAAGCAATGAAAAGGAGGAAATTATGCAGCACTCCGCTCCATTATGTTACCAACGCTGTCAGTGGCAACAGCCGTAGAAGACTAGTGTTTAAATCCATGTGCTTCCCAATGGACAAGCAGACAATCCCTCTGTTTTTGTTGGAGGATTTGCGGAGAACATGTGAGAGGGAGTCTTGAAACGTGTGTTGTGTGTGTTTGTACAATAAATGACCACTTTATCTGTGTTTACAGTTTCCATGACCACTGTGAAGATGTGCATATGTTTGCAGCTGAAATAATTCTTTGCTAATCGGTGTGTGCTTGTTGTGGCGTGTGTTCCTTTATAAAGCTGAGGAACCGATGAAACATCAAAAGGGGAGCAGTAGGGGACTACTATACGCACACACAATCCACTGTATGCGTGCACTGCTGCAGGGGTTTCTATTGCATCAGAAGAAGAGGCGAGACTCCCCGACTCCCTGAGAGGAAGGGGAGCGATAACCAATCCTGTATGAGCTGCAGACCAGCAACAAATGGGGGGGGGGGGGCTGAAACAGTGCCAGCATGTGTGTGTGTGTGTGTGTGTGTCAGCAGCTAAACAGATGTGGGAAATGGGAGTGAGCTACTGGAAGTGCACGTAACAGAAAGGATCACACAACACGAACTACATCGTATAAATATCCTGCATATGAATCATAACAGTGGATCCTAATACACACTTATCAAATGTAATTTATTTCTAATTCAGCGGTACCTCTATTGTTTCCATTTAAGAAAAAACACCGCCAACAAATGTTTAATTTTGCTGCGTCAGCAATAGCACTGCAAGATTCGTTTTAGAATATCAAGTAATTTTATGGTTAAGATGCTGTAAGCTAGCAGTAAGTGCTTAGGTTAGCACTTGCTTAACAGTGCAGTCTCCCTGGGGCTTCATCAAAGTAAGGGTCAAAAGGCTCTGTTCAATAAGCATAATGTATTCAGGTCTGAGGTGGAACTAATCATGCATCATGGCCTTTTCTTGCTCTTTACAGGGCCTTGCATCGAGCTGGGAAGGAAATATTGACAGTTAATTTTTCATTATATCTCATTTTGTTTTCTCTTTAAGGCAGTACTTTTTTTTCTTTTTGTGGCAGAGTGTCTGTTGAGCGCTGTGTTTTTTAAACCCAAGTGTACACACAAAAAAGTCTAAAGGTATATGTAGCATGAGCCTTGAACCCAGGTTATTCAGATTCAGATATGGCAAGAGACTTCTATTATTTTTAATTACTTTCACTGTCAGTTTGGTTAGATTTCAACACTAAAACTAATTGGCTCGGGTTAAAATAGACCTTTTAACATTTCAGTGCTTGATAGTTTTCAACATCACTGGGAAAAAATTCCATTATTACCTTTCAGCGTATTATAATTCAAGTGGTCTGAGAGGAAATGAGACTCCTGCAACTACTCTTTGCCTGTGTTTTGAGGCTGTAGAAAACCTTCTCCATGATGCAGACTTCAGCTAATCAGAGGTGGTTTTAGTCAGGTAGGGGGTTAATGTGATTGACAGCTGGAAATAGCCAATCACTGATCAGATGCCATTATACATGACCTGGATGTGATTCTGCTGCTCTATTCCACAGCTCACCTTGAGAGCTTGAAAAAGTGACTTCCTACTTCTATAACAGTATGATATGGTGTCAGGTTTTCTATATAGTCTTTTAATTTGGACAAAGAGGAGAGAGCTGCAGGAGGAGGGTGTATTTTAACATTCTAGTATTATTTTTATCCTTGATTTCGGGTCCTGCAGCTTTAAGGGTTTGCACTCAAGTGTGAATATTAGCAGCAGTACATTATATAATACAGTGGTGCCCAACACATTGATCCCAATTGACTAGTAGATTGCAAAGGTAGACTGCAAAGGTTTCTTTTCTACCTGTTTTTAATTTTATCTTGTCTATTTTCTTTATATGTTGCATCTATGTATGTATAGTATGTACACTCATATTATTTCCATATCCCCTGTATATTTCTGTACTAATATATAACCACTCCACTGTACATAATCCTACTATCCCTGCCTTTTTGTATTTCTGATTAGATGCCAAACTTCTTTTCATTACCCGGTACTTGTACATGTGTGTAATGACAATAAAGTTGAATCTAATCTAAACTAATCTAATCTATTTCTTTGATCTCTGTGGTACAGATTTGATCTTTTGTACATTTTTAGTATTTCACTTTGTATTTTTTGGTATATATTATATTCAGTATAATTTCATGTGATAGTTTTTATATAGAATTTTCTTTTGACTTCAGGTGTTTGTTTTAGATGTTAGTCTATCATCTGTCCTGCCATTGGCCGTTTTTCACCACGTCATTGAAGTGCATTTGTCTGATCTATCATTGCTGTTTCAAATAAAGGACATGGGAGGAGACACTTTGGAAATGTTTATAAAAACTACAATACTGACCTCCCTCCAAAAAGCATGAAAGAGAAAGGTGGTAGAACTAAGATCACAGTTAGTCGGACAGCAGCCATGTTTCCAACATGAACATGATTAAGTCCAAATAGTGTTCCACTGTGACTGATGATTGTGTGGAAATCTGCTTGACACTGGCACTGACCATGAATATATTGGGTTCATGCTGTTACTATATTGTATGCATATAAGTACATTCAAAATACATATTAACAAATTTATATTATAGATCATTTTGACTTAATTATTCTTAAAATGAGCTCACAAGCCGAAAAAGCGTGGACAACCTCTGATGTAGTACATACTGTTGACACTATACAACCCCGGGTATAAATAGATTTGCTGGCTACAGACACACGTGTGCAAAGACCACCTGTCTTTTTTTTTTTTTTTGGTATTTTTATACCAGCAGAGAGTATACAGAAGTTAAAGGCATTTGGGTAATCTCACAAAGTGCAAATAATCTAATACTGTTTGTCCTGACTGATGGAAATAAAGACACATTTTCATTAATCTGTCCTAAAGGTTACCAATCATAAGAAAACTCAATGAGACAGACTTAGACAACATCAAATCACAAAAACAATTTCATGGCAACTTGTTCATTTTATATTTCACTCTATTTATACAACATTCTAGCTAGTGCCTGCTGAAATACATCAGTAAAAACCAAAGCAGAGATTTCATTTTGATGGTAGCTGGGCACTCGACGTGGGCACAGTTTCAAAGGCATCCTAGTAGTTCAGAAATCCTGGAGGAAGACCATGTGTTTTCTACAGCGTGGGCTTATATTTGGCTCATGGGCTTTGCATCATGTCAGCTAATCCCATCTCCCAATATTTTCTGTCGTGGCAAAATGAACTACATATTAGCTTAAAAGCAAAAACCAACAGTATAAAGATTACATATACTGTACATTATCCCACAAACAAGAAAGGTGAGACTCATTTTTCACCTGTTTCCCTTTTACAGATGTCTCCATTACTACACATGGGGCTGATGAAGAAGCCTCTCTTCATCTTGATCAAATAACCAAGTGCTAAGTGGCCCAAGAGCGAAAAGAAGTGAAACTTAGAAGGGATGCAAATTACACACAATTTTAAGAGACTCACGATGGCTATTGAAGTAGGCATTGCAACCTATGTCCAGTTCTCATTAAAATAAATCACCACCATATAGAGCCCAGAAGTCATTTACCCTTGATAAAGACTTAAAGCTATAAGTGTGTGCATACATGTGACTGCCACTAAATAAGAGGGGGGAAAAAAAGGCAAAGGAGGCATGCAAAGACACAATAGAAAGTTATCCTATTAAAGAGACAAATCCACAAAGAGGCACAGATTTACACTGAAAAACAAACAAAATATTGGCACTGACCTTGAAGCTCCAATAGTTTGGTTGTTGCTAAGGGGGAAGAAAAGCAAAGAGAAAGAAGACAGAAAAGGGAAGGGGGGGAAAAAGAGGAAAAAGGAATTGAGCGTGAGACATTTTTCTCATTGACTATTTAAAAAGATCAGGTAAAAAGTGATTGGATGGAAACAAAACGAGTGGGAGGCTGAAAATGGTTCATGACTCAGTTCCCATGTGAAGATATGTGAGTGATACCACAAAGTTTAAGAGGTTATATTATTTTATGTAGTGTGGCCCAAAATGTTACACCGCACTACTGTAAAATGACCACAAACTACAGTAAAGTTTAAGCAAACAAACCCTTAAATGGCCACAAACCCTTAAATGGGGGGGGGGCATTAGAGTTGGTAAGAAAATGATGGGCTAATTATTGTGATGATAGCCAGATTAATTTACGTTGTCCTTCACTGCCATCATAATAGGACTTTAATTGCTTGTAATTGCTTCCCAGCAATTAATCAAATGTTTACAGTGACTTCACATGCAGTAATGATGCACACCCAGGCAGCTCCTTAAATTCAACCCCACACTCTCCCCAGATGAATGGTGTACTGGCTGGGGCCCAGGAGCAGGATTAAAGTGATAAACACACACTGGATTAAGGAAGCTGCCATTTTCACTTTATTTGGGTGGTAGCCAACATTTACATCCGAGTTCATCTGATATGTTAAGACACAGATATTGAGCCCGTATGTGTATTTATAAGCTTATTCACCCACTAAAATATCCTGTCCTTTATATTTGGCCATGATCTCTTTGTAACCTACCTTGTGCCGACTCCAATAAAGCAGTTTCCTCTGCTTTTGACTAGAGAATGCCAAATGTGAATACAGATCTAAACACAAGGTCTTGTGCATTGAGAGGTGTTAACACCTGGGAGATGAAGCACAGAATGATAAAGACTGAATTAAGTGCTGTACTCAAGGAGACATCACCTTGCGTGGAAAGGCTGTCCTGTAGTGTACAATAATGTAGTGACTTCTCTCAAGGGAAGTCAAGTATATGTGTAAAAAAACATTTCATTAGGATACTGACTCTGTAAAGATCACGTATAGACATTCGATCAATGCCAATTTGACTTCTCATATTATATTTGACATAGAGTAAAATGATGGTTTACAATGGCCTGCTATCCATCAACTTATGGCTCCAGTCAGTTAAAATGTTCCTGTTCTGAATTGAGAAGCATCTTTTCCCCACGTTTTGTTAAGTGCCGGGCGTAGAGACAGATGAGAAAGTTTATTAAAGCAGACAGAGCCAAAGATTCACCAGTTTGTTCAGTGGGAAGGAAAGTTACGGAGGTGCAGCCTAAAGCAGGACACTGTTGGTCCTATCTCATTGTATTTATAGTGGATTCATCTGTTTTCCATGGAGAGTTTAGCATGTTTAAGTGGAACATACAGATTACATAACATAATGATGAAATGTTAAAAGGATAGCCCCTCTATGATAGTCTAAAATGACTGAATGCCCTTGTTTGAGAGGATGTACAGCTCTGGAAAAAATTAAAAGACCACTGCAGTTTCTCAGTCTCTCTGATTTTACTATTTATAGCTACATGTTTAAGTAAAATGAACATTTTTGTTTTATTCCATATACTACTGACAACATTTCTCCCAAATTCCAAATAAAAATACTGTCATTTAGAGCAGCTATTTGCAAAAATATACAAATGGTCAAACTAACAAAAAAGATGCAGTGTTTTCAGACCTCAAATAATGCAAGTAAAACAAATTTATATTTCTTTTTAAACAACACAATACAAATGTTTTAACTTAGGAAAAATTCAGAAATCAATATTTGATGGGATAACCCTGATTTTTAATCACAGCTTTCGTGCGTCTGGTCATGCTCTCCACCAGTCTTTCACATTGCTGTTGGGTGACTTTATGCCACTCCTGGTGCAAAAATTCAAGCAGCTCAGCTTTGTTTGATGCTTGTGACCATCCATCAAGATGCTGATTTTAGAAAGAATTGCAGTGGTCTCTTAATTTTTCCAGAGCCGTATATGCAGCTGTAATCTGACTCACAGAAGGTTCTCTACTACATACTGAGAATGTAGAAGGTACTATTAGGGTGGTGGCACTGGCATCCACCTCCCTTCTGCTATTAGCATGTCATCATTCTGAAAGTCATAAAAGAACAACAAGTTTTCGCAAAGACACACATATCTTTTTATGTGTCTTTTTCTTTTTCTGGGATATAGTGATTTTAATACCATAGCTATGACTCATCTCTTCATGTGTATGACCAGAACAACGCATCTCCTGACACTATTTTACAAAGGCACCGCTGCTGCGTCCTAGGCTCGACGCTGCCCAAGACAAGTGTGACTCATTTAAATAAATACAAATTAACAGCCCACAGAGCTTTTACCCCTATTCCAGAATGATCTCCAGCACTGGCACATCTCAAATGAAGTGTGGAAGTCTGGATATGTGAGACACAGCTAACACGACACCACAGTTTTAGCAAATGTGAAAGTATGCATATCTTAACACAGGTAAAAGCAGCTGCCAATCATTAAAGTACCAACCTGCACATACAGAAAATTGAAACCTTCAGCACCGGTGATGAGTTTGTCTATGAATATAAATTCCTTCACAAACACTCTCGGAGTTCATGAAATTATTATTCTTCGCTCCAAAAGAAACCGTGATGTAGGTGGAACTGGATTTATGTACGACCAGCTGTTTTGGGAGATGCCTAATTCCCAATATTTACTCTGCACTCTCCCGCAACTTTGAAATACATCTCAGTTTATTTTGAATATGGAGTGGAGGAAGCAAGAAAAGCAAAGAAACAGGCTTTGGGGAGAAAAGAGCAACAGGCCTGTGGGCTGCTCTGACCCAGATTTTAGCTCTGAGTGTTTTATAGTCCTGTACCTGAGTCCTTGTGTCCAAAAACACACAAAGACCTGCAAAATACTGTTAAGTTATCAAAGTTATAAGAGCAAAAATAAATACTGTGTAGTTAGAAATGCTAGTTCGTTAATAAAGCTTAGTTTTATTCCTACTTCCTGCACATCTTTGCCTTTTCCCCATTCTTCCTTCTCTGCATTACTGCTACTGTCCTTATGTCTAAATTAATATCCTACATATAATTAAAGGCTTTTCATAAGTTTGTGCATAGGCTGTGGTACAATGATGTTTTAAAAACTTCACATTTCTGCATAATTTTGGATCCATATGACTGTATAATATCTAGGAAAAATAGCTCAAATAAGCACAAACTGGAGCTGCTGATTAATGAGGTCGACACACAATTCCAATCTCAAAACAGTCTATTCTTGGCAAATATGATAGTTTTTCTCTCCGAAGTCATAGAGGAATCACAGTTTGATAAGTGTCTGAGCAAAAAGGCTTCGGTGCTGTGCCTAAGTCTTAAAATGGTAGAGCAAACCCTGTAATGTATTAAAATATATTTCCCTTAGTGTATCTGACAGGTATGTGCTGCTGCTACATTATCTGAACTCGCTCTAGAATATAAAAAAGACCCTTTGAAAATGATGCATAAGCTTTCGGTTTTCATGCTGTGATTATTTTCGGGAATTATGTCAATCATTTTGACAGTTCAGTCAGGATCACTTTGGTCAAAAACCTGCTAAATCTGCATGGAGTTATATTTGGTGTAATGCCTCCGTTTTGGGACCTCCCTGCCCTTCCATGTGCATAACATGGAGAGCCTAAGGCAGGGAGAGCAGCAGCAGCAGCGATACACCAGGACCAGAACAGAGCAGCCATCAATGGCAATGACATGACATTAATTAAATCAGCCACTGCATAAAAAGGAGGAGCTGGAGTGGAGGTGGGTTGGAAAGCAGCCGGTAAAGGTAGCAGACTGGGGTTATTAGACTATAAACTATACATGTAGAAGAGAATAAGTCGAGCTCTCAGTTCATGCGCACTGAGATCAGCTGATATCAGTGACGGACCACAGATAATGCAATGCAGAACTAGGTCCACTCATTGCAATATTCAACTGCCACCTTCTGCTGCTCACTGGTTTACTTCCCTGTCCAGTTCTTGGAGAAATAATAATAATTCTGTCAGAGATAATTTCAGCGGACACAGAGTTACCACCTCTTCATGCCCCTGCTGACAACTTTAGAGCACTTGCACACGGAGGATTCATAATTACCACTGGGAAATAGGCATTTGTATTATCAGGCTTCTCACAGGTTGTTGTTGAAATTACTGCTACAGAAACAAACAACTGATAACAAGACAGTCAAGCACCCATTGTGTCATAATCCCTAATATATTTCACTTTCACACAGACTTGTGCAGTACGTAATCACCCACTCATAAGGTTTATTCACCTTAAATTGGAATGCCAAAATCTACTCCGCAAATAATTTAATGCACCAACAAGCGGACATTTTTTGGAACATAAAACCTGTCTCATCTAACACAAACAGGCCCCCTATGCACCGTGACTCAGTGATTACTGCCTGCAATATTTCTCAATCACTTGAGCTGAAATCCCAAGGCGCCCATATGCACTGAGACAGACAGGGCTTAGAGAGATGAGGGAGAGAACGAGGGAGGAGAGATGGAGAGAGTGAAAGAAACAGTGAGAGGGGACGAGCAGAGAGACATACATGCCTGACCTGCATGCCAAGTAGCCATCTTTGTACCCACCCTCTTTTTTTTTTTTTTCCATCACACTCCCTGGCCGCTTTCCTTCCTCTCCAGCCCAAACATGCACACCAGCACACATGTGCATCCACTCAGACATACTGTACACTACTACAAGCTGGTGCTGACACTTACAGATACATTTCTCATGTAAGAGTCCTCCACTACGGCTACACATAAACTGACACATGAACATACATCACTCTCCATTCACATATTGCAGTACCACACCTGGACAACACTTGCCTACTTTTGATAAACAGACCCTCCCCTCAACACGCAGCCATAGCCAAAAAACAGGAGAGGATGATTTTTGTGTGCACCGGTCGGCTTTACCTGTCTTTACGTGCAGCCAAGTGTAACACCTTTAGACACATGCCTCCACATCAGATGCAGACATACACTCAGAGAGTTTCTAGCACTCCATCATGTCCATCCTCATCTGTCCCTCTCTGACATGCAGCGGTAAAAGCATCACACAGTTATGGCAGCACAATGGAGGAACGCTGGAAACGTCTCAGCTGAGACATGCAAGGACATGGTTAGAGAGTTACCGTTGCTACTTAATGAGCATGTCGACCGCCTGGTGCATCCTCCTTCTCCACACGCCTCCCTCTTCCTCCTCCCCCCTCTCCATTTTTTTTTTTTCACTGCGGCTCTGTGTCTTTCCCGCGCCCCAAGGATCCGCAAGAGTCCCCCCTCGCTGGTACCCGTAGTAGCGCCTAAGAGGCAGTTAGCATCTCGCTCTCTCTGCCCCTCCTCCTCCTCCTCCTCCTCCTCTTCCTGCTTTCTCCCTTCCTCTCTTACTGTCTTGACTGTCACTCTCTCTCTCGCCTCTTGTCCCTGACAAAAACGCAGTGGCTTCAAGCTCCCTCGTTCCCTCACTGTCTCTCCCACTGCTGTTGCCTCTCAGTCGGTACAGCGTGTGCCTCTTTCCAAGCCCAGGGATTGCCAACCATATGATATCACTCAGTTGCCTTATATGGGGAACGTGAGTTGCCATGACGACAACAGACTCCACCTGTTTCTCCATCCCTCTCTGTCTCAGTCCACCTTTTTTTCCGGAGGAGATAGATGGTCTAATTAGGGTAAACACACACAGCACATGGAGAGAAAAGCACAGGTAGAGCAGGAATTGGACATGTGAGAAGAGACAGCAGACATCAGGGGAGTGAAACTGCCCTGCTTGAAACATTTAAGAACGGATACGTTTGTCTGATAATCTATAACATCCTTTTTACCTCAATGAGTGTCTCAGTGATGCAATATAAACGTAGCATGAGAGGGAGCATCTGTGGTTACGTTAGAAAAGTAAGGGTGGGCAATCTGAAAACCTTACATAGTGATCAAACTCACAGATGCCCACAATCTCCATTTCAGTGAGTTGTAGTGATTAGGTCATCCTATTTCTGTTTGAGAATATCAAATAACTTCAAATAACAAATATTTAATACTGTGGATTCATGCTATGTCACTGACTCAAGAGAGATGTATAGCCTAATATGTGGTAATGCTTAATTAAATGATCTTTCTTCCCTAATATATGTAAACAGTTCAACTCAGGTAGAAGTGCTAGAAACAGTATGATTGAAATGTCCTGAAAAAACTGTTTTTGATGTTTGAGGCATTTTAGAATGTAATAGATTAGGAAGCAGTAAAGAGTAGCCAAAGTCAAGGAGATCGACATAGGTTTTAAAATGCTAATAGAGAATGTAGATTCATATCAACAAAAGACAGCTACACAAATGTCAAAAGTGTCAAAACTTGAAAACTGCATCCTGGGATGTCATTTTTGACAATTCTTTTTAAAATAAATACTTATTTTTAATTGTTATTGTTGTATTACTTTAGTTGTCCAAAAAAATATCCAGGGAAGTATTCTTTATTTTAATACCAAAATAGTGATCTCTGTGGAAACAGTAATTTTAATGTAATATTGTGATTATATTGTGCAAACTGGACAAAAAAAAGATCATAATTACAACAGTAGATTTTGAAAGTGATTAAAATGTTGTACCTGCCCCATTTCTTACCATTATTACACATTTTTTTTCACTATAACACAGAGATGATTGTTCCATTAAAATATTTTTTTTTAATTAAGCATAGACTGTTATGAAACTTTTAAGTTGAGGACACTCTTTGTACACTGTCTCCAATGGTTAACATAGTTTTCTTGCAGGATGAGATAACATCCTTTATTAGTTCCATAGTGGGCAAATATAGAGAGTTACAGCAGCAAAGAGCAAGACAGTGACCAAAAGAATTAGAAAAAAAATAAATAACAATAATAATAATAATAATAAAAAACAGAAGTAACCATGACCATAGAGCCCTATAAAAGTTAATAGTGGTCTGGTGGGAGAAATAAAGAGTGACAGAGGGATTCAAGTAACTCAGAGAGAAGCAGCAGGCCTCTCTGTTTTGACCATCTGTCATAGGTATCATGTAAGAGCATCTGGTGATTGATAGGAGGGTGAAAGCAAAGATATAGGAATAGAAAGAAAGACAAATATGGAATGAGGCAGCAAAGAGGTTTTCATATTTCACATTCAAACCTTTTCTCAGCATTTCACTCTAAACCTTTTCTCCATATTCTATTGCTGACCCTAAAACAGTGACCATTACGAACCCGGTAAGCTGGTCATAAAAATGCCTTTACTCTGTATCTAAAGCCCCAGAGGTATCATGCAACGTAATGTGCTTGTGTGGGTTTCCAAGCCCTCCAATATGCTGTTATTATCTCCCAGAAAAAACATATTCACATGTAGAAATAGAAAGCACTCAGAGGACTCATACATCCCCCAAGGCTGAACACTCCACTAAATGTGATGTTTATGTGCTTCCGGGCCCATGTCAAAATGCAAATAGTGACAAGACAGTAATGGAGTATATGGAACTGATTTTTTTTTTTTTTTTTACATGCATTGAAGTATATTACCTTAAGAATCCAATCCAAAAAATTACTTTAAAATACTCTAGTATTTTAAAGGTTCACTGAAAGATTCACAACTGCTCTTGTGCTGATATGAAGCTTGCGTTTGGGTTGGCTCCAAAGTAAGCAATGTTAGCTACTGTTAGCTTAAAAATGCTAATGTCAACAGAAAAAAAAAAAAAAAAAAAAAAACAGCTGCCAGCACAACACAAAGTTCATGTCAGCACACAAACATCAGAAATTCACAAACATTTTCCATCACATTATTATGTCTTCAATGAAACATTTCAACACATTTTTTTTCCTGATATCACACTGACAAATAAACAGGACAAAACCTTAACTAGTTCTGCTATAAGGCCAAATATGAGTTTGTCTATCATGTAACAGCCTATGTTTTTCAGAAAATGACTCATTATTCAACAATAATAATAATTTTGTACAGATATGATGCAGGAGAACGGTTGTTCATGTGTATATGTTAGTCCTGTAATGAACTGGTGACATGTCCATGGTGTACCCCGCCTTCGCCCGTTGGTTCCGGCACCCCCGTGACCCTTTCAAGGATCAAATGATTTGGAAAATGAATGAATAAACAAATGATGCAGGAGAACCCTGTAATTGTATGAAAAAATAATGCCTTCTGGCCCTGAAAAGGCTTCTGGCACACAAAATATTCTTGGCTTGATCTATTTTCGAGGTAGTTAATTATAGATGAGTGACACTGAGCTTGCTTAATAAGAGATGTATTAACAGTTCCTTTAATGCTACATCTATATCATAATCAGATCCTTGTTACCATGGCTAAGCATGTTATTCTTTTATTTATTGTTTGTTAATTAGTCTTGAGGTGTGTGCTGTTCTGGATACCTGTCGTCCACCTGCCGCCGAGCCCTGGGACACACTGCCAGGGCTGTTGGAGTACTTGTTTTTCTGGAGGTCCATCAGTGCATCTCGCTGCCGCTCTATATCAGCCTTATGAATGCTGTTCATCGCCTCCAGGCTCTTAGCGGCCACAGAATTGTGCCGGCGGTCCAGCGAGGATGACGTAAACCCCCCGTTGGTGTTATCGGGGAACCGCCGGGCCCCACGGCCGCCGCCGGCAGCCAGGGTGTGGTAATCCCGCGGGAACTCGGCATCACCGGCAGAGATCATGGGACCCTTTCTCTTCTCTCGACCTGGAATGAGAGGGGGGTGTCGGGACAGGGAGGTGGGTTAACAGAGAGTGGGGGTGTAGAAGTAAAGAGGAAGTTAGCAATGACAATATATATGACTATAACTACATTAACAACAGTCTGTGGTTCAGAAAAAAACGAATTCTGCATTGGTGGTTTTACAAAGTGAGTATGCTCCTTCCCTATTTTTACTTCCAGACAGCCTGTTTCCTCCATTTACAACTTTACTCTTTGTGTATTTAGTTTCAAATCAAATCAAATAAAATCTAATTTTATATAGTACCAAACCATAACAAAAGTTATCTCATGACACTTTACATTTAGAGGTGGTCCAGACCGGGCTTAGTTGCTAATGTTTCCCCCTTTTTAACATTACTTTTATTATTATTGTTGCATTGTGGTTTCATCCATTTTTTGGGCCTCCAATAATAAGAGTATTGGTGATTCTTTTTTAAATCACTCCTTCAGTGTGACTTTCAGAGCTTCTGTTTAATAAATAGTTAATGTTAAAAAATTGCACAAAAGATTACAGGATTTTAGTCTGAAATTGCTTTCCCACGTTCGCTTCTAGTTATAATACCTGACATATTGGAATACCTTAGCCACATTAGCTAATCATAACATGAATTCTGTATTGTATTACATTCTGTGTCAGAATGAGGTGACATTACTGTTACCAGACACAACTCTATGTCTTGATGTTATCAAGAGGCAGAAGTTACTTAACGGGAGCTAACATAACTTTTCCTAGTTAGCAGTAGGGCTGGTGTTTACTGCAAGTAAGTTTGACAAGTTTTATCCATTTTCCAAGCTCCATCCTTCAGAATACGGCTCATAAAACAAGAAAATCCATACTCGATCCTTCAAACAGCAGCCCACAAACCTGTGACTAATACCACGGTGACTGGTACGATGTCTCCTTCTTTTACACAATCTGCACTTGACATGGATACTTATATGAGATGGATAAGATGGTACAGTGTAATCAGCTATTTCAATAATTACATTAAAGTCATAAAAGTCAAACAGACTTTGAAAAGTCTTTGACAACAGACTGCTAAACAGACGTATTTCCAACAGCAAGTATGAAAAATTCATCTTTTTTGCCAATTATAATTTTTTTCAGCAACATAACACAGGACGGGATCGTAAATTCTCAGATCTCAGAGCATCCTTGAATGCACCTCTAGAGAGTACAAGGAGGTTTATGCTTGAATTCTCACGACAAGAAAAATTGAGTCAACAACTTCTTCATTTTAATGGATTTCCTCTGTCAGATAGGTTTCCAGTCTCTGCCAGTTCCCTTTCATAACGTATGAAAACAACTCATGATTTAAACCTTACAGAAGTGCATGATAAAAAGTGCACTGACGTACGTGTCTATAGATGAGCAGGCTAATCTATAGCATAGAACATGTCAATAGGTCCAACCTTGAGCCGTGTGAGAAACGAGTCAAACTGAAAGTGTGTTTATGTCAAGGCTCACGACGCTCCAGCATTAACGTCCATGTATTGTGTCCTGAAGCAGGCTGCACAGTGTGAGGTCTAGAAGGGACCATATTTCCCCTCCAGTATCTTGTTTTCCTCTTAACTCACGTACACACTCCTATCGCTCTGCACACAAACACACTGTACACACAAACAACACAAACACATAAATACACCTCTAGCAATATACCCCTTGCGAAAACAGCTGCAACATCTGTCTATTCCAACAACTGCCACTGTCTTGGGAACCCTGAGGCACAGAAACGTCCCCCACTATTAAATGACAGCAGAGCCGTCTCACATATGTGTCAAAATCAGTCGAGGTAAAGTGACATGAATGGAAACGATGTCCTCTTGTTAAGGGAATGGTTTAGTGCCCTCTTGTGACCACTGGCAAATAAAACACAACCAACACAGCCAAATGATTGAGAAAAATTGATAATATTGATCGATTAATAATTAAGGTCGGAATAGAATATTGCCTGTGTAACATAATGTGTGTGGACTCTGCAGCGAATAACACACTAATAATAACACACTGGACAGACACACATAAGCTGTGAATAGTTTTTAAAGCAAACTTTAACCCTTTCTAGGGAACACATAGAAATACTCAAAAATTCAGCCTCAGTGTGTTATTGGAGGACATAACAAGACTGTTTTACTTTTGTGAATTTTTTTTTTTTTAATTATTGTCATGTAGAAAATCAAGGTCAGTGAAGTTACCATATTTAGTTCCTTGCCCATAAGTGGCAATAAGATCCAAGAAGTACATAAAAAATACAAGAAAAACACTTGTAAAGTGAGAGGAACATGTATTTTATAACATTAGAGCATCACTTTTAGAACATTAGACCAACATATGTGCTGATCCAGACACCTGCCAACATCCACATTATCCCTTTGAACATCAGTACTTAAATTAGTACCATTACTTCACGGTACCTAACAAAGCAGGTACACTCACTGTTCATGCAGAGGTGGACCTTACAGACCCTGTAGACCACATTGGACCTGAGATAGTGGACTCACTGTCCTCACTGTAACTGTTGCTGTCTTGTATGCAGAAATGACCAAAAATAGTCACTTGGTTGATAAAGGGTTAAATAACATGTCCTGTAGTGTTTCTGGGGACAGTGCATTGATCTTTATTATGAGTACTCTGATTTTCCTGCAGTGCAACAAAAGAGCACTGAAGCAGGAAATCATCAGCTTGCAGTTAAGAAACAAGTAATGTGGCTGAAAATGAACTTCTAACCACATGAACTACTGAATCATTTCCCCATATGGAATAATTTACCCATTATTATTGCATCTTTTTTTTTATTCTAAATGTACCAACAACTGCATAACACAAAGAATACATCTTTATTACTGCCACTGGTTTTGTGTACTTTCCACAGATACTGAAGGACTGTGAGACTTTAAAACGTTGCTCCTCTGCGGATTCAGCCTGACAACAGCAATGTTTGTGCTGTAAATTCTCTCCTACTGATAGAAGAAAGTGTTTGAGTTGGTCACAGATGTAAATCTTCAGATAGGAGCGCGGAGGCATGCCACTGTGTATCCATGGAAGGAAAAAAAAAAGTGTTAAAAAAACAGGGAATGGAAGAGAAGGAGGGAACATCTTGACAAGGGTTTGTCATTTTAATTTATGTGAAGCCTTGAGCAAACCCCTACAATGTTGGGGGAGGTATCTATGTGGGACAAAGGGATGCTATATTTTACCATGAAAAGCACTGCTGGTCATCTGCTGCAATATCTGCAGGAAGTATCTCCACTGTTCTTCTTACAGCAATGGTGGCTGCCGTCATCTGTCCTAATTTTTGTACATGATTTGATCCAAATGAAAACTTCAGGCGCTCACAATGACGTGTACAACCAGACCACAACTACTGAATGAGCCATTTCTTGATTATTCGACGCTTAATACGAACTTAAGAATTAAACTCTTCTCATAAATACCTTTGACCTTTACCCTTTGACCTTTAGCACAGTTCTTGATAAAAAATTGCATCTTTTTTTGCCACTTCTGTGTTACTTTCATTTAATTTTCTTTCATTTTTGCTGTACAGTTGTCCCTCACTATATCGCGGTTCACCTTTCACGGCCTCGCTGTTTCGCGGATTTTTTTAGTGCAATTTTGCATGCTTTTTTTTTTTACAGCGTATGAATGCGCATCGTGTTCTGCGTCCTGATTGGCTGAGGGAGAACCCATGCATTGTGTTCTGCGTCCTGATTGGCTAAGAGAGAACCCGTGCATTGTGTTCTGCGTCCTGATTGGCTAAGGGACTG
>JAPQRQ010000012.1:14324375-14336106 GCA_037367365.1 Apogon talboti
AATAGTTTTGCGTTCGAACGCAATAGTTCAGTGTAAAAATATTTCCCACCGTGACCCTAGCGGGGCTCCGTACGTTAATGTAACTCAGTAGACTTTCTTTCATTATCACGATGAAATCCATAGCTGTTGGAGCAGGATGCAATGAAAACCCAAGAGTGTGTAGAGTAATAAAACATTGAAAGCAAGTTTTCTTTATTCTACATATTAATCATGACCAAGATACGGAGCCCATAGAAGATGCCAAAAACAATTAACAATCTCAATTAGTGAGATTAAACGGCTACCTACCTTTAACCAGACATGCTAGCTTCACTTGTCCCGTTTCCTCTCACCCGAAGCGAAATAAACTCCTTTCTCCATTCTTTCTACACTCTCTGAGCTTCTTTTGCGACCGACATTTTTGGCTTGACATAAGTCCCTGTGTAGTTTTTATAATATGCTAAACATTAGTTAGGAGACTTCAATCTAATTACCCATAGCATTTATTTAGTATGGTAGCTCGGAAGGCCAAAATACACGTGTCACAAAATACATATGCCGTTTTCAGACATATTATTGGATACCAAATTTTAAATAAATTTTATAACACCTGTTAGTTTCTTATTAGTACGGTGGATGAAATCGAATGTAGTGTTCTACATTGGCACATGACCACCAATCTTAACAAGTAATTGAAAACAGTTACCTGTCAGCTGTTGGTAGCTGGTATTATGCACTGAATTATTTACTTAAGGGCTGAAATAATGTGAAAGCATCTTATAAAAATGAAAGTGCTCATATTACTTGCAAGTGTTAGTTGTATGGCTCAATCTGCATGGTGTATGCTTTTAACTGCAGATAATCATTTCTATGAAAACATATCACAGCATATTGCACTCCAGCAGTTTTTTGTACTTTATCCTCTGTAAAGCAGCACACAGGTATTTTCTTCTATTTTCCTGACATATGTAATACAATATATCATTTGAATGACACATTACATATTAATATGTGTAAATACTGAACTCTGGTCCCAACTCCAGCAGAGCAGAAGGCAGTAATGCATTAATTGTGACCAGCCATCAGACAGGAAAAGAATGAGTATAATGCACTGTGGAATGCAGTATATCACAAAAATAGCTTGAGTGAAATGCCAAAGCACTTATGATGACAAGAACTGAAAGCTTATTGAACACTGCAACAGAATCACACAGCGACAGACACTGAAAGAGGCTCTCAAAAGACACTACAGTTTCATCTTCCTCTAATCTCTTTGCAACTTCAAACAGCTTACATTGATAAAACCTGAAACCTAATATTTTGTTCCAGTGCAATGTCAGTGCGTAGCGGCAGAGCAGGATATCCACTATCTTGGACTGAAAGCTGTTGTCAAAAAAGCACCAGTTTCTATTGCATATTGCAAATTTTCAGGTTTGTTACAAACTGTGTGCCACTGGTCATAATAAATACATTGGATGGATATAGAATGCCATTTCACACACAATCATGGAGATTATGGAAAATATGGGGCAGCACCTAGGTAAATTCAGTGGTTTGTAACATGTCCTTAGAGTTGTAGTAATGTCATGATGTTTTTTAATTGTGAAGTCCTGTGCATCATGAAGTGCTGAGTTTTACCTCTCATAGCCGCCATATCTCAAGGCACTAATAAAAAATAGAATTGGTCCTTTTGGCTTCCCCTACAATAAATAAAGGCTACCTACAATTATGTTTAAAGACAGTCACAACACACATGCATCAGACAAACAGGCTACAATTTTATATCTATCATAACAGACTAAACTAAAAATAAATCAAAATAAAATATAGACATTATCCATTATTTGGACATTTATTTTGAGCTGTTTTCCTAAACTGTTGAATTCATGGGCTGTCATTTGATCTGAGGAAGGTCACATTTGCAGAGCTCCACACCTCGAGAAAATAAAATCAGGGACCATAATTACTTTGCACATTTACGAGCTCTCTATGAAGCCTCCATGACCCACCTCTATTCTGTCTTTTTTTACCCCATAATTTACCTGCCCATCTAGGCCAACGGAGAAAAATTTGTTGCCATAGCAACCCCCTCCATGGAGGGCTGCAGTGGGGAAGAAGGGTTACCAGCGCACACTGGTATTTAACTACACACAGGCACACATATGTGCCTACACTTTGAGACAGAGTAGGTCACTAGAGAAATCAGCTCTTTAGCTTCTCAAGCCACAGTGCAGAGCTCGGAGCCATCCAGCAGTGAATCTGTGATCTGTGCTGCTCTGGATGGGTGCAGACTGCCAGAACTACATAACCTTGAGGCAGCCTTTTATGTTGCTCCACCAAGGGCTTAGTCAGAATTCAGTCCAGGCTTTTTCAGTCTGTCTACTTGGGGTCTGATGACAGCTTCATCATTTTGACTTGAATGGCATAGTTGGATAACAATCACTGTCTATTTTCTTTACACGCAAGTCACTTCATACTCAGAAAAATTTTTCATGTGAAATCATTTATTCAACGTATAAAACAGGTAGATCCGACGAAGGCACAAAATACAAGGCGCGTAACAAACCCTTTTCAATATAAAAAAAAAGCTGGAAACTGACAACAGTCCTTTTGGACAGCATGAATAATGACAATATAAAGTGTATGGAATTTCATTAAAAGTGCAAAACATTCAAGGTAGCCTGTAAGAAA
The DNA here is from genome assembly GCA_037367365.1 of Apogon talboti. Lineage (NCBI taxonomy): Eukaryota > Metazoa > Chordata > Actinopteri > Kurtiformes > Apogonidae > Apogon > Apogon talboti. The sequence goes on from JAPQRQ010000012.1 coordinate 14,327,046, forward strand.
ACATGTTATACCCCCTACAACAAGTTTTCATGTACCCTCATAAAAGTTGCTGATGTTATATTCAATTACTTAGACATCAAAATGAAAATATGCAGACGAAACCAACCATCATTGTGCAAATACAGCAATGAAAGAGTGCTTATGGTCTTACAATTTAGATTTTGTATCAACTTACATTAAAGGCTTAATTGTTACCTAACTACAAAAAATAAGACAGTCTGTAAAATCGTGACATGCTACATGTTTGCAACCTGGGGCATTTTCATCATTACATTAACTTTAATATCAATATGAAATACATGTCCTTTACAAACAATGCTATTGAAAAACCTCTGTCCCTGTAAAAGTCTCAATGCCATCCCAATGCCAGCTTTAACACTCCCATGTGATGACTGCAGAGCGCCCTCTGGTGGCCACAGCTGTCTGGTTCTTTACTGACAGTTTCCCCCTTGACTGCAGTCCTGAACCTCTTATGGCCGTACGGATAGGAATCCAAGTGCATATTAGCAATGCTTTCTATATCAAGATCCCTAAAGTGCTAAAAGTCTGTCCAACGTGGCTAATTAAGCAGCCTCCATGGAGACTGCAACTCAACGTAATTAAAAAATAAAAACTAACCACTGACTGGAGCGGTGCAGTTAGTCAAAAATAATTAAAAACATAACACAGAGGTGGGCTGAGGTTTTCAGACAATATGCTCATGTCTGCTTTGAGGCACACTCCCTGTGGGTCCATTAAACAAACCAAATGAACAGATAACATTCGAACACGGACTCCACTGTTGTAGTGAATGGATACTTTGGTGACTGGGGAGTCCTGTTACATAAAAGCACGTACTGTGTCAGACTGATAAATATACCTCAATGCAATTGCATGACTACGTCCGGGGTTCAGTCTGTGGGCTCAAATTAGAAGTCCTGATGACAGATCCATACTGAGGACATGTGCTCATAATGCTACACAGACGCAGGGGTGTTTGAGGCAGACGGGGAGGATGCCCTTGTTGATTTGGTGAAACTCCACCAGTTGCAGAAGGTCTATGAAGAGCGTCAACCCATCGTCCATGGTGTAGTACTTTCTGCCTCCCTCCTCACACTGTAACAATTATGACAATTACAGTCGTGCTTAATACAACATGTGCAAAATTACAGACAAAATATGAAGGGGGATTTTTTTTTTTTTGGAAGGGGGATGTTTTTAAACATGGAGACAACTTACCGGGATAACCAGGTAGTGTTTAGTCTTCAGTTGGTAACAGAGTGAAAGGACGAAGCACTGTGCATGCTGCTGACTGTCACGGATGAGGAACATCCTACAAACAAACACACACACACTCCTAAATTTGATGTCATCAACACAGAGAAATAATTAAATATTGTTTCTCTATATCTATACAAGGAAAAAAAACAAAAACAAAACAACTCCTTAATGAAAAATACATTGATCATTTACCAGCATTTTGTCAGTAAATAATTCTCTAAATGGGGGGGGGGGGTCATCATCTTAGACCATCTTAGATCATCTTAATTTGATAAATGTAATGAATTTCCACTGGTTGTTCTGCAAATCCAGGATTTCTGCAGATCTTCAAGTTATAAATATAGAACAATATTGGCAGGCATTTGCTGGTGGCTTCTTATTATTCTTATTCTATATATTCTTCTTATTCTTTATGTTTTTTCTGACTTTCCATGTGCCTTTATAACCCAAACTCCTACTTTGAGCATTTTCCTGTGTGGGCTTCAAACAAGCATTAAATCCAGTAAGTTTTCAGATGTTTTTGTATTCATGACATTTTAAAGCCTATTAAATATGTTCAGAAACCCTGTAAGTCAAAACACATAGCTGCTGTGGGATCATGTAAAGGGATGTACATTCTAACACTAGAAAAGAGGGGAAAATGCTAAACTAGTTCTTTAAAAAGGGGCTATTTGTAGTATTTGTACTTTAAAAAATACCTAAAGTTATCATTAGAATGTTTAGAATAAGGAGCTCTACAAATGTATCAGACTGTAGAGATATGAACGGAGTTTGATTATGAATCTTAAGAAAGTATAGCGTTATTATTTGACATTATTATCTTTGCTAAATTCACCATTTATTAATCCACGGTTCTGACTAAACTGCCAGTTCTGACCTTGTTTGTTGGATTCCAAACAGATCTTTAGTGCAGGTATTGACAACACAAACCGAACAGAAAACTGAGGTGATTTGTGGTTTTACCGCTAAGCTAACAGAGCTATAATGTAAACTATCAGCTGACCAAGTATGTGAAGATTATAAGACACCATGTTATTTTAACCAGCTGTCAGCTTTCTACTTTATTCAGTGATACAGTCTGTGGATAGATAGTGTTGATTCATGGGTAATTTGGTAGTCATAAGTGTTAGTGACAGTTTGGAATATTAATATGACATATAACTTCTTTAACATGTGAAGAACCAATTCAAAACTCACCCATCTACGAGCCCCTGCTTCTCTATCAGTCTCTGCGCTTCCTTTCTGGAAACACCACCATGGAACCACTGCTGGGTCTTGTGAATTGCTAGAAACAGACACGTGAAGAAAAGAAGCGAGCGTAAGTGAGAAAGCACTGCGATTATTGTTCCAATACCAGACAAGCTGTGGATGTGGGCCCTGATGCTGACTTACAGGAAGGTCTTGTGCCAGAGCTCAAGTTGGGCAAACTGCACCTCAGGGCTTCTCTCCTCTGCAACAGTGGAAAAAAGCAGGAAAAGGTCAGGAAAAGTGTGAGACTTTTTTTTCCATCACTGTAACTCTGTGTCCTCCCTCGGTTGTCCTGTCCTCCTCCTAGTGCAGTCAGACCCTCCCTCCCTCTCTGATCCACACTGTCTATAATCTTATATAACGGCGCTCTTTTAGCTTGGCTAGACGGAGGGTCTGGCCACGCTTGATTACGGTCTTCCTCTTCCCCTCCCCCTCCCCTCCTCTCATCTCTCTTTTTTTATTGCTCACCTTCATCTCTCCCTTGTTACCCATCAGCTATGCCTGACCCTCCTCTGTGTTCTCCCCCTCCCTCCATTCATCGGTGTGTCCTCACCCTCCAGGCTTGTCCCTCCTCCCTCTCTGCACTCTGGGCCTCTGTGGGATTCTGGATGACCCGTCCTCCAGTCTTCCCTGAGAAGTCCATGGCCACCAGGCTCGCCTCCGACTTTGAATACGCAAAGCGACAGAACCACACTGAGAACACAGCTTTCATGTAACTGCACAAATCTAACATGAGGTGTAAATTATTTCCTCCACCCCTCTGCATGTAGTGTGTGACGAGCTCACTTTGCCATCTGTGTGGTTGGTGGGTCTTTCGAGGCTTCGCGGGGCCAACTTGGATAACCGGTAGTTACACTGGAGCTGTTTGCCATGCTGATCATGCATAACACAAACACACAAAATAAACAGCTCATTTGTTTGCCTACAGTTTAGCAGAGCAGATATCTTGTCAGTTTCGCTTTCAGAGATATTTGGAGCCTGTATCCAGCTCTATTTGCCAAACAGCGATTAGTTATCATCAGCTCACAATATGCTTACAGTGTTTTATATTTAATTAGTTTTATAAAGAATGATAGAAAGAGAAGGGTTATTTTATTGTTGTGAAACCTTGAACAGTCGGAACGACGATGTCCAACATGTCCGTGTCTGCTCATTCTCGGCACATAGGATCTTCAGGTCTTGAGTACGCACAGGACTTCTGGAAGGCTGCAGAAGCACACAGACAAACCAGGTCACTGTCGGCTGCTACCGTTCTGTTATTTCATACAAAGTCTAACAGCAGGATCACGGACAAGCACAACATGGGCTTAGATTTGAGAACAAACACATTCTGACCCATAAACATTACTATTTAAATGCATTACAGATGTAATCTACTACACTTCTGCTTTAAAATATACTTTAAAAATAGGATTATGTTACACATTTGGGAGACATATGCACTTGAATGAATAAATGTTAACATTCAGACAAATACACTTTTATTTAAAGTAATTGAATTCAACATAATTTAATTTATGGTATATCTATCTCTCGTAATGATAATATTTACATCGCTTGCAGTCAATCCATTAGAAATCCCTTAACTAGACACATTATCAATAAACATAATGGGAAAAAATAATAATAATGGATTAGATTTATATAGCGCTTTTCTATTAACGCATACTCAAAGCGCGTACAATGGATCCATTATTCATTCACTCTTCAACATGTGACAATAAATTAAAAAGAAATTACTGCTTAGACAGTGGTTTTTGAATTGTGTCCTTTTTTGGTAGTTGCGTCATGACCCAGTTTTATAGTTCAATCCAAGCAAATCTATTTTCCAGTGTAGTCTGGTGAGCACATTTACATGGTCATAATGAGCTTTGTGCTGAAGCTGTTATGAGTCTAAACATTTCAGTTTCGATGGCTTTATGCTCTCTTGGTTTCAATCCCCTTAAAATCCATTTTTAACCTGCTCTCGGTCGTATTTGTGCTTCATCGTCACACAAACGTCAACATAAACTTTAATGGCTACCTTTCAATAAAACGCTGCTGTTGCTATGGCAACTCATCCTACTGCGGGTGTTCCTTGCATGTCAGTCTAGATTAAATGTTAATATCAGATGGGCAAGAAAGTAAAATAGATTTTTATTTATTTATTTTTTTTAAAAACACACACCCTGGGACCCATTCAGTAGGACTCCATGACCCTCTTTTGGGCCGTGACCCACCACTTGAGAAAGCTGTTCTTAGAGTGATGTAAGTGATATAGAAAGTCTATGATTTACCAAGTGTTTGTCAGCTGACCTGGTGTTGGAGTGAGTTCTTGGCAACATGTCAAGTAATACAAGGCTTTTTTTTCTCCTTTCTGCTGTGGTTCTTGACATCAGTATTGACTCAATAATCCACAGTCACAAGAATGACACGAATGCTGAAGGTGGGTGGTTCGACCGCCAAAGATACACAAACGACACTCGCACAAAGCCTCGGGTCAAACACTTCTCCTCCTCAATGCTCTGTCTGGTCTAAGAACATTTTTCTCACTAATCCCATCAAGCCCGGAGCAAGTGTTTACCTTAATACAGAAGGTGAAGTCGGTAGGTGCTCCGTACAGTTTACGGCTGTTCACCACCGTGTAAACGTTCAAATCTTCCACATCGGCCACGTACTGCAGATGGCGAGGCTCCTAGTCCCCAAACACACAGGGTTATTGAGAGAACACACACAGGTTTATTAACCCTCTGGTACCCAGGTGAGCAGATTGTGCACACTTTGTACTTCATGTTACAAATGTTCATATTTTTTTTTATAATTTGTATTAGATTAGAATTACAAATTTGCTCACTTCTGCATGCTTTTTAGAATTCTGGACACCAACTAAAATTTGCACATTGTAAACAATAGAAAACTACAATACTAGCACCTGTCTCCGAGTGTGCCAAAAATGCGCATATACTCCCATTATAACCACTGTTTTTAGATCCATAAATAATGCTATCACTTATATCTGGGCTTCATCTGAGAAATTTTCACATTTTTTTTACCCTGTGACATCACCTTTGTCATATTTGGAATATGGAGAAATTGCATGTTTTTTTTCTCCACTAGATGGCAGTGTACTGTGCCCTGTTCCCCTCTTCACCAACACTCTAGGAGGGTGTGTTTATGTAGGTGTGGGTGTGTGAGGCTGCAAAAAAAACAAAAAAAAAAAAAAACTAATCCACTGTTATGTAGTATATTGAAAAAAACTACTTGTTATGTTTTCTGCATCAAAAATAAAGGTTTGTTTACATTACAAACATGGCATTTAAAGGGTTAAAAACATGACAATAATTGAGTATTTGGTATTTCTTATTTACAGCTCAAGTTGATGAAATGCAAAAAAAAATGTAGAAGAGTTAAAAACAAACTATGAAAATTTTTTGACGTTATTCCGCAACTGTGCCTGTTACGCACAATGGGGGTTAGGAAGGGCCTCTCTGGGTGGGACACCAGAGGGTTAAGAGAACACACACAGGTTTATTATAGAACACACAGGGTTATTAAGACAACACATAAAAGTGTCATTTTCCTGTTTTCTTGATATGATGCTCAACTTTTTCATTTCGTTTTTTTACAGCAAGGATGTAGTGAGATTATTTGTCATGAGGGTTGTAAACTGTGACCTGCTGACCTTGGACGAGCCCTTGGTGGAGCAGTAGAGGCCGGAACGCCGGAGAAAGAAGTAGACCTTTTTCCAAGCTTTACGACTGGGTTCTTTGGAATGTAGGAAACCTTGGATCTCCGGACACGTTCCAGACTTAAGCAGATTCTGGGAAATAAAATGTATCTTAATTTTTATTTTTTTTCCTACTTGCTTTCATAGTTATAATCTGATTTTAAACACATCTTTGTACTTTGGAAGGGCTTAGGGAAGTCTGCTATTTATATAATTTATCCAAGAATTAATACAAAAAAATTTAAATTAAGTGACTGAGCGTCTGGGGTCAGAGAGTTTACCTGAATAAGTTCAGATGATGTCAAGCCCTTGTTTGCGTCCGCGCTGTCAGAGATCATGGACTCTGGGAAGAACAGCTAAGAAGAAAAAAAATAATAAAAACAGGGAGAAAGTTGTCTGTACAGTTCTCTGAGGAGGAAAAGGCTCATTTACAAGACAAAGTAGTCCTGTCTGTAGGAACCAGCTCTCCAATTGTTCCATCATCTAACTGATCAGAGAATTTAGCTTCTGGGCATGACAGTCTTGACTATAAAAATAAATTACACTGGTGATATATTAGAGGCAATGAAATAGGTTTGCAGGTGAGACGATCCCTCATGCAAATTTAACAACGTTTGCACAAAGGATGTCTTATTTCCAACAGCCTCAGAAGGGATGAAGGTGTTTGCGCTGTGTGTTTTTGCACGAGTCAGTTTTATATGTACAAGTTGTAGATGTTTGTTCAGCAGCAAATCCATTATGAAGTTTACTTTGTTGCCTTCTGGAGGCAGTGTGGGCATACTTTACAGAAACCACAGTGGGGTGAGTCAGTGGGAGGTTTCATTGTGAAGTGTCACAGTAGTTTAGCAGCACATGACAAATGAGCCTAGCGTGGCTCATGCAAGAAAAAAAAAAAAGAAGTATTAAATAAGTGTGCACGCAACCTGTCAATCATTAGAAACCACTAAGCTCAGCCTCTTCATCGAAAACATGTTTTATACATGGGAAGCATTGTTTGTTTTGCGAGTGGATGAGTGGATTTATAGAATGATGGCGTGTTTGTTTGCATACCTACCATTGGTTTTCTGAAGAACTCATATTTGGCGTAATTTTTGCAGAATACCAGCTTTGTGTCGCCTTTAAGGGACCAGGTGGCCTGTACCTCCAGCACCACCTCATGATCCTCCAGACACCTCTCTGAGGAGACAGGATATTATGTTTATAATATTTATATTTCAGACCCCCGTTTTAGAAACCCCTTTATATTACATCTTCTGAACCTTTTTAATATTATTTTATTTAAACGTCATTTAATCTGGAAAAACTCACTGAGGTTAAGAATCTGTTTGACAAGCAAAGTTACATCCACACACTCATGAATCATATCATTTAGATATCAATACAATGAATAAGAGAATCATTTTAAGGCGTATTATTACCCAGGCCCAGAGCTGGATGGACTTCAAGAAGAGCCCAGTTCTCCTGGTCGCTGCAGTGGGCCGTCTGCACCAACATGTGACACACATCTCTGGCTGTGGCCTCTGGAGAAACCCACACAGACCTGCTGTGGCTGTCCTCTCCATACACCTTAATTAACTGATAGGAAGAAGGCTCCATTACTGGGGAGCTCACATTGGATCAAACTGAAGAATAACTGAGATGCTACAGTTTTATTATAATGTGTATTTCTACAAACATTTACAAAATGTTAGTTTATTATTTGTCAGAGACTATGCACAAACGCAGAAAAGAGAAAACAGAAGAGGTGCAGATTTAAGGACTAGTTAATTTCCATGGAAAAGGAAAATAAATGTAAAATACAGATGCATATCCAAACAGGATACAACCAAATATAGGGTTAGGGTTAGGGCACATTAGAAAACACATGCAGTATTAAGAAACAAACACACCCCCCATTCAGTCTCTACTCCCATCAATAAAATCTTGACATAAAAACAGGATGATTCAAGGATAAAAACATCGCTGCTGTGTCTGAATAATAATATTGACAACACTAGTTTCTTAAGTCCAAGACAACGGCAGAGCTTCTTTTAGGAATGGATTCAAGGAAGTAGAAATCTTGCCAACAGTTGAGGTGCATTTCAGTTCAATTCCAGTGAAAAATTCAAGTGAGGAAACTTTATATTTCATATTTACTAATGTTATGTTAATGATGATACAAGTGCGGTTTCCTGTGCAACATTACAGGCTGATGATGAAGTGATCCGTTCGCTCTCTTTTGATTGACATAGCCTAGAAAGTTGGATAAAGTAGCTTTACCTGGCTCTCTCCACTAAGCCTGTGACCGGGTGATTGAGTGCACAACAATCATTTCACCACAGGTTTGACATTGCGTCAGTACTTGTAGTCTGAGGGACACAAGCCAAAACGTGCGGCCAAAAACCTGTCAGTGGCAGACACAGGCATCCTGTATTTAACAGGTTACGAAACCTAACGATAAAGTTCCAACATCTTCGAAATGTTAAACATGTTTTTTTTTCCCCTTTTCGCGTCTTAAATTTCTCTCGAATCTCAAGCGTGCAGAGCTCCTTTCATTCCTCCCTCTAACTTTTGTGCGGATGATCTGATTGGAGAAGCAGCCGTGCATGAGGACTAGCTGCAGGTCTGCGATACTGCTGAGGTGAACTAGGTGCGGGTTATTCAAGGGTCAGGGTGTTTTCTCGGAGCATGATGTCTGACACCATGTCTGGATCTAACAACACGCTTCAACGCAGAGTCAACAAACCTGCCCGACGAGAAACCCGCGGCTGTCCATCAACAAGCCGGTTGGGTGAACGCAGGCGTCAGTCAGGGCGAATAATGGCTACGTCTGAACTTAAGGAGGCGTATATGTCGGGGAAGGGGGGG
>JAPQRQ010000012.1:14337804-14387877 GCA_037367365.1 Apogon talboti
CCAGGTGTGCTGGAAGAGGGAAATATCTAAAACATGCAGGACACCGGCCCTCGAGGACCGACTTTGGACACCCCTGGCCTAATGTACGTATACCAGCCACTGAAAGGCGCCTTTTTAACATAATTACAAGTTAACCTGTCAGTGGTTGTAATGTTATGGCTGATCAGTCTCTATCTTCTTGTTCAAATCTGTCATTCTTTTCATCATAATCACCCACTGATTTGGTCACCTGTCAATGACATCATAACCTGTTTACTAATTAACATTATTTTCACCCTTATATTAAAATAAAGTGATACACTGAGATTATAAGAACCACAACTCTATGATAAATGGGAAAAATGGATGGACTATATAAACCATGAAGATGACACACCACCATCATTACTGAATGATAAAGACTTGGGGGGGGAATTTAAAACAAAAAAGATTTTTGTAAAACAATGTACTAGTGTTGCTTCACTCCACTGTAACTAATCCAGAAAATTCTAATAAAAAATACGTTAAAAAAAATAATAAAGTGATATAACATGAATAAATGACACTGAATGTAACATGGATTAAACTTTACATTAGACTTCATTAACCATGGCAGTGAAAACAACAAATCCCATGATCCCACGCTGCTCCATGGGGTCATGGGATTTGAACCCTTAAATCAGAGAATGCACGTCATGTGTTTATCATGACACAAACTCCAACTCGTGATCATTTAGGAGGCAGTGTTTTCTCTTCCCTTTATTGAAGAGTTATCATGCTAACTTGTCATCAAACGTTTCTGCTCCGTTGTACACCAAATATACCTTTCAGCTGTCGATATAGAATCATAATATGTTTGTTGTTTTTTTTTCAGCTTCCGTGAGCACGACTAATATATTTTATTGAAAAACCAAACAGGAAAAATAAAGAGTTTAAATGTTAATATACATCTAGAAAATTTTGTTAGTGTCATATAGATCGATGTATATTTTGGAATTTGAAGTGATAGTAACATATGATATATAATGTATATTATAGCAATTAACATTAACAACCAACAAAAAAACAACACTACGTTACACTATAGACGACATATCATTGGTTGCATATACACAAATTTCATTCTTTTCACACGTGTATATAATTACAACAAGAATTCAAAACGACTACATGCTTTTGCCAACAGAAACGTGAAAACCCTGCCTCTGAGATGCTCATGAACGAATACGACTTTTGGTATCCGCCGTTTAACATAAGGAGAAATTTGACCTGTTCAGTGCTTTAGCCTTTACTGATTACTTTGACTGAAGGGGAAATAAAGAGAATTAAAATCAAGTGGCGACTTCACTGAAATATTTTAAGGTTCTGACTTCTCTTTGTGAACAGAACTGTCAGAGCGGTTACGTTCTAAAAATCAAATCAAATCTTATTTTTTATATATATAATTTTTTTTTTAATTATTTTATATAGTGCCAAATCATAACAGAGGTTACATATACATGACACTTTACATATAGAGCTGGTCTAAACCAGACTCTCAAAAAAATAAAAAATAAAAAAAATAAACCACACATACAGCATCCTAAAACTCTATGGGAATGTTGTGAATGCTATTTTCAGATCTGTTAGTTACGTAGATGCTGATAGGTTTACTGTATAACAGGAGTCACTATGTTTTATATTGTTCCACCTAGGGACGCTGTGGGATGATCTTACTGGATGGAGGTGTAAATACACACTGATGATTGAGGAGGAGGACTGTTGTAAGAGCCTATAAAAGGAATATGTTACTTCCCCTTTAAGACACATAGAAAATACTCATGTAGAATCATAGTGGCCAAACATCTACAGGCTGTGTGTGGCTTCGTTTCAGATACCGTCATTAAACCTCTGCGTACGCTGTAGACAAGAGGGCGCAAACGTCATCATGGGCTGCCTGTAAACTAGGCTTTGAACTCACATGTTTGTCACTTGATGGCGGTGGAAGTGAACTAATGAGCACAGGCGACTTTGAGGGGCTGCACAGCTCTGGAAAGGGGTTGGGTATAGACGGAACAGAGGAAGACAGCGGCTCCGCACCTTTGATCCTGCGAAAACACAGTTCAATTCATTAGAAAGAAAATCAGAGAGTCAGAAAACAGACCGACCGAGAACACATCTGCAATAGTGACTCCAACAGCCGTCATTTATGACACTAATCTCATCTTATTTGACCTGAATTTTGTTACAAGCTCAGCCAATAATATCAAAGGATACTTTATCATTGACTCTATTATTCATATCACTGTTGGAATGTAATGGAATATAAAGGAATGTGTAGAATGGACAGATCACAGTTTTCCTTTCAGTTCTGTTCTGATGTTTTCATTTCAAGTGCTGGTGAATAACTTCAGCATGAAGGTGTTGGATCATAGTCTGTGAACAGTTGAGTCTCCTCTTTGTTGAAACTTAATAAATTCTTCAAAATCCCTCTTGGATTCACAAGAAAACCCATTGTTACAAAGCTGAAAACAGGCAACACAGCAAAAACATGATGATGGGAGATAATATGATGCATTGCTGTAGATTAAATTACCCAGCGAGAATGAGGATATGGTCTGGAAAACAAATCTCAGTTTGTTTTTTCTCAGTGTTCTGGTTGATTTATAGTTTTAATCCATTGTTTTTTCTGGCTACATGAACTGAAGACAAACCATGACTCAAAAATACCTCTTTCTTTAGTAAAACTATATGTCATACAACTGGAGAAACACATTCCCAATTAAAAATTACAAGAAACAAACAGGCTGCATTTTTAATCTTGGTTGAGCAAATAACTCCAGGTGATTAACTCATTTTGCAATTTAGGCAGTTTTCATGATTTTCAGAAAGCAAAACCTCAATTGCCATGTACAGCACCTCTTCACTTTTTTTTTTGCCTTGTAATTACTTCTTTTTTATTATTTATTTCTTTTGTACTCTATGTATTGTCTTTTTAAACTACTGCTGTACAGTGTCCTTGGGTGACTTGAAAGGCGCTTCTAAATAAAATTTATTATTATTATTATTATTATTATTATTATTATTATTATTATTATTAATTGATTAATTAAATAAATTCAATATATTGCCCAATCCTACACCAAGCAGTATATAAAGTAGATCAAATGATTTCAACCTTAAACATATACATGAATAAAATCAGTTCAAGACGTCATATATAATAATAATAATAATAATAATAATAATAATAATAATAATAATAATAATAATAATAATAAGACACTGCATAGGACCACTTTGACTTTCCATATTTTAGGTACGTTTTGCTGATACTTTAAGTTAATGCAAAAATATAGACAATAAATAATTCAATCACCAACTGACTAATATTAAATGTATGTAGTGTGAAGTACAGGCCTCAAAAGAACACGTTATTTATTAAGTCAAAGGTAAAAAATGTACTACAGCCAAGTAGGAAAACAAGGAAACGAAACCAACCTACAACTGTGGGTTTTATAGTCCACTTAGCCTACGCTGCCATCACTGTTTTGGCACTTCAGGGAGTATCTGAGATAATAATCTGTGTGTCTGAAAAGAACCAGTCAATCATCTACACAATAGGTGATGTGACTTATGGCTTATGGTTGAGTCACTAACTCAATATCCACCAACTCCTCTAAAACTCTATTGACTCATGTCCAGTGTATGTATGCATGTGTATGTGGCAATGTAATCTGCTTCTGCTGAGAATGACTAATGGTTTCTGTGTTTATGTGCACGTTTCGCTCAGCCCGTCCGTCCGGCCTACCTGTTTGAGGTGATTAGGATTGGCTGGGAGCGGCGTATGGTGGGAGAGTCTGCTACCAGAGGAGCCAGGGTCAGAGTGGAGCTGCCCAGCAACGTCTCCGTTCCCTCGGCCGACTCGCTCCCCTCCGAGCCCCCAAACACTTCGGACCAGTGGCCTGCCACCTCCATCATGTCACAGTAAAAGGGGGTCAATGGGAATTCTGGTGGAGATTCACACGGGGACGTCATGACTAAACATCATTATTGAACCCATAACAGTACCATCTTTTCCAGATTTCACAGTGTAATTCAATATATTAACCCTCAAAGATCTAAACAGCCGCTGGCGACTACAAGCATCCGATTGAAAATGTTTTGAACTTTTAAAAAACTAATCAAAAAAATCCCACAATAACACAACACTGATTATAGCCACTATTATATGTAAATAAATCAGGTAAAATACAGTTTCTCAGCTTTTCACTGGCATCAGATTGGATGTTCAGAGGCTCCGTAGTGAACATGGAAACTCCGTCAATTTCTGAAATATTGATTCACTAATAAAGCCCAAGTAGACAGTAGATTTTATGTTCAGCTAATGATATATTGTGTAGAAAAAGACGTTGTTGCTTCCATTTTCTCTGTTCTGATATGATCATCTTTTACTCTGAGATTTTAGGAACATCTACGTAGTAATAAATGCAGGAAAATAGTGATTCTCACTGAAAAATGAAGGGGATAAAATAATAAGTGGTGATAAATCACTTAAGAATGGGTGGATGTGGAATAAAAAAATCATTTGGAAGTTACCATAAAAATATTTCTAGGTGTCTTAAGGCTATGCCAGTTATTAAATACAACTCCTATTTTAGTTTAGTTATCCTGACTTTAATATAGGTCAGGCTGGGCAGTAGTGAATTAGATTAAGTTTGTGGAAACATGTAAATTGTGAAAAATGACTAAATGAAAACATAGACGATTGGTATTTGCTCACTATTAAACACTGTTTGTTCTTTGTAATATATTCATTTCTGAATAAATCAATCATATAACAAGTCATTTGATTTTCTTTAAAGTTACCTTTTTTCTAATAAATAAAGCTGCCTTGATTTGTAATACTGTTCACTGATATTGCACTTACACGGGATATAGGGATCTGTTAACAAAAATAATTAAAATTGTGGTTTGTCTCCTACAGAATTTTTTTTTTTACCATAACTCTTAATCCTACTGTGATAGTAGGACATGTGTATTAAATAAAACAATGTTTCATCTTGAAAAACAGCCCTACAGAGACCAGTTTCTGTACTGTTTTGTTCACAACAATCACCGGTTGTCATAATTATATCCACACTCAATTATCTACATTTAATTAAACCACATTAGTATACAATACTACAACAACAACACAGTTGAGCCATACCTTCATTACTCAAAATAGACTTATCTGGCCTGTATCCAAAGTTAAATATGAACCAGAATTTCCACACACCACATAACAACATCTCCAGGGTTCTTTGTCATTTGATATTATGTATTTTCTCCAGTTTAAACCCTGGTCTGACACAAACAAAGGAGACAATGGCGAAAGGAAAAGAATGGGTGTAGTTTGATGTCTTTTTGCTGTGGTTTTCTTGATGATACAATAAAAACACCAAAGTTTCATTAGTGTATCTAAAACGAGGATGAGATTTGTCTGATGTCTATAAAGCAAGTGGCGTTAACTTTGTAACCAACACTTAAAACAATCACAATTTAAACCAATGCCTCAATCAACATTAAAATTAAAATGCATGTCTGAAATCAACACATTTTACTGTAGTGAATCCATGACGATGAGGAGGCTTTAGCTGTCGGCTGTCACATGGGATGTTAGAAGATTCTACACAGTGCACATTTAAACCTGAACCAAAGAATTATGGGAAATACAGCACATGCTTTTTTTTTTTTTTTTTCAGAAAAATTGAGGCAGCAAAGAATAAACAAAAGCTTCTACATGCAGACGGTGCCTTTTCAAGATGGAATTTACTGGTTAAATGTTGAGTGAGGATGAAGTTGTCTCATCACTAAATGGAGCTGTGTCCAGACCCACTGTTTGTGTTGTTGTCCTGTTATTGCTATGCAGATCAGGCAGCAGGTTAACAAGGAGAACTGCTGGCAGCCTGCAGTTCGAGACACGGACGCACCTCTTTGATCAGGCTCGGAGGCAGGCAGAGCTGTCTGGCAGAGCGAATCTGAATATTTCTTTTATTCCCCACTGCACACCGCAGCAGATGGATAATATAATCTCTTTTGGGCAGCAGCAAACACAAAGACCCAGTATGCAAACCTGGCGCTTAAAATCTGTTCCCAACATGAGGATCAAGTCTGAAAGACCTGTGTGTAAACAGGTGTGTGAGGTACAATATCTGGAAAGGAGAGAGTTATTATACTTCTCAAACACTGCATTTATGTACAATTTCAAGTACTTATTCTTAAATATTTAAATGTTATGCTTCTTTATACACTTGAAATTAGATGCAAAAAATAAATATGCTTGCAGGATATGATGTCATACTACACTGCTAATGTACCCTGTGGTTAATCATCTAAAATTACCTCCACATTGATGAACTACAACATTGAATATCTATTGGTTTGTGATACAAAACAGAATAATATACTATTTTATAGTAACAATACACTTTTGCTTAATGAATCCTTAAGGTTTTGAGACTTTAACATAGGGCTAAGCGATTACAAGCGGATATAATCTCATATATTGTACCGTGATGATTTTCCTTAAAGCTCAGCAGCTGTGATTATCACAAGAGTTTTGTCTCAGTGGTTTATTTTATTTAAAATGTCAAGTTAAACTGAAAATGTTTCAACACTTTACTTAATTTAACCCATGTGTGTTTTGACGTGAGGCTAATACGTTATCTGTTTAATTGTTCTGAATGTTCTAGCTCAGGTTTTTGTTTAAACTTCTGACCTTCAACCAAAAATATGTCTTTTAACTGGAAAGAAATAATGATTTTCCACTAATATTTGACATTTGTGATAATTATGGATATTGACTGATATTAGGAACATTCTTGTCCAAACAAACCTATACTTTAAACTACACTTTGCTGATAACACTAATGCAAATTTACTTCAGAAACACTGAATTCAGGACTTTTAAATGTAATTATGTATTTTGACACGTTCCTTCACTATAAAAGCATACACTTAAACACAATGAGCATTTAATTATTTGCTTAGGCTGTGATAAAATGTAAAAAACTTTACCAATATAATACCATCCAATTGTCTAAAGGCCAGTGATAAGTGTCTAAACTTAATACTACCAATGGAAATCACCAGCATTTACTTCCTAATAGTGTTTTATTTTAATAATAAAAAGCCTCTATTAAAAGATGCCAGATAAGACCATTCCCATTGAGTTTCTCTCATCATTTCAATAAATAAATGTTGATGAGTGCCGGCTGAACAAACTAACCTTTAGTAACTCCTGGAAAACGTGAATTAAAGTCCCTCAGACATTCAGCAACACGAGGCTCATACTTTAATTAGATTACTCAGTCACAATAACCAAACAGGCTAACCTTTTTTCCTCCTTGAATCTCTTTATAGTCTCTTCTCATTCGCGGTTCCAAACCAGCCTGCACCTGTTTTCACCTGATAGCAGCTCATTTGCATCTGTGGAAAATGGAGAAACCTACCAGGAAAATAGGTCTCGTCACAGGACGCTCTCAGCTGTCAGGCATCGTTTTAATCCCAACTCTTCGCTGAGATTGGTCTTTTTCCCCTCTAACAAAACAGAACGCCACTACTAAATTGGGAGCAACGTGCTGGGCGGGGCTTAGTGCGTCCCGCCGTGAAGAGGGGAGGAGCCTGTGGGTCAGGTGTGCCAGGTACTTACTCAGCCCTTCCACCCTCACGCTGCAGGCTTTCGTGGGTCCAAACAGGCTGTGCAGTCATGTAAATCTGTGTTTGCTTAAATGACTTGCCCTTTTTGTGTACTTACACCAAAAATGACAAGCAGTTTGTGACTGAACTGAACGAGCAGGATACGCTACTTCCTGTTATTTCCTACTTCCGGTTTGGGTAAAAATAGCTTCAAGGATATACAGTACATTTCTACAATGAACTACAAATTTATTGTGTAATAAAGTGAAACGAAAATGCTCTAGCTGTGTTATCAGACACACTGGTGGTTATTTGTCTCCACCTACTGGTTGCAGCGTTATCTAGTTACCTTGACATTTGCGTTTTTCTCCAACCAGAGTAAAGTTTAAGCAGCAGCCAAGCCTTGGTTACACATTTACAGGTTTGGAGCAAGAACAACAACATGGCACTAAGGCCATGATGTGTTCAGGTACCAGGTTGCAGGTTCATTCATTGTGTAAAGTTGATTTTACAAAAGTATAAAACATTTACACTTTCATTTCTATGTGAATATTAATTCATTCCATTACAGGTACAAGTACCATAATGTGTCATAGTTGGCCTTGGTTATTCTGGTCTGTCATAAACATGAACCTTTAGATACAGAAGCCAGATGGAAGAGATAAGGAACACATGTACAAGGGTTCATCCTCTAAAGCTGTAATTCCAGTAGTTCAGCTCCACAGCCAAAAAAAAACAAAAACAAAGTTTGGTCTCCCTTGGACCCACATTTACATAGACATGCATAAAAAAATATTACAAAAATGTCCACATTTCTACTGACTCTCCCTGTCAAATAAATGAACAGCTGGTTTATAGACAAAAAAGTCAAGATGTGAACATAAAGTTTTCACTACTATACACTTGTGTTATTCAGGTCATTTCACTCTACTTCAGCTCAAGTGAACCCTCTTCTTTCATCTTAAATAGGAACGTTAATCTACATATTACGGTTAGAAATTTAACTCACTTATTTCCCAACAACAAACTAAAGTGCTTTGATAAACAGATGAAGACCAAATATCTTCAGAGCCATACATAGCGCTGAGATCTTATATTTGATATTCAAGAAAAGACTTGCTCCACAAACTGTTGGATCAAATCATGTTTATTAATGTGTTCAGGAAATCCCCACAGAAACAGTTTACAGGGGAACTTACAGATTTACAATCATCCTTGACAGAAGTGCCAGTTTAACCCCCATGGTTCAACACTGAGGACGCCTGCTGAAACTCACGACCAGTTAACTGCACACCCATTCCCCTTTACAGGTCTACTACCAGTTCTTCCAGCGCACAGATGAGGTACTGCGATGAGTACTTGTGTTGTTGGTCTTAAGTAATCACATCATGAAATATGCAGTGTAGTAGGCCGCGAACGCTCAGACATCAAACATGTTTTCCTTTCTTCGTATGTCTGGACTGTTCACAGTTTAAGAGCCTTCATATTTGGTGCCATTCCTTCATCTCAACCAGGATATTAGACAGCTGGATGCTTTCGGATTTTGTTGTCAATGTAAAACGACAGTTTGTGGCCAAAAAAAAAAAAAAAAAATTGCTTCAGTCAAAAGTTAAATGCAGTTGAGGCCCTCGAGGATACACTACTTTCACTTACAGGATTTGTCATACTGCTCAAATGCATTTGGTTCAGCAGTCAAAGTACAAATAGAAATGCTATAACTAGTCACAGAAAAAAACACATGTAACATCTTAACGGAATAACATGTGAAGCTTATGAATGTATCAGGACACCTGTCTGGGATAACTAGCGGAAATCATGTTTGTGAAATGCCCAACACCTTTTGTTGACCTACATAAAGTAGGAACACTGTCAGTACGATTAATTATACTTGAGGTCTTCACAAAATCCAATTAATGCAGGGAATTAAACACCAGCTACCAAAAACAGAAATGACAGAACTTGCATACGTTTTGAGATTCTAATTTTAAAGTAGAGTGATTTTTAAAATTTTTTTTTTTCAAATTCACCGAAAGATTGTTGTTGGCTTGCCTTGTGCTTCACGGTCTCAGTGGGGGAGAAAGGTAGTGTTCATTGGAGAACCATTGATAAGAATAATGTTATATTCCAATATAATAATAAAACAAGCAGCATGATTTTCAGATGACACCAGAATGATCGAGGATGGGCGTTGTCGTCTTTTTTTTCTCCTTTTTTTTTTTGATTTGCTTCGACCTGATACAGGTTAAGATGCAATTTACTGAATCTCTTACTGGTGGGCTGAGGTTTCAAAATCAAAGAGGTTAAAATGAACATCTAGCATTCAGTCTACATTGGGTGAACACTTCTAGTTAACATAGATAATATACTACAGAGAGGGAGGAGGAGAGCTTGCACCCTTGCTCTTTCTTTGCCTTATGAAAACCATGCTTCCTCTGGAGAGTAAGGGTGGGGAGAAGGGGGTCGTGCAAGACTGAGAGTGGGGGTAGGCTGAGCGAGGAACTGAGTTTGGTGGATGGAGGGGCTTGAAAACCAGACTGCTGATTCCACAGGAGGTGTGTAAAAGGCACGCCAGGGTTACTCCCAATCCCAGCCAACATACACAGAGACGCCTTCACACCCACACGCACTCGCTGAACACACAAGGTACACACGCACACCCACGCCCACACACACAAGCAGCACAGGCTAGAGCCCCAAGAGTACTGACGAGGGGAGAAAGCAGAAGGAAGTAGGTAGGGAATGAAGGATGTTCTTGAAAGAAAGAGCTGGGGTTGAAAATTAGGTAAGGTGGGAGCGTAGGGGCCTGGATCCGGTGCTGCCACTGTGTTTGAAACAGAAAAATAAACAACAAACAAAAATCAAAACTGGTGGAATGGATCATTTCTGACTCTTCAGCTGGTTGGAGAGCCAGTCCAGGCCCTCATACAAGCCATCTCCACTGGTGGCGCAGGTGGCCTGGATGTACCAGTTGCGCTGACGGAGCGCATGCAAGCCCAGCTTGTCTGTGATCTCTGCAGCATTCATAGCATTGGGGAGATCCTGAAAATGAAAACAGTCCATTTTGATAGAGGCCATATAACCTTAAAAAACACAGAATCTATTAATTCAACGTCATTAGCAAAAACTACTACCAGCAGGATACTGAGGGTTTTCTAGTTTACACATTTGATCATATTTATAATAAAAAGAAGTATATGCTCACCTGTTTATTTGCAAAAACAAGCAGCACAGCATCTCTGAGCTCATCTTCAGCAAGCATTCTGGACAGCTCCTCCCTCGCCTCGTTCACTCTCTCCCTGTCATTGCTGTCCACCACAAAGATAAGCCCTGCATATGGAAACACATACCGTTTAATCTCTGGCCAATGTATGGCTCTGATTGATGGGTTTGCTACGCACTGTGGGTAAAGAGAGATGTGATCAAAGTCCCATGTGCTAAGTAAGCAGGCCATAAAGTTAAATACAGCATACTGACTGAGTCAGATAGTGCTGACAACACCAGAAATGTAATAACCTTAAAATATGTAAATTTTTTTACATTACTCCACTTATAAGGACTTACATCACAAAAATTTTTTACATACATGTAAGTACATATAGAGACAACATGACTGCATATATTGAATGCTGATGACAAAGGAACACATCCTCTCCCAATCCACTGTGTAGCAAGTAACAAGGTTTTGATATTTAAGAGAACCTCACATACAAATAATTTAGTTCTATATACATGAGACAAAGTTGCATAGCACACAACTATGGAAAACAAAACTCTAGTCGATAATGGAAACGTGTGTACACAGGTGGTAGTTCTTTTTTCAAAGTGGACTTATATTAACTTTCGGCAGGTCACATTTTTAAGGTTTTCACTGCCGTGTCATATTAATGTTTATGGCAACACTTGTTCTTGAAGCATTCCCACATAACTTTGAAAGGAAATGACTTTCAAATGAAAGCCAGAGACTGGGGAATATATGGTCACAGTTTTCAGATCTTTTTGGTGGATGCCCTTTTAATTTTTTTCTATGACTACAGGACTGCAGTCTAATGTCGTGAGCAGGGTACAGCATTTTTGTGAATCATGAAAAACACTAAATAATTTATGGAACATTATCAGGACTGTTAATGTACAATTCAGTGCGTGTCATTCCCACAATGATTCACACATTACATTTCAGACTTGCATACTTTGTATGTGAATGGTGGTGTTTGGCCTTGTAGAGGTTAGTCAATGGTACGAGAGTAAATTAATGACATACAGGACTAACAGTGTCTCAGTCACTGACTGAAGTGACAGTGAAACCAGTGAACATGCTGAAAATGTTCATTGATACAGATTTCAAATTAGATTTGTAATGTAGATGCCAATAATGGTAAAACTTTACTGAAATATCTGTTTAACTGAAATATCACCTGTAAGATGTATCATGTAAGTGAGGGCACAGTGAGCTTTAGACTTTAGTGTGTACAGATTGTAATGAATGATATTTCCAGTAGTAGCAGAACTGACACAATAAACCCCTTGAGATTTGAACAATAGTGTATGAGTCACCGGCTTTTAGATAATCTTTTATTTACAAATGAGGCCACCTATAGGCAGTAATGCTAACTGACAGTATTTCAGCAAAGATACGTCCCCCTCACCTTGAGTGTTCTGGAAGTAGTGGCGCCACAGCGGCCTGATTTTGTCCTGACCGCCCACGTCCCACACTGTGAAGCTGATGTTCTTGTATTCTACAGTTTCAACATTAAAACCTGGACAAAACAAGAGACACATGTAAATGACTAAATATGAGTTCAGTCTAATTATAAAATGTAAAAAAACAACTGCATGAATTTATATTTTGTATAAATCCAAATGGAGCACAGTGAGAAGTTGCACAGATCTAGTCTTTTGGCCTTACTTCAAATTACTTAACTGTTACTTTAAGATATGCATCACTATCAAAATCAGTGGTGACTGTTTAAAAATTGGGGAAGTTGGAAATGAGCAAAGTGAAGGAATGCAAAGGTATCCATACCGATGGTGGGAATGGTAGTGACTATCTCTCCGAGTTTCAGTTTATATAAGATGGTTGTTTTTCCAGCAGCGTCAAGCCCCACCATTAGAATTCTCATCTCTTTTTTGCCAAACAGGCCCTTGAATAAGCTTGCAAATACATTCCCCATGGTGGCGAAGCTGTCAAAGGAGAGGTAAAACAAAGTTAGACAGACAGTATCTATGATGTTTTAATCAGAGGATAGGAAATGTACTGAAAGATGAAACCGTATTTATCACAAAGTAGATCATCCTCTTGTTAGTTCATAGCAAGTTTTGTGAAACTGGCAGGTGTTAAACCTTTAGAAACGTGTACAAAGCGTCAAGTCAGCACTTATTTATCACTCTTCTACAGATAAACAAATGAATGCAACATGATGTTAACAGAAGATGCCCAACAGCTGGTTTGAAAGCTAATGTTACTGTTTACCAGCGTGTTAAGGCTATATGGGTCAAGCATACCGTCATCATAACTCAAACTGTAACGTTTCCCTGTAGTAACTCTAATATAACAATAGCTGCAAACAAATAGTATTTGAACTTGCGGCTGAAAGTCATAAACGTTATTGAGTTATCAGCCTTGTTAGCTCGGTCAAACTGAATCACTGATCACCAGATAAGCAGGGCCTGTTCCAGCTGGCAAAGTCTATGTCTCCAGACGAGCTAGCGGAAAGGATAGTGTTACTGTATGTGTGAGCCGTCACAAGACGCTATCTCACTAGCCTGCTAACAACACCTCGACCTTAGCAGAGGGCCAACAATCATTTTAATGATAATTAATATAGGTGAAGATAACAGGTTTGAATGGTGCAACGCACTGGAATCGACTGCTTGTATTTTAAATGCGACTGGCCGATGTTGGGTCGCTCTAACTGGTTACTATTGCTCGAAGCGGATTCCCCTTAGTTTTACTAAGGGCGGATGCTTCAGCTAGCTAGCTAACTCCTGTTAGCTTTATCCTAGTGGGCGACACAATTCCCTTGCTTAAACTGCACTTTTCTTCAGGGTACACGATAAACAATGTCCTGCTGTTAACGCTGACCCGTCGTGAAACGTGTCAGTGAAGATGCGGCTGTCCCTTTAAAGTCTACACTGACATTTAATGTTATGTCCATTATACAGGAACTATATAACGGTCTCATTAAGCTAATGCTAACGCCGCTAGCATTAGCTAAATGCCGCGTCACAGTAGAGGGACTACACCGTGACGTCACGTTAAACGCCAAAGAATCGAGAGGTTTGTACAGGACAACTACCAATTCACATAATATAGCATTCGAGGAGAAGAACAGTGTATTGGTGTAGATTATTACCTCTAGAAAGACAGCTTCTCGATCTTTCCGTTCTCTTTCACTGTCACTCCAAAATGGCGTCTTGCGCATCCAGGGAGACACCGGCGTACGGGATCTTCCCACTATGAAACCTGGACCAATCACATCAGCCACAGTGAACAAATAACCCGCCTCCAGGGCCCTGCTGACCTATCACCACATCAGCAGATCCGGGATTGCACATTGCACAAAATGTCGAGGAAGTGAACCGCACACAAGTTTATTCAAGTTTCAGCTCCAGCCAGTGGGAAGTGAAAAACAATTTTTGTGCTTAGATTTTGAGAGTATGGCATGGAATGGCATAATCATAAGTCAGAGCTACTGAGTTTGACAAAACGCTGTGGCTATCTTGAAAAACGTAATTATTGAATTAACTCATCCACTCATTATAGTAATTTTAGTATTATAATGCTCTACGTAGAGCCCCACAACTTAAACTCAATATTACTTAACAGATGAAATAAGAAAACCTATTCTGACTTATAGTCTTCTTTGCTGAATGTTCTGATGTTGCTTTTGAGGTTTTGCAAATTGCTGGCAGCAGAGCCAGGGATGTTTTGTTTGTTTTTTTGTTGATGACTTATTAAAATTTACTACATAGATTCCTTCCATGTTAGAACAAGAAAAAGAATTGGCCATAGGCATTCTGCAAGTTTCAGGATTAAAAAAAGCCCTGAAAACTAAAAGTACTATTAGAATTGTTTACTACCAATAAAAGAGACAGACCGCATGACCTTAATAAGATTAAACTGAACAGTTAATTAAAATATCAAGATCATGAAATACTGAAAAAATGCTTCAAAACATACAATTTCTAATTGCAATGTCAGTTTATTTGTAATATAAGAACAACTACATGTGGTAAATCATGTGATACAGTGGGTCTTAACTAGGCTACTGTTTGTTGTATGATACAGTCACATGTACTTTCTTCACGTCTCTTTACAAATGCTGTAAATCTTTACAAGCTAGTCCTATAGTCCACAATATATGGCACAAGAGGATTAGCTGGGGAGTAATAATGGTTATGTTGGTCCCAAATGTGTCTTTACACTTACAACAGCCCAAGAAAGGGGATCACATTTATTTACTAGAATATAAAATGAAACTTTTTTTGTCTATGGTATGCATATAAAGAGGGACTGTGATGCACAAAAGTCATTTGAAAAAGTATAGCATTCTAGTTTATTACAAAATAAAATGATTTTACCCTGGAAATAAAACATTTCTATTAAAAACACTGACCATCCAAATTATAATATATCTACCATGTCAGCAATTCTATGTCTACAGTACATTTACCATCCAGTGGGGTTTAATTGAACCAGCATAGTGCAAACAACAGATAATTACTAAAATGTCTCATTCTCGAAGTTCTAGTTTGCCATCCCTGACCCTCCACCTCCAGCGTTGACATCTGTCAGGAGCAGGAACACAGCGTAGCCACAGACAGGACTCTTTGATTTCATGTTCAAATGATACCATCTTCCTGTCCAGAGTCTCCAAAGTATAGGCCTTGCCTGAAATCTGAAAGGCAGAGGGAATAATTCACAGTGGTCTGCTGATATAATATAAGCATGTCAGATCACTTCTTGGGTCTCATTGTTTCTTTGGTAATTGACAGGAAAAAGTGAGACACAAAGATGAATAACTCACATGCACTGAGGAAAAAACAGCACAAATTATTGCAACTGACTGTAAAATGACTATGGGCAGATGCAAATCTAAAGGGTGTAGATTAAAGCACTAAACTTGGTTATACATGTCATTTGACTGTTCATCATCTCAAAATGAAAACACATTGCCAATTCCTAAATTTCTCTTACCTGATCACTTATTCCTATAGCAACATGGCCCACTTTGACCTGCCGATGTTCACGAATCCTCAGACACTGTCCCTGGATGTTCTCAATCCAAATGTCAACACCTGTCAGAGCATTAAAAGATGAAGCCAGCTGTAATCATCCATTAAGCAGCAACCCATCACCCTCCAGAAAAAAAACATGCCTTGCCTACAAATCTGTTTTCTTTGCTTTGCTTTACCAGAGAAGTGGATTTCCCACTGGGGATCAGTAAAGTTTATGTGTATCTGTATCTAACCTTCGAAGCAGTGTGACGAGGGCTGATTCGGCGAAGCCATCCACTCCAAGTGTACGTCTGCCTGACTGTTGCAGGAGGAAAAGACCCCAGAGCTGAGGTCATCAGATGAACGGTCTGAGTCCTGTGAAGTTAAGATTTTCCCTTTTTAATCTATTCATGGTCTTGCAATTTTTCTTTTCACATTTGCACAGATAAATCTGCCTTTTAATGCACACCTTCTCCGAAGCATCTATCTGTGATGAGTCTGAGCAGCTGAAGCAGGATGGAGGGTCATCTCTTGGTTCAGGAGACGGGGTCTGGATTACATTGCCTACACCGATATCTAGAGGGAGAACATCAATAGTGCATATTTTCCAAATAATTTCATGCTTCCCTAAAGAATTATATCAGAGTTTGTAGTGTGTGTACTTTAAAAGGGTACTATCTGAAGGACTTTCACTGGACTGATTCAAAGCTGTACAGAGACGCGTTTGAACTTGAGTCAGTGATATCCAAAACACTACAATTCCCATGATGCAATTATTACAGTTTCCCTGGCTAGTATATGCTCTTCTTTCAAACTTGATTACCCCACTTTACAATGCAGCATATCAGTGTCATCAATGTGTACTCTTAAAGCTCGAGCTAAAACGACTTGAGTGATGTTGCATTGGCTGGATCTTCATAATTAAATAAGTGATCCTTTAAATTATGTACATTTATAGTCGCTACATAGGTAATACATGTTGCATCCTATACTATTATGAATAATGGAATAACATGATTCTAAACATTAAACAGTGTACAAACACAGTGAATTATTCAAAGGTCAGAAGTTAGTGCCTCACCATCTCTGAGGTATTCCAGCTCCGCCTCTGATCCCCATGAGTCGTCACATGTCTGTTGGCCTTTTTGCAGCACAGGGAAAAAATCTCTGAGAGCATGGAAATACCCTGTATTTGACACAGAGGACTCCCATTCTTCACCTTCCTCCTCTTCCTCTACATCCTCGTCCTCTTCCCAGTCACCTTCATAGTCCCTGTCATTCTTCAGCCATTTCTCCTGAATGAATTCTTCCTCACCCATATAAATATCTACCTCTGAGTCAGACCCTGTATCCCAGTGTTTTTCATTATCATCACGTAGAGATTTTGGCTGACATTCCCATTCCCTAGTGAGGGAGTCCGTTTCTACAGGAGAGTCTTGGTCTGATCCTGAGACCCATTCTGAGTCCTTGTTGTCCTCATCCACTGCCATAGTCCTCCAGGGGCTCACCCAGTACATTGTTGGTGATGAGACGGCAGCTGGCGGTTGACTCTGAGCAAAGGGGATCTCAGGTGACAAAGAACTGGGGGCGTCTTCATTATGGTGCTTAAGATTGTACAGTTTTTCACAGGCACTTTTGATAGACCAGGGGCTCAGACCTCCAACTGTGGATCAAATGTTCGATTTTAATCCAATGAGTACTGAAGATGCCTTTAGC
The DNA here is from genome assembly GCA_037367365.1 of Apogon talboti. Lineage (NCBI taxonomy): Eukaryota > Metazoa > Chordata > Actinopteri > Kurtiformes > Apogonidae > Apogon > Apogon talboti. Next base: position 14,355,376 of record JAPQRQ010000012.1, read on the forward strand.
AGTGATGTAGTTTGATATATGCATGAATCAAAGCTGGAACTCATTACACTAAACAGATCAAATGGCTCTAAGCTCCATGACCGACTTCTAATGTTTCTTATGTTTACCTGCTCTGAGGGCTTTGGTGGTTTTCCTCCTGAGCTCCTTTGCCGATGCGCGTCTGTCGGGGTCCTTCTGGAGACCGGCCCTGAACACCTTGGCAGTGAAGTTATTGCAGTTGGACGGCACCTCCCACAGAGGCGGAGGCTCATTGACGATCTGACCAAACAGGCAATGTAATACTATCTCCCACACCGAACAGAGTTTCGCCTTCTGTTTTGATTCTCTCATAGTAAAGTGACACATGATATAAGAGCAGACTCTTACCTGCAGGCACAGTGGATGAGAATAGTAGCGTATCCAGGGCTGGCAGCCGTTGAGCATGTGCAGTAGCATACAGCAGCTGCTCCACACGTCCACCTTTGCACAGAGCTGGTCTCCTTGGGCCACTTCAGGTGCCATGTGGGTCTCTGTGCCAGGGAACGCAGACCCTGTGTGGACAAAGAGCACATAGATGCAGGTCTCTTTTGACTTCAAAAATTTTTTTCTCTCCCTTTAAAACGATGTTTCAGACTTTTTCTGGAGAACAACTTTTTAAAACTGATAAACTATTGTGATTCAGTTTACACAGGACTTATGTCCAGGCTATCGTACAGACAGACTTCAATAAACATAATACACTTGAACCTTTCATAGCAGAGTCAATGTTTAAAGTACAATTATAAGAACTAGTTTAACACAAATACAAAACAAAATGATACATACTCTTTTGGTAAAGACACCCTAAAAGTCCTATAGAAGTAGTCTAAACTTTAAACATTATATTGACTTATTTTCATAATAGTGTGGCTTTAACAATATTCATACTGGTTCAATGATGTTCATCATGTCTTCAGTTTTCTATATGCACTTTTTTCTTTCTTTTGTTAAGACATAGGTTTTTCTCCAAAAACATATCTTGACATGTTTCGGCAGTTACTTCCACCTTCCTCAGAATATTCAGAATATGTAGAGAATATTCATACTGGTTGTGTGACTTGTTTATAATCTAAAGACTTAAACCATGCTTTACCAAATGGAAATCAGTGGATGTTGTTTTACAAAAGACCAAGAGCCAAAAATATCACCCAGCATCACATTTTTGTCTTTCACAACTTAAAAATGCAAAAAAAAAAAAAAAAACCCAAAAACCCCAAAGGTTTCACTTTCCTGCATGGGTTTCAGGAGGTTAAGGTTGCAAAGAGAAACCCTTAAACACGTTAAAATAATTTGGTCCAAATCGCGGTGGAACTTTGATATTTTTTCTGTGGTTTTAAATAAATCAGTGATGAAAATGATGATGTGCCTGTAATAATATCAGTTCCTCTGCAAAATCTTTTCTTTTTAAATTACAAATGAGCTGCTTGAATGACAGACCAACGCATTTCTATGGAAATTACTGAATGTGTGTGTTGTGTGTGTGCATATTTTATAAATGATAATACTCCTACATAAAAATGTCTAATTATGCACATTTTATTGCTGACTTTTTACAATGTACTCACCCCTGAATGCCTTGGTGCTCCATCCATTGTCATCTAATGTCTCTGAGAGACCAAAGTCACAGAGGAATGTGTCTGTGCAGTCTGCAGACAGCAGCACATTGTCAACTGGAATAAAATCAACACACGGGATTTAGAAAGACAGCATGTTTTCATTTGGTGCTCATTATGAAACAGTTGACTGAGAAATCAGGAGGCTGTCAAGGATTGTCAGAGTGATCGGCACACAGGGGACACAAGCCTCTTCAGCTTCTTCATGGTAGTTCAAGGTAACATTTCCAAAAATAAAGCATGCACTCTGTTTTTTCTACTCATCATAGAGATCTAATATGATCAGTCTTGTTAGTTTGACGGCTGTTGGCTGACTGAACCTGCCCACAGTGGGCTCAGAGGACAATGGAGGGGCCTATTTGGAACAAGCCCCCCTCCTACTCAATCCTCTCAGCAGAGATTACTGAGGGTTTAGGGTTGAGGTGTCCGTTTGGGATTAGGTACCATCACCGAGGATGCTACATGACAGAGGACCCAACAGAAAGAGGCTTTAGTGGGCTACTTTTCTGTAAGTCCTGCTAATGAGAAAACAAATTACTGTCACTCCAATGTGGTGGGACACCGTGGGGTCTCAAATTAAATTAAACAACTAGTCAAAATATAAGTGTTTTACACTTTAAACATAATAGATCCTCAGCAGTTATCTACAATTAACTGCATAAGAGTCCTGCTCAGAATGAATGAATGAATGTGCTGGGGTTAACAGGGTATAACAGTGGTGAAATGTAACTATTTACTTTCACTCAAGCACTGTATACTATAAATATCCCCTTACTGCCCAAATATATTTACAGTTATATTTTTAAAAAACTAATTGTGTTGTTGCTGTCAAGCAGATGCTAAATTAAGTGGAAATTGTTAATTTGGCTATAGCACCTACATTAACTATGATGTGAATTAGTGACATTAGGCCTAATGATCATATTTCTCACAATAGTTATTAAACACATTTTTCAATCTCAGTATGTAGATTACTTTACTGATGCTACTATTGATCAGTTCCTCCAGTCAATAATTCAAACAAAACAAAAATGACCCAAAAATCAGTAGAATGTCATGAAATTAACAACACTTTTATAGAAACAGTGTGTTGAAACTGATCTGTGAACGTCGTGGATCAGAGGTAAAAGAGTGTTGAGCTGCACCTCGTTACAAAAACAGTGGAATATTGAGGCAAATTTGTGACAATAATCTACATGTAAGTATAAATATGAGGTTATTGTACTTTACTTGAGTACTTCTATTTTATGTAACTTAATGCTTTGACTCTACTACATTCTAGGGGTAAATATGTAACTTTCTACCTTGCTATATTTGTGTGACAACTTTAGTTATTATTCAGATTAAAATATTTAATTTCCTGTCTGGTAAAAAATATATAACTCAAAATATGTTGATTTTAATATTTGTTTCAACTATTTTTGAGTTAAGACAATGTTCAGATTTTAACCAGTTTTGTCTAATAATCCTCACATGCTTTAAGTTAAGTCTACTTCTATTTAAGTCCATTCAGATAAGGCTTTTTGTATTGTAAGTATTGCAAGTACAGTATTTCCACTGCTGTATTACTACTGAATGTGAATACTTGTGGTCATGTAACAAATGTAATAAAGGCCTGACTTAAGATAAACAAATTCAGTCAAATGCAATTAAATTACATGAAAATGGGAATTATGTATTAATAATAATAATAATAATAATAATAATAATAATAATAATAATAATAATAATAATAATAATGATAATAATGCATTAGATTTCTATAGCGCTTTAATGGCAGACCCGAGTGCAGAACATACTCTAACACATACCTTTGACATCTAAGTGAAGCACCTTTCTATTATGCAGGTGTTCCAGTGCCCCTAGTGTCTGATGAAGGTAATGCAGGGCCAGGTCTTCAGGTAGAGTGTTCATCTCTTTAAGGAGTTGAGCCAAACAGGCTGACAAGATTTGGACAAACTGTGTTATATTAAAAGAAATGAAGACTCTCTGTATTAAAAATATGTGAATCACTTAATATGAATTCGTTTGCGTACAAAGTCACCTGGTTTTAGGTCCATGAAGAGCATAACATGTGGCCCCTCCCTCACGGCCCCAAAGAGCTCCACAACACGAGGAGAGTCCTGAGCGCTCCACGTGCTCACCTCCTCACTGCTGAAATGACTCAGTGGAATCTAAAATGAGTGAAACAACAGTGACTCAATCAACAGTGTAGTAGTTCAGTCCTACGGTTGATGGGTGGTGTGTATCCGCAATTAAAAAATGATTCATTTTTTCTTGGCTCACCCTCTTGGCCGCACATTCAAATCCTGTCCTTTTGTCCTGAATACAGACCACATCACCGTATGAGCCGTTCTGGATGTGATGAAGAATGCAGTATTCCTTTCCCTCCCTGTACTGAGAGCTGTGAGGCTGGAGTCGCTTAAGAGGGGAAAAAAACACACACATCCAAAGCATTAATGAGAGAAAAGTCACAGCCGTTGACTGTTAAATCAGCACAGAATATGAAAACAGCAGTTGACTGGGCACATCTCACTCTGTGGTATCAGAGAAGGTGCATTGTTGAAAGTTTTTAAAGGCAAAATACTTTATTTAAACATTTTTTAGGACAATTACTCCAAAGCAGAGTTAACATCAGCAGGTGTTAGTGGGTACTTGTGAAATAAAAATATAATAAAAATCCACATGAATTAGTTAATATGAAAAAATATTATCACAAACGAGTCTAACTCAGTTCTATCAATCTGAATAAGTGACTCTGCTATGCACATAAAGCAGATCAGTGGAAACACACAGTTTCCCATAAAGTCGAGTAGAAATAGTTTGATGAAATGATTATAACAATGTGACTAATTCTTGATAAAGTGTAACTGGGGCTCAGTGTGTGATCATTACACCCAGTCAAAGGTGATTACTGATGTGTGTAAATAGAGGGAAAAAAATTACAACTTTGTGGGTAACAGTGTAGTTATCAAAATGTAATGAATTTTTTCCAAGATAAAAGTAAAAGATAAATGCTAGAAAGGTTAAATGTTTCAAAGTCTAATTTAACAGAAATAATAAAATACTTAGCCAAATGTTTCAATTGACAAGCTATAAATTATGGATAAATGCTCATCAATGCTTAAACTAATTTATAGCTTTTATATAGCTTATGTATAAGCTAACATAAATAACAAAATAGTTAGTGTTAGCTACATAAATGCAAATGTTTCAAATAGCAAGCTAAAAGTAGCAGAGAAATGTAATATGTTAATTGTTTAAAATGGAATTTAATATATTTAATATCTATAAGTTGCTAAATAGTTTGTTAAGTATGAGCTAATATAAGTAATAAACTAGCATTAGGTACATGAAAAAACAAGCTAAAAGAATCAAATAAATGCTTAACGCTAAAATGGTTAAACTAGCAGCTGTTCGGTTGTTTTAAATGTGGGCCTACATAAATAATTAAACAACTAAATGTATTTTATGTGTTTCAAATAGCAAGCTAAAAGTTACAAATAAATTCTCATAAGGTTAAATTAAAGTATATTGTTCAAAGTGTAATTTAACACAAAATATTTACCTAAATTATTATTATTATAAATGTGTTTCAAGTAGCAAGCTTGCAGTTACAGATAAATGCTAAGAATGTTTAACTAATCTGTAGATTATTCAAAGTGTAGCTCTGAGCTAAGACAAATAATAAAATCATTAGAATTAGGTAAATGTTTCAAAAGTGTTTCAAATAGTAAACTTAAAGTAGACGACAAATGCTAATAAAGTGTTAAACAAGTAGATTTCAAATGTAGGCTAACATATATAATGAATTAACACAAAGCTAATAGTAATGATATGTCTGAATATCTATATACATCTATATACATTATTAATACTGTATTGAAGGTCACATGTAAGTAGCATTAGCAGGTCAGTAAAGGGTTATTTGAGTTGATTGGATTGTCCTCTGAGGTTAAATCACTGTTTAAGATGTGTGTATGCATAATAATAGCAGACAGAATGAAGAGGCAGCAGCATTAGATGGAGATGTCTTACATTATGAAATATTAATCCTTCACTGATAGGTTTTGTGCTGAGAGGCCGTCTCATTAAATCTTTGAAGAAAGGTGAACCAAAAAGCTTTGGTGTGTGTGTCACTCTTCCTCTTAGTCCGTCCACAACAGTGTCAATATCACTCAAATCACCACGGTTACAGTCACACTGAGGTGCGTTCAAGGTGCTGAGAGAGTGGGTGGAGGTACAGATTCCCAGCAGGCTTTGTGCACACCCACGAGCCCCAGGGATGCTATCGAGCTCAGAGCTGAATCCTGACACTCCCATCAGGTCAAAGGTCAAATCTGGCGTGGTCGCTCCTACTCCAAAGTGAGGTGTTTGTGTGCAATCCTCTACACAGCAAGATGAGTCTGAGTCACTTTCAGGATTGCAGATGGATTCAGAGTCCTGCTCCAGGCTGCAATCAGAATCTGAGTCTCCTGTGTTAACGCTGCTGGATGTGTCATGTGTATGTGTGTATTGGTCCTCAGACGGTGATCCAGCCTCTGATGCTCTGACACAGCTCCACACATCTGGATCCTCCTTCACACCCCGCCTTTGGATGTAAGGAGGTGAGGCTGAGTCAGTGAACTGTGGAGGAGGTGGGATGATTTTGTCAGATAATGTCATCTCTCTGCTCGTTGATCTCAGCCAATCAATTTCCTGGACCCACAGCCCCTGGATGATGGGACGATGTTCTCCTTCCTCTTTGCTTTGTCTCTTCCTGGTTTTTCGGCGTTGTTTTCTCTGGAGGTGATAGTGTGGGAGTCCAACAGTCATGTCCTCATCGTCTGTGTCACTTGGTAGGACAGTCTCCTGGGTTAAATGTCTGTGAATGAGATGATGATATGCTTCATATGGGGTTAAAGTTCATAACATAAACTTTGGACAGAAAATTTTTTTATCACTTTCAGACTTTACTTTTTATTTCTATGTGATTCTTGTCAATGGAGGTGCCAGATGTAATTTTTTTAAATACATATTATCATAGGAACACTTTAAAAATTATGGTGCCTTTATAAGTTTAAAGTAGAGCTGCCACTATCCATTATTATTATTATTATTACTATTGATTATTTTCTTCGATTGGATTCACATAAACTCTTAATTGAATAGGCTAAAAAAGAGTAAAAATGTGAGAAAGGCATGTCTGAAAATAACAACTTGTCCTTTATTCCAGAACCAAATGAAACAACCACAAAAAGTATAAAAGTAAAAGTATATCTAAAAAAAAAAAGCTATATAAAAATAACAATGAATATACAGTATAATGTAATATAGAAATATCTATACATAAACAACAAAGTCAAATGATATTTACAAACAATATGTGCACTACAGTCTTTATCAAATCTATGTACAACTCACTAACAACTTAAAATGTTACTAACATACAACTGTGTTGATCCTGGCATCATGTGCGTCACAATAAGCGTCCGTGTGAAACACAACAGTGGAACCAATGTTTAGCGCCAGTAAAATTATGGAAATGAACTTTCAGCTCAGGAAAATTATAATTAAATAATCAATGAATCGTTTCAGTTCTAGTATATCTAGAGGAAGATGCAGATGCAGATAATAAAATACCTGTTCTTTCTCAGCGTCTGTGATCTTGAATATGGACACTGTGTGTTGCTAGGGCTGAACTCCTGGAAGTCTTCTCCTGAAACAGAGACACATTGGAGTTTCTATAAATAGGCTACAGAATTTAACTGTATGGTATTATTTCAGCAGTTGAGTTTTGGGTTTTTTGGGGTTTTTTTAGCAATAATGATCACCTGTGCATTTAACTTTTATGATGTTGTTTTTGGAGTTTAGTTAAAGAGCATCTATCTACTTGCTGTCCATCTGTCTGTTTTTCTTCATTTTGTGACTACACATTATGAAGTAACGTCCCATTTTATGATCCTGAAATTTCTACACAATTCTCAATAATATTTATGAACAGACATAATTAAATTTTTGGTGTTTCTTGCTCTTCAACTTTGACAACAACATTTTATATAATAACACAGAGCATCAGTCATATAGTTGAATATACAGTATGTATGACTGGTCATACATTTTCAGTATGAAGCTGAACTCCTATTACTTTTGTCATGTACGTCGTCCCATTCTCGTGTCCACACACTCACTCTCAGCCTGTGCGACTATGGAGACAGGAGGATTGTCCCCTGGTGCGTCGGGCCCCTCAGCGCCCACATGTTTGGCGGTGCCGTGCTGCATCACCCGGTTCAGATGTGGGGCGATGGCTTGGGCCAGGGAGTCCTTCTCCTCCCCACACCCCTGGCCGTCATCTTTACCAAGAAATGACAGTTCAGTTCCCCCGGTGACTATGATGAACGGTGTGTTGGAGTTGAACATCCGGGGTATGGCCATCTCTCCTCAAGACCTTGAAGTACAGATGAACAAAAGACAAATCCATCCAATGTTATTGTTATATCTATATAGATTTTTTTTTTCATATATATCCTTTTATTTTTATACTTTTATGGTTGTTGTCTCAGCTGCTTCTGGAATGGAACTTTCACCTTTTTAGTATTTTTTTTTCTCGACTATTCAATTAATCGAATTGAATCAAAGACAATAATTAACAGATTAATTGATTACAAAAATAATTGATAGCTTCAGCTCTAAACAAAAGACGAATCCATTGTAGCAAATGAGTCATCGATGCAGTCTAGTGTATTGGTGTTAAACTGTTACAACCTGTTAACACTGAACACATACACACTAATTCATTCATAACCCATCAAATAAAATCAGTTTTTTTTAACTTAATAATACATTAATGTGTCGGCATATTGTTTCTATTGTAATATTAATAAATAGTTCACTAGAGGTAAACACTAATAATATATTACATTGAAGTCAGATGATAATTTTAGATTCCATTAGAAAATGAACCCATCAAATATTCTTTTACCCACTATCACTATGCCCCCCCCCCCCCAAAAAAAAGCATGTTAATTAATACATATAACCTGACAGCTTTTTAATGTGCTGGCATTTGTGGTGGCTGGGCGTGAATGAACACACACCAGTAGTGAGACTGGCAAGGTGAGTATAAATAGCATGCAGAGATTTGGCACGCACAGAACTAGCTGCATGCCTTCCACTGGGCCGGCCAGCTGTCAAAGTCTCTCTTCTTCAGCGCTCGCCATGTTGACAGTGAAATCTGAGGGATCATAACACTGACACTTCCCACCCATAGAGACAGCACTTGTCCTAAAGTCCTCACACAGAGGCAGTGAGTGGAGGACGAGATAACGTATCTAAAGTACGGCTCCTTGATAAATGTAAGGGTCTGAAACTGTGTGAACATGTGTTTACATCAACAGGTGTGTTCACGTTCCACCTCATGTATTCCAACATTTACATGGTGTATCTATAAGTGCTGTTGACATTTAAGACAAAAAAAAATATTGAAGGGTGAAACAACAAATATAAAAGATAATGACTTGTTCTGTGCATAAAAAAACAAGTAAGTGTAAAAATGTAAACAAAGATGATATTTAAAGTAGGCCTATTTATCTATGTGTTTCAGGAACATGCATCTGAACTATACACTGTAATCCAGAGTCTTAAATTCTACTCTTCCTGTGGTCGTCTGCCTCACAGCCACTACATTTCCTGTCATATACTGTCTTCTTCTTCTTCTTCTTCTTCACTGCTTGTTACTCTGACAGTGAGCTCCTTTAAAGTTCCAATATCTGAAACACTGCACCCATAGTATTTGTTACCTAAGAAGGACAGTCGGTTGCTCCTTTCCTGTCTCAGGTTCAGGTGAAGGTAGTGATCCTTTAGAGAGACCGCTCTTTCCCGTCCCCCGTCTTCCTGTCCTCTGTCTGTACTGTGTCATGTGTGGATCAGTATCCGAGTGTAACCTACCGGCTTTCTGCCCCCATAAGCTCTGTTGATTGGTGGACCATGTGTGTGAGTTATGATCTCTTTACACCTCAGTCGCCACTGCCCACCCACTCAACCAAATACCCACCCACGCCACTGTCTCAAACTTCCAAACGTTTTGGATGGATACTGTGTGTGCCCTCGGTGACACTAAAAGGAGGCCGTATGTTCTCTTTGCAGGATCAAACATTTATTTATCACATCTGATGCAACTTTAAAGACAAAAAAATGAAAATGTTGATATTTACTGTTTGGTCTCTTTTGATTATCTTTCAATGTTTTATATATGTTTTTAATAAGTTTCAATAGATGAAATGTATTTTGAAATATGAAATTAGATTTTTATTATTTTAGTAGATTTTCAGTGTTGATGAAAACTCATTCATTTACACTTAGAGTTTTCCACATAATGTGTTGGGCTCAATATAATTTTTTCAATATAATTTTTCTCAATATAATTTTTTCCAAGGATAGCAGTACATCATAGAGATAAAAAAAATGGGGGGGGGGGATTACAATCAAATCCCAGTTTTTTAAAATACAAATAAGGCAAAGCTGAAAGGCAAAGTATCTACATAAAAGCAACATAAAAATAATAATAATAATAATAATAATAAGGGTCACACTTTGATCTGTCATAAGTTTATAAATGAAGTTAAATATAGGTATTAAAACCTGATTCGTCCCTAAATTAGAACTGCTCACTATATTTTTTCCTCCAAGGACTGCTCTTTGTTTTGCCACTACATATGACGACATAACTTTTCAGTTTTAGTTCCTTAAATGACTCCACAAGTCTCAATAATGTTCATGAACAGACAGATCCAGTTTTTGGTAGTTGTTGTTGAAGTTGCAACAAACAAAATACACACCAAGCAGCAAATTATATGACTTTTAAAACATTTTTCAAAGCTCTTAATAGAATAAATTACTTTAATCATGATCTATTCCACCAGTTCCATATATTATAGTATATTTTTAGATGTTGAACTTGCTTTAATAGTTTTACACAAGCTCAAAAAAAGATAAATTGCACCAAAAAAAATCAAAAACTTTAAAGTATGTTACCAAGATGAAAATAAATAAACTGCTGCTTCTCCTTTCTCAGTCCTGGTGATTGGCACAAGGCCACCAGTGCCACTTCCTCTGGGCAAACGCATTTGTTGTCTCAAATAGAGATGACTGGAAACCAAGCATTCCTATGGGAATTAACAAAATACCAGAAGAGGGAGTGTAAGAGTACTGTGTGATTTAGGGTGGAGGGTCCCTCTCCCTGGCAACATCTGAATGGGATCAGCAACCGGCCAATAGTGAGGCTGTGGAGCAAGTTTACTCGCACGTCAATGGCTTTTTGTCACTTGGGTTTTCTGTGCTGTTGATAGGTCACAACTGCTATACATAGACCTGGAAAGCCTCGCTGGGGTCGTTTCAACTCCTTCGAGTCTTATTCACCTCTCGGATATTGATTATATTAAGGCGTTTGTGGTGGTAAGGGTTATAGAATGACTGAAAGAAGTTCAAGTTCAATTAAAAAGTCCAAGAAGAGTAAAGAAATGAGACTTTATTAGTTGTAAAGTCCCAGTACAGCCTGAATTCAACACAGAAAAAGACCAAAACTGAGCAGAGACGACTTTCTCCAGCCGTTGTGTAAAAGACAGCTGGAACGATGTGACATAAGTAACAGCCCTATAGAGATCTGCTCTGTGTTAACAATGGAGGCACACAGGAGAGGAGTAGTTGACCTCATTTAGAGCTGGAGTACCATGTGTTGTCCATTGTTTCCCGACTAAGCCAGAAGAAAAGCTCTGTTATTTCTGGCCAGCAGAGGGCAGATGGACTAAGGCTACGGTCTGTCCTGGATGTGTCTGCTCTGCCAAGCTGACAGTTAAAGTGGGACACAAACCCTCCCCGACACGCGCGCGCGCGCACGCACGCACACACACACACACACACACACACACACTCTGACTCTGCACTGATGAAGAGCCTATCATGTATTTACTCGGGTTGTCATAACAACTTTCTGATGACACAGAAAGGGGGCGGCGGGGGTGGGGTAAGAGGATAGGGAGGGAAAAGGCCATAGGAAGTGTGTCGGGCTTGTTGTGACAGTGTTTACACATCCTATCAACGGGTAAATCTCACAGATGACCTCATTGGATTCAATAATCACAACGACACCATGAAACTTTGTTTTGAACAACTTTATTTCACAATCCTCCACTCCTCTCGTCAACCCCCTAAAACACCTTTAAAAGGCTGCAAAAATTAACGGAATAATCATGAGTTTGTAACATGAAAGTCTACCGATGTGTGGCTCATGCTCAAATGTTTAGACCGTTTATACTGAAATGGGTAAAACTATTAAAAAACGGACACATAGTTTGATTTAATCAGTCACAAAATCCTGCCTGTGTGGAGAGAAGAGAGAATCACATTACACAGTTCAGTAGTCTTCCTTCATCGTAAAAAGGGTAATTCAATCAAAAACTACGAAAAATAAGAATGTGAGGCGCTGACATTTTCTTATGTAACTGAAACACAACACTACTTAATGAGGTTTTGGTCTGAGCCTTAAGGTGCCAGTTAATGTCACTGAGGAATTAAAATCCCTTAAACCAGAAACGGAGGCTGCATTGGCACACAGTCATCCTGAGTCCGTTGTCTCAGTGTCTGTGTTTATTCTTCTGTGCCAACGGAGCGTGGGCCAGGGTTTGTTTCCTCATGACAATAACATGTACTTGGCTGTAATTTCCTGGCTGATGTTGAGAAAATCTCGGCCCAGCTGTCTAAGATACGAGTGCGCGCAAAAAAAAAAAAAAAATATTTCTGTCTGATGTGAAAGCTGAAGAACAGGACGTGACCAACCGGCCCTTCTTAGAGTGACAATTAAGAAGGCACAAGCTGATTTGTAGACAGTCATTTGCTGTAACCAAATATACAGGATGAACGCAAATTAAAACAGAAATCACAAATACATCTCAAAAATGGAATTCCCCTATGTAACAATTGCATAAAACCATGAAATTGTGCCGTAAGACAATATTAAGTAAATGCTAACACACACACACACAGTGGAACGCAAAGAGGCAAACAAGTATTCTGCCCCATGAGATGCCTCGATTTTGTTAAAGTCTTCCCAGAAAAAGACAGTAAATACATTCATGTTTCTCTTTTTAGTAGAGAAATTGAACAGCAAAGGGCATTCCTGATAAGAAACCAACCAAAAACACAAAAGCAATGAAATCAAGAGAGCAGGACAGTAGGGGCCTATGCAGGAAATACCTCCTAGATTTGTCATAACTGCATTACTTGTACATATAGTTTTAGTGAAGTGAGGGTAATGGACACTAGCCTTCAATTCATGTGACATTTTACATGTTTTTTTGTTTTGCACACCTGCAAAAAAGAAAAAAAAAATAAATTCCAGCGGCCAAGAAACTTCAAGTCAACTACGCCAAAGCCAAATTGTCAACATCGATAATGCTCCGGAGTGCAAAAAAAAAAAAAACTTGGTACCTAAAGACCTCCCGTGAGTGATGGAAGTATGATTCGTCTGCATTTCCCTCTGAATACATGGATGTAACGGACCAGCGTGTTTCAGTGAGGGTACTTTAAAGTCCATGGGGGACAAAGTCTCTCCTTCTGTCCCGGATCAAAGAGTCCCAGGTTAACTGGGTTTCCTGGGTGCACCCTCCGGCTGTCAGGTCACATGAGTATCCTGTTGGACAGCAGTGCTTCGAGTCAGGGCAGCAAACAGCCTGTCGGAAGGAAGAAGGAAGGTGAGTGATTCAAGTCTGAGTTTCAACGAGAGATGAAACCATTAATTGACTCAACACAATAACAAAAAAAAAAAAAAAAAAGTGATTCCTGAATTAAGCTTCATTTTCTTAATTTCGCCGCCACTAAACACTGATTCTGTTGTTGTTTCACACAGTCGCTTATCGTCATGCACATGCTCAGAAGAGACGAGGACAAAAAGGCTGAAAATGTTCACTTTTCTTCTTTGTAACTATCAGGTACTTTTAATTTTCTCACAAACATAAAAAAAATATTTGGTTGTTTTAAGTTGTATGTTAGTTCCATCTTAAGTTGATACAAATTTGTTCACAACTACAGTACGCACGTTTGTAGATGACTTGTTTGTCCATCCATCCATCTTTATGTTAAGATCTATAAATATTTTTATACTCTACACTTGTTATTTCTATATTGATATTTTTTATACATCCTTTTCTACTTTTTGTGGTTGTTATTTCAGCTGGTTCTGGAATAAAGGACAAGCCGTCATTTTCAGACATGTCTTTCACATATTTACAGTTCTTTTTCACCTATTCAATTAATCGTTGCAGCTCCAGTTTTAACGAGTTTGCATGTTCTCCCCGTGTCTGCGTGGGTTCTCTCCGGGTACTCCGGCTTCCTCCCACCATCCAAAGACATGCACTGATAGGTTAATTGGTTATTCTAAATTGGCCATAGGTGTGAATGTGAGAGTGATTGGTTGTTCGTCTATATATGTCCAGGTCATTATTGAAAATGAGAATTAGTTCTCAACTAACTTACCTGGTTAAATAAGGGTTGAAATAAAATAAAATTTGGCATAAACAGTGTGAAAGCAGGTAAAAACATCTTTGCAACCAAAAGAAATGCTATCAACTAGTGTGAAAGCCCACCTCGAATCAACAGTCCGGTAATGGTGCAGGGGGGTATTTGCTTACACTTTGGGCTCCTTATTACCCAACGAGCATCGTTCAAATGCCACAGCCTACCTGAGTATTGCTTCTGACCTTGTCCAACCCTTTATGGCCACAGTGTACCCAGCTACTGATGCTACTTTCAGCAGGATAACATAAGGATGCCATTCCACAAAACTCACATCATGTCAAACTGGTATCTTGAACATGACAATGAGTTCACTCTAGTAGAACGACACCCACAGTCACCAGATCTCAATCTCATATCTGGAGTTCCGCATCATGGATGTGCAGCAAATAAGTGATGCTAACATGTCAATATGGACCAAAACGTCTGAGGTGTTTCCGGCTCCTTGTTGAGTGCATGCTATGAAGAATTGAGTTCTGAAAGCAAAGGGGGGTTCAACCCACTATCAGCTAGGTGGACTTAATAAAGTAGCCAGTGAATGCAATGTGTCTTGTTACATCTTTTCAAGTGTAGCTGACAGCTAACAAGAGACTCATACATATTTTTCATTGCCCAAAGGATTAAACCAAATCAGAGGTAATTCATTAATAAAACTGGAAAATTCACGCATGAATGGTTGATGACAAAATACATATTCATCAACAGCAGTAGAGTAGAGCAGAATCATAACATCTGAGTTAAACTTCCATTAAAAGTAGAAGCTGTTAGTTTCAATTGCCTCCTCAGGGGTGCTTCTAAAGACTGGAAGCAAATGTATTCTGAAAGGTGATCGAACTGGTGAAAGTTGTGCGCAGTCAAGGAAATTGCTCTGCACAAGACAGCCTATACACAGAGACAGAACTTATTTGGCTGGTATTTTTATTAACCTATGGCCAAGCATAAAACTTTAGATGGAAAACTTTACTCCAGCTAATTCATACATATGATCATCCTCCTTTTTAATAACATGTTACATGAATGGCATGTTATCCTGCTGAAAGTAGCATCAGTAGCTGGGTACACTGTGGTCCTAAAGGGTTGGACAAGGTCAGAAGCAATACTCAGGTAGGCTGTGGCATTTGAACGATGCTCGTTGGGTAAATATCATTACCCATATTAAATTAGTACTGGTGCTCTGGTGTTTTATTGTGAAAAATACACTGATTGTTTTTTCACCAGTCAAAATGCCACGCTATTGACTGACCAGCTGTGTATTGAACTGCCTTATCTCTGTTGTAGGCATTGAAATCACATTTATATCTGCCTGCTGACAGAGCACTAAAAATACTTACAATCTCAAAGGTATTTTACTTTAATCTACCAAATTTATCTCTGTCTCCTGATCCTTCCATCCTTAAATTTTTGTTATCTGTTCTTTATCAGTCCTTCAATAAAACCACACCATTATTCTTGAACTGATTAGCCATTCTCATCCTTATTTATCTAAAAAAAAAAAAAAAAAAAAAAAAAACATTATCTGGATGCAATGTGTTATAAAAAAAACCCTAAGAGTTTTCACACTCATCACTAATTTCCCCAGAGAGTCACTGTGAGTGGTGACAACATGATGAGTGCCAGAGAAAACAAAGAAAAGATAAGGAAGAAAGTGTTAACAGCATCAAAAACCCCAACATTTATTGAGAAAATGAATCACCATAGAAAAATAGAAAAGATGTTATTTTGCATAATAGACAATATTTTGCTATTTTGGTATCATAAAATCACATAATTGTTTTTCATCACAAATGAATCAGTTCTGAGCAGTTACATTTGTTATTTTTATTATTATTGCAACGCTTCATCACCCTCTGTGTCATAATGTTTGCCCTGTTGTTGCTAGAGAGAAGTACACCGTTGGTATCTATCATATCTGCCTGTTTCTAGCCCACCTATTTCCTGCTTGGCTAGAGTGGAGCTCAGTTACTGAATGTTCTTACAAGTGGTATCATCATGGCCAAGAGCCAATCTGGACATGGTACTCTTTCAGAATCCCCCATTGCCCTTCGAGATGCTGGAAAAACCCACCAGGAGTTGGCCAAATCCAAAGTGAACAACGGGTTTAGAAGTAGGGACCATGGGAGGAGCATGGGGAGTCCCTCAATGACCAATCTAAATCTGAATGTCCATCTGACCTCAGTCCCAAAGCCCACTGCAAACGGCACCAATCCTAGTGTAGACTGAGTGAAAGGTTAAAAAATGTAGGAGAAAACGTTTCCAAAGACACTGTGCATCATCACCTAATCAAGGGGGGCAGACTCGGCTGGAGAGTCAGTGTCGCCAGTTCGATTCCCCAGACGGGCAAAAAAAGCTGTTGATGTGCCCTTGAGGAAGGCACTTAACCCCCCCATTTGCTCCCCAGGCACTTGACACGGAAAGTCCACTGCTCCTAGTCTGCAGTGTGTGTGGTGTGTTCCTACATGTTCTAGGGATGGGTTAAAAGCAGAAGGTCAATTTCGGTGTGTGGTGCATGTCTATATACTGACAAATAAAGAATTTTATTCTTAAGAGACTAGGTTTTCAAGGTTACTTAAGACAGAAACTTCCATTACAGAAGGACAAAACAAGTAATTATGTCACACCTACAAAAACGACTGGGTGAGATGGACTTTATCTGACAAAACCCCTTTCTTACCCCAAATAGTGAGAATATTCTGGTGTACTTTAAGAGTTCTGAACATTTCAGCCAATTGAACATGTGAAGGTTAGCGGTCATGCCATGGTCTGGGTGTTACGTTAATCCGAACTGCATAGTACCTCAAAGGACCAACATTAATGCACAGTACTAGTGTTTACATAACATTTTGCTGGAGACACAGCTTCCCGAGGAGAAATGAAGCATCAGGGCCTGTAATCACCATGGAAATGCGCAACAAGTAGTCGGCACTTGTGTTTGTCGACCCTCATGCCCAGATGCCTACACATGTAGAGTTAGCCACGCAACTTTAAACTGCTGGGGAATCCTAAACAGCAGGGTCTTCCATTGTCCATCCCCCACCAACCTGGAATAGGTAGAATCAAAGACGAAGACTGGCGCAAGATTGGGCCTTCAGTGCGTTTGAAGTCTGAGAGTCTTCAGGTCGTTATCAAGATTCAAGGCAGACGTCCTGGTTTTTGAAAGAATTCTTTCACAACTTTCGGGCGACTCATTATAGGAAGACTAAACTTTTGGGACACTGTGTACCAATACACTAAGGTATGGATGGGTTTGGCAGAATGTGTGTGTGTCTCATGACTACTGATGTCCGACACCGCCATAACGTCCAACTGAGTGAAAAATACACACAATTTCTCCGAACGGCAAGAGGTGTAGTCCTGAAGCACTGACAACAACTTTTTTGAAAAAATATCTCCCAGGCTGTGAGAAAATTCCACCCACTGAACAAATAGTTCTCCAAGTTCCTGATGATCCGAATACTACTTCCCCAAGCTATTCCAGGCAAGGAAGCAGAGGGGAATACATCATAGACCCTTTATATACTGCCTCAGTCTGAGTTTAGGGAACTGTCAGCAAAAGAAGAATTAAACAGGGCTGAAGGTATGATCAAAAAGACATATATACTGTAAGCAGAGCGTTGTCCCAGGTTGGTAGAACAATTCATCAAACTACTGAGCCCAAGCAATGAAACAGCTCCGAGTCCAAAGAGTACTGAGGTATATTATATTTCTGTGTTTTTACACAGTGTAAAATATGTAGAATGTCTTTTAACTCACTGAGTCTCGTCGTGTATTTGGCTTATTTATAAAACTGCCAAAAACTTCTGCAGTAGACACAACCTTAATTCAGTGAATACATTATTCAACATGTCTTATACAGAATATTTCCTTCATGTTTCATTTGCAACATCTGTCATCTCCGGAATAATCTTCCATCCGTTTGATGGTCCTTCAAGTAGGAAATGTCACTTAAAGAGAAAATA
Organism: Apogon talboti; assembly: GCA_037367365.1. Taxonomy (NCBI): domain Eukaryota; kingdom Metazoa; phylum Chordata; class Actinopteri; order Kurtiformes; family Apogonidae; genus Apogon; species Apogon talboti. The sequence goes on from JAPQRQ010000012.1 coordinate 14,373,509, forward strand.
GTCCCAAAATGGCATCGTTTTAAAATTTTAACACTGCAAGATCAAATGGCAAAATTCATAGTCTCCACTTCTTTGCATATCTAATATGATGTCTATGCATTTGAACTGTATGTGTGTGTTTGCAAGAAGAAGAGAGCAAGAAATAGGACTAATTTTGCCTCAGTAAATTCTGACTTATGGCAATACTGCCTAATTTCAAAAGGCTGGTGCTCATCTTCATGAAACATGAATTTTGCCACTTTTTTTTTATTTATATATTTTAGTTTTGATTTTTCATAGGACAACAATACAGTTACATACTTACAAAACAAGATGACCTCACCGACCCACAACAACAAGGCCAGAGACAACAGACAACAGACAGGACAAAAAAAACCAAAAAAACACATATGAACTGTATGAGACTTTTGCCACTATTTTATGCTATTTCTGCTGAAACAATGCAACAAGAGTTGAAAAAAGACATTAACTGAGCTACAAATGTATGGGTGATATGTAGGTAAATCAATATTATCTATATACTCCTCAGAAATCTTATATAATTGTAAATTATACACTGGCAGTTCAGAATATTGTATAAACTGTAATTGTATATAGCTATAACTACAAGATCAGTGTCACCGTCTCTAACTTTTATATATAATTCATGTTCAGAAAGTAAACATATAGGATTACATGCTTATTTTATAAGATTACATGATGTATTTTGCCGTTGTGTTGCTTTGAGATTTCAATGCAAAGAACATTTCCAGAGAAACCTCCCAGCAGTACTGTATCTGTCATGTTTTTCATTGCCTTAGATTCATACATCATGATACTCTTGAATTCTGAGAAAAAAATCGGCAAAAAAACAGAACATTCGTACTCCATGAAAAGTAATATTTTAAATAAAACAATACACCAAGGGCAAGACACCTGCTCCATTCTTCTCTATGCCATGTTAGCAGTGAATGCTGGTACACTCACCCACAGTGTACTAAAAAACACATAGAGCATGAGAGTATTAAATAATGCAGAAAATTGAAAGAGCATGATGGCGAGTGTTTGTGAGGTGAAATGTGCAGATGTGTATAGAGGACGTTCTTAGCAGATGCTGAGCAATATTTCCTGCATTAAAAAAAGCATGTAAAAAAAAAAAAAGCTAAAAATCACAGTCACAAGGACAAAGACTGACAATAAAGTCAGAGTCACACAGAGATGAGCCAACATCCTCTCATAATAACTCTTATCAGTTGATTCTTATGTTGACAGTTTCCTTGTGAGGACTTTTATAGGTAAAAGGCTTGAATCTCCCTTAAAATCTAATGGAATCTGAGTTTCACAAGATACAATATAATATAGTGTTTGAAGCCAGACGTCTACACCTGCATTAAACACATGATTAAATTCAACATGTGTAGGCTTTAACCCATAAAGACCCAAACATCCACCGACGACCAAAAGCATCTACGGATCTAAAATGTCTAATACCTGTTGATTCACTAATTCTGTCAATACACATAAACAATTGAGGTAAAATTCAGTTTGTCATCTTTTCATGGTCATCAGATATGACCCATTTGGACGTTCAGAGGCTCCGTAGTTACCGTGGAAACACTGTCATCTTCAACTACACTGATTCACCAGGAAAACCCATGGAGTTGGATCAATGATAGTGGTTGGAGACACTTGTTTAATGTTTAATGTTCAGTTAATGATAAATTTGGTTGAAAACGTCACATTTTCATCTTTTTTTTTTTTTCCTAATTTGATCTAACAACCTTTGAATTCACTCTGAGCTTTTATGAACATCTACATGATCAGTAAATTAAGTGCAATGATTGTCAGTGAAAAATGAAAATTGCAGAGGATAATATTATAATAAATGGTGATAAATCACCTGCAAAAGACAAAAAAAAAATCACCAATAGTTGTGGGCAATTATGTGTAAAGAAGTACTAATATAAAGCAATCTATATATCGAATAACCATTGTGTTTTTTTTTTCAGTACTAACACACACATATAGTTAAAGGTAGTGCTGTAACTTTTGTGCAACTTTTACTCTTATTAAAGCATACATAGCTGTGGCTGTAGGTATTTGTCATTATCACTGTGATACAACCAAACTTCTGGTAGTATAAGTAGAAGTGTGATGGCTCATTTGTTACTGGTATTTGACTAATTAGCTGTCTAAAGTTTCACCCATTGACAGCATGTCTTGGACACTGTGGACACTGTGGACACTGTGTAATTATTCTGGTTTCCAGGCTGCGCTGATGAAACCTCTGGCTATTTTAACATGGTAGCATTTTCGGCAGAGTTTAGCTGTTTATGCTCAGTACAACATGCTGATTTACTTCATCGGCATTTCCAGCTCAAAAAACCTCACACTGCCTGAATTGTCAGTCATTCTGCAAGTGGATTGATCCTTCATTTATTTGAGTTAGGTGAGGTGACGTTAGATTTTCGTGCAAGACAAAAGCAATGAGAACAAACCTATTTCATTACAGGTGATGTGTAAATGTAATTAAACCTAGTTAAATGACCAGTTCCTGTCAGAGGAAGTGGATTATTTTTTTATATTGGTGTTAAAACCCTCTTAGATATACCTTCTAAGACGTATACCTATACCTTATATTATAGCAGCTGTTTTATTTCTGACACTCTGTGCTGCCATCCTTCATTGCTTCTTATTATCGCTACTGTGTCCTTTTAAAAAATGAAATATAAAGGAAAGCTTGTTTTCTGATCTGACGTTCCTGTCTGATCTGCCACCAAATGGTCTGGCTCGTCTGGGCTTGTGCACAAAACGTTACTCTTTTGATTGTCTTCCACCTTAATTGTCCTCCATCCTCCAGTGACTCCTTGCCTTTCCACATCTCTCATCCTCCTTTCTCTCCTCCCTCCATGTCTCATAAGTTTAGAACAGCTTTCAGTTCACATCTAACGTCAGGGCCTAATGCATCTGGATGGGAGGTTCTCCTTTTGACAAATGACCTCACAAATAACTCTGATAGAGGAAAAAACAAGGTCCCAGTCATCTCTCTATCTGTCTGCACATGTCTCTGTCTGTCTCTCCGTCTTTTTAACTGTCTTTTGCAGGCTTTCTCACCCCTGCTCAACATCCAACCGGGAAGAAAGAGGGGGACGCGGTCATCAATCTTATCCACCAATCTTTTCCATCTCCCAACACTTCATCTTACAAACCCCTCTCCACTTGATGTCTGACTAAATTGGATTAAATGACTGCTTTGTCAACCTTCCCGAAGGAAGCGAGAGGAACTCCAGGAAACTAATCTGGTTTCCACTCACACACTAAAATGGAGGCCAGCCCTTGTATAGTATAATAGCAAAACGATTTTCCACACCTGTAGTGAATTAGATATCAAAGAATGGTGTAGAGAAGGTAATAATAACTATGCATTCAAACACCAATTTCTAATTTCTGTACTGCTTTTTTTTTCTTCCTTTTCATCCAGGGACATCTTAGATTTTATTTTCTATTTTGGAAGAGATGTGCACTGAGCCTAGTATTTGTGTCTGTGTTTCTGGATAAACAATGCTACTGTACTTTTGATTACACTTTCATTTTGAACACTAAATATAGTAATAATAATAATCATCATCATCATCATCATCACAAATACTTGAATGTATTGTTGGTTTATGGTTTTCAAATGGCAACCAAAAAAACATGCATAACCATAAACAACATTTAAAAAAATCATTTTAACCCTTTTAAGTCGGCCATTATAACAGGCTGCCTTGGTGTCTTCACGTTTTCTTTGCAATGAAAGTGTCAGAAAATAAATTTTTTGCCAATAAGTTTGCAGCTTTGTTTTCAGGAAGAACTTAACTTTCAATATCTGGCCATTATTATAATTATTATGAATAAGAAATTCTTAAAACAGTGTGTTTTAATAAAAAAGAAAAAAAAGGGACTTTTGTAAGTATATTTATTATCAATAAATTAACTTTAAATGTTTATAACAAAACTTTTTTAAGATTGCAGAAATAAACTCTCAATTATTTTACATCTGTTCAAACATGCTTTTTGGTCTTTAACATTCAGTATCCATATTATGGCTTCATATTTTTTGTTATTTTCTTACGTTTTTTAGCCTGTGTGGAAGTATCTGAAACAGTTCCTTTCTATTTGTAACAGAGTCCCACATGGCTGCCATAAAGTGCTATATAGTGTCGGAATGCTCAGGATCTCAGCTTCCCAATGCAGTTTGAATTTTGTGGTGTAAACAGTTCAGGAGTTACCGTTATTTGAATGCTGTAAAGTGCAAAATGCAGCGCCAGAAAGACTGCTGTTGTTAAAGGGTTAGAACAATATTCAGTTCATCACCCATACTAAAACCAGTAAACTATACTATAACTATAGATGAATAAATGCTATTGTGCATATTTTTAAACCATATGTGTACTGACTTCACTAAAAAAAAGAAAAAAATTCACTACAAATAAAAAGTATATGCGAAGAGATTAATCTTCATTAAACCCCGACTGAAAAATCTGGTGGAACATGTGTTTTAAAAGGGTTAAAGGTTAATTTTCTTTATTACCCCCGTAGGGAAATTTGGTCTCTGCTTTTTACCCATCCTAATACACACACACAGTACGTAGTATTAGCAATTAGCAGTAGCACATGACCCACATTAGGAACAGTGAGCTGCCATTGAAGGCGCCCAGGGACCAACACCAGATCTTCATCAGTTCTGCGGTCAGTGGCACCGACAGGAGAATTAAACCTACACTTTCAATAATTCTGTATGTTGTTATCAATACTACTATAAACTGAAAGATAAACCCTTTTCAACCATTGTATTACAGTGTTAGATTACTCCACATAATTTCTCAGCTCAGTTGAAATACACTGAAGCAAATGTCAAGTTAACATTTACACCTACATTTGTGTGCTCTGCGAAAAGAACAGAGAGCTGCAAAAGACAACCAACAGTAACATAATTAATGTTCCAAGAGAGGTATATTGAAAGGTTATTTTGAAGGACACTTATATTAAATTTCTACAGAAAAACATACACAGTCTAATTATTATTACTAAAACTTAGCAAAGCTATAAATATATATGACATCCATAACTTAGTCTTGTTCTTTTAGTGCTTTTGATAACTGCAGTGAAATGTGAATTAAAACTATCAGGCTTTATAATTCTACATCACCGTTAATGTGTGGATGCTGCAACATTATTAAACTATGTCTACTAAATTCAATAAAACACAAAACTACTTAAAAAAAAACAAAAACAAAAAAAACATAAATTGACTCTCCAAATAGCCATAGTGCTGTATTTCTGCTTATCCTAACTTGTCACAACAATTAATAGCAATTAAGTAATAAATGGAATTTTCATATCGTGGTCCCTATGTTCTCTGTTGTTGGAAAAAAAAAATCTCGTTAGAGGATTCCGCAGCCAGTTTTAATATGAGACACATTGTCATAGTCCTCTGGCTTGCACAGTTTACTGAGTGCAATGTGTTCCCATGCTATGCTTACAGTACAAGGATACAGCTATGCAAACACACCACACACACACACACAAACACACTCCTACATAACCACTGGCTCGAACAGAAGAAGAGAAACACAATACCACCCCGTTTTTCACCCCCCCCCCCTTCCTGTCACGCCTCCAACCAAATTAGATTGTGATTGCTCTTTCCGAGGTCACTTTTAATTAAACTGAGATGAGAACATGACACATGGGATTAAGCCCCATCCTACCACTTCAAATTATGAATTCATAACTAATACCGGAGCCTATTGCTTTCAACCATGACCTCCATATCACTTATGTATAAGAAGAAAAGGAACTCCCCTAAATGTCTTTTTCTGTAGAGATAAAGAGCACAAGGGGAGGCTGATCTCCAGAGGCTTTGAGATTGTTTGAGTGTGCACGTGTGTGAACAGGGAGTAGCTTAAACACAGGACAGATGAATATATGTAGTGTATGTATAGTGCATTTTAAAGTGGAGGTGTAATATGCACCTTGTTGTTATGATGCATTCCATATTATTACCAATTGCTAAAGTAAATGTACATGCCATGCTTAACGAAGTGTGGATGATATAGTTGACACTTTGCAGAAGCTGCTATTTTAATTTCACAGGGATTCTTTAAATTGACAAAAACTTCAGTAATTCTACTAACATTACTCACTCATTTACGACCAGTTAAGACAGAAGCTCTTTATAATCAAATAATTGCCTAAAACACCAAAAACTTTGGGTTTGCATAATTTTGTCTAATTTACCTTATTTAAAGCCTCTCAAAAATAAACTACAACTCTGCAAAATACAACCCCAATTCCAAAATAGTTTTGACATTGCATATAATGTCAAGAAAGAAAAAGTAATTACAAATTTGATGGCAAAAACATACTGTATATGCAAAAAGTTTGGACCAGGGCAAAAAAAGTCTGCAAAAGTAAGTGGTGTTAAAATATTTTCCAACTAAATAGGTTGAATTTGTAAGTCATTAACATGATTAGGATATAAAAAGAACATCTTAGTGAGGCAGAGTCTCAGAGGTAACGTTGGGCAGAGGTTCGTCTGTAAAAAAACTACATCTACAAATTCTGGAACACTTTCAGAGTAATGTTCCCCAATGTTTAATTGAGAAGATTTTTAATATAACACTAACTACAGTAGATAAAATTATCAAGCATTCAGAGAATCTGCAGGAATCTGTGTGTGTGAGGGATTAGACTTAAAATTACAATTGGATGTCTGTGATCTTCAGGCTGTCAGATGACACTTCATCCAAACCAGGAAATAGTCTGTGATGAAAATCACTGCGACTCAAGAACACTTCACAAACCTTTTTTTTTTTTTTTTTGTGAACACAGCTTGCCATACCATGCACAAATGCAGGTTGAATGTCTGTTATGCAAAACTACATTCGAATATGTACCAAAAACGCCACCAAATGCCAAAACTCATGTAAAATTGACTGATAAAAAGTGGAAAATTATTTTGTGGTTAGACCAATTGAAATCTGAAATTCTTTGTGGAAACCAATGGACATCATGTCCTCCAAACAAAAGAGGCTCCACCCATCCGGCTTGTGATCAGTTCAAAAGCCTGCATCTCTGATGGTATGGGGGTGCATTAGTGCTGATGGAATATTCAGTTTGTACATCATGAATGCTGCAGGTGTCTATATATTTTGGACTAACATGCTTCCATTCAGACAGCGTCTTTTTCAGGGAGTTCTTCGCATATTTCAGTGACACGATGCTGAACCATATACTATATCTATTACAACAACATGCGTGTTCCTGCCATCAGATCTAAAACTACCTTATATTTCCTTATAATTGTATATTTTCTCAGTTTAATCAATCAAACAATTATGATTTCTTTGTTTGACTGTGAATAAAATAATGGATTATGAGATTTTCAAACCATTTAACTCTACGTTTATTTATATTCTATGCAGCATTTCAACGTTTTTAGAAATGGGGTTGTATTTTAATGATATCTCTGACTCTCAGACAAGTTTTCCTTCCATATTCTTCCAAGTTCATGTTCTTACCTCAGTGATAAAAGCCTTGGCAGTGGCTGGACTCATAAACAGCACAGCTCTTCGTAGCGTATCCCTGTAGCGATGCAGCTCCTCAACGCGCAGAGTTCTGAAGAGGCCGGTGATCATCATGTTTATATTAGATTCCACCTTCTGGAGGGACACATCCATTCCCTGCTGGGAGGTACGATCCAGAAAATCCTCAATACCACGGATGTCTGAAGAAACAAAAATATAAGAGGAAGAAAGTTATGACTATACATTCAGGCAAGCAGAAACCTGGATACTGTATTCCATATGGAAGCTTAGCTACCATCTCTCCTCATGGATAAGCTCATTAAACCCATTATTGGTAGTGCTTTACCAGTGATGGATTTATATTCATTTTGTATCCGTCCTTTTACTATTCTGAGCTCAGCCATCACTTGTCATCACAACCCATCTGTCTCTACAAAATGCTCCTCTTTCCAGAAACTTAGACTCACAAAGCCTCCTTTATGTGCACTCTCTTACCGAGACACACACACGGCGAATGACACACATGAAAACAAAAGCATATGCACTTTCTGAATTCGGTGGTGACTCACTGATGGTAGGAGGCATCTTTGACGTGCCAGTGTTGGAGAATGAAAGTTCAACAAATGGTGTATATGTCTGTGTCTACACAACTCAGACATTCTAAAAGCACTGATTATAGGTCACCTTTATTCTCAGAGGCTGGAGCGGCTCATAAAGCAGACATTATTAATATTTGGACTGTGTTTTTGTATACACCAAGTAAGATGGATGACTAAAAATATGACTTTGACGCACAAGAAGTTAAGAAAACAACCACAGCCGCTTCATTCATGTTTTTTTTTTTTTTAAAGTATAATATGTAGCTCATCAAAGTCTGTCTTCAGTCTGTTCATGTGAAAGCATGTGCAAAAATGTACAACTGCTATCACTGCTATGCTGATGACAACTCAGTATTCACTAGTATCAGTAATTTAGGTACTGCAAAAGTTTCACACCTAGAGTTTTTTTCTCTGCATGTCAACAACACAGCACTGAGCACATGAAGTTAGGCCAGTTTTCCATGACAAAAAAAACAAACAAAAAACAAAAACACTCTGGAAGGTGTGTTGGGCCTCTTTTAAAGCTTCTCGGTGCTGATGTTTTGGTCGGTACCTGAGTGCAGTTATTATATTCACATATGCCTGGACCAATTTGTCCCAAAGGGGAAAACAAACTACTGTCTGATTTAACAAATGCAGATGCAAAACACCCTTTGGGAAAACTTTTTTCAGAACTTTATCAAGCTGAAAAAAAAAAGTGATGTGTTTGTTTGATGTAACTTAAAAACAGATCCACTCAGTTGGATACATAAAACTTCCTGACACCAAGGTGTATAAGTTATATCTACAAAATTTTTAAAAAAAGAACATTTAAATTGAAAATACTTGTGTTGACTTATGCATATGAGCTTTCATCAAATGTAAAAAAAAACAACATTCTTGAATCGTGTTGACATACACTTCGTCTTTACCATCAGCACAGAACTAATACTACCAGACTGTAAAGATTTTCGGATTAAAGCATCATCCAAAGTAATTATCTTTATTGAGAATGCAAAATGGCAAAAATGGGATGGTTGGTGTCAGTATTTTCACAGCTCAAACTCTCCTATTCCTAATGAGCCACACAGCAGGTCAAGGTAATCTTAATTAAGGCACTTTCGTCAAGACCATTGCTAATGATGTTGGAGGAGGAGTGTATGTTCATGTGTCTGTGTGTGTGGTTATGTAAAGCAACTACCTAATGATGTATTTGATATGGAAAATGGATGACACTGCCGTCATTGCTGGTGTCATGTCTCAGCAATTAACTGGATTGATTAGACTTGTTAAGGGCCAGCAGGCTGGGTGACACAGAGATTGCATCAATGCCAAATTTAAGAGCTTTAACAATGTGTTAAGAAGTAAGGCTGCACTAAAAGTTGTTCATTCAGAAAAAAAACAAAATAAGACAAAGACACTCTTGCGTAAACAAACTAATGGCACTAACTGAAAATCTCCCACTGGTTTCCACAAGGTCAAAGAAGTGCGGTGGGACAATTTTAGAGACCAATCTTTGCATGTGACAAATATTTAGCACTTTCACACCACGCTAAAACTGTCCGCACACTACTGAGGAGACTAGCAGGGAACATCAGCAGCCACATGACAAAACAACGGAATAAAAAGTTGAATTCAAGTCAAGCGGAAGTCACTTTTTTTTCCCGTACGGAGTCATTCAGACACGCTCCACACATATGCAGACAAATAGGACAACAGGACGACAGCTTGCCACCCAATCTGTTGACAGAGCTTTACATGGGAACTAAGAAACAAATGTCTCGCTATAACAACGCATCCAATTTGTTACACAACATAAAATGTGAACGCTTAACTTTGATCGACTTCGTTTTTTTTTTTATCAACGTGTGTATCCCGTGACATTGCGGTTCTATCTCCTTATCAAACCTGTGCACGTGTGCGACGATAATAAAGACAGATGATCAAACAAAGATATCAGGATGACATCAATAATGGCCAAACAAAACTGCTGTAATCTATCTTATCAAGCCATTGAATTGTAATTACTCAGATTAATTATCAGTAATAACATTTTGTCGTCATGGCGATAATTGATGTCACGGCGATTGGCGATAAAAAACCATCGGAAGCGGTGCGGCGACTCTTATCTGGCTTTTTTTTGGGGTTGGGGGCTCCTTCGGTGCTCGTCCTGTTGGAGTGTCCTTGGACAAGACTCTGAATCTCACATTATTCTTTAACATTGCATCCTAGTTTGCTGACGTTGGCGCTTGAACGGATGAATGAGAGACAAATTGTATAGCACTCTGGATAAAAGCTCTATATCAACGCTGTATTAAAAGTGAAAGGTTCAGACGCTGCCCCCTGCATACCTACATACTGTATGTGCTGGCTTATGAAGTGCTTTTCTATTAAGTGCTTATTTACCCACATAGTTTTGTTTCCAAGACGCGCATTTCAAGTCCGCAACTGTGCTTCGTTTTAAAGATGTTTTTATTTTGCCCCCTGAAAACAATAAAGCGTCTGGTGTTCACATGCTTCAGTTTACAATGGAGCTGTGTTTCATTACAGTAAAGGCAAACTTGCATTCACCTCCCTGTCGTCATCAATAAAAACACCGGAGATAACGTAGTTGGAGAGATATGTGATTGTTCACAGGCCCAGCACCACAATATAAAACACACCAGTCTAAGCGAATTTAAGCTCAGTTTTCACATCTCCATATTTATCATCGCAAAGCCACTGCTGCTTATAATCAATGGTGCCAAGCTATATAAACATTTTACGCCCTCTGATTTATATTCTCTATGGTAAGAAAGCTTTGTAAATCAACAGAATCCAATAGCTTTTGTCAACAGAGCAGAATGAATTAAAACACAGAACACAAAGCATATTACCCATTGCTTATGTATGTTATGCCTCCTCCTATTTCATATTAGAATTTAATTCCAGCCAGTCCGGTTTTCTACCAATAATTCACAGTCTTTTGTGGGTATCCGGGACGATGACACTGTGCTACATATCATTCTTCTCTAATACCTCCATCACAGGCCTGTGCACGCGTCTGGGCACCTGTTAGAGTGATGAGATATTTACTTTTACTGAATACTTTTAATTAGTTTGCCGTTGCACATATCAGGAAGATTAAAAAAATATGACACCAAATGGTGGGTCTGGTTTGAATCATTTTGGCAGACGTGGGGATGATACATTTGTGAAAACAACACTACTGATTAGACTGCATTTATTTTGTTACACATCGTTTACAATTTGAAACAAAAGAGAAATCATAATCAGTACATAGTATATAGCATAGAGTATATAGAATATAGTATAAAATATTTAGTAAAGGCCCAGAGAATCTGAATTATTTGACCTATAGTTACATCCTACATGTTTTATGTGCCAAGAAGATGTATTAAATTATTCCCAATGATCTATTCTCTTTCTTCTGTAGGTTTTCTCTTGTTCACAGTTTACAGTAGTGTATGTGTATGTTAGAGTGTTTGTCCAATCATATTTCACCATCATGGGTTAAAAAAGACAAGACAAGTGGGTAAAAGAAAATTGTCTGAGGCCTTCAGAATCAACAGTGCAGCCTTTGGAGCATCACACACATTAAAAAGAACCTTTTGTTTTAACCAATCAGACTTCATGTTGGCCACAACGGGGAGATCAAGCAGACATACAATAATATTTGCATTTTTATGACATTTGCTTGCGATTTGCATAAGCTAACATGTATTGGTTTAGATTTAAGAACTGTTTTCCTAACCCACAACGGCTGACAGAGGAAACGAAATGGATTTGGTCGCTGACGAATTTAAAAAGTAAGTAGAAGTTTTGATGAGTATAATGTGAAATATTTTCGGGAAATATTTTACTACATGTGGTCTAATCAAACACCTGTAAGCTGCTTAGGCTTCCTCAGACTCATTTTATGACATTTATATTTCACATTTAAGTGCTTTAACAGTTGTATGTTATGATTCATTCTAGTAACGTACAAATCTTTCTATATAAACTGTTTACTTGTGATAATAAATACCAAAAAAGAGTCAGATTATTAAGATGCGAAAACATAAACATAAATCTGGAGCCCCCCTCCTCAAAAGGCATTAGGAATATATTTAAGCTAAAATATAAAGCACTACAACTCCTGGTCCAATTTTTCACATTAATATTCAAGAGTACCCTCATCCCCTCCATCAAAGTTTGCTTAAGTTCTTGCCTCCTGCTGCTCGAAGGACAAGGTTTCAGCATGTACTCCCCACTGCTGAGCGGATCATTGGCTGTCAGCCGCATTCCATCAAGGAGCTTCAGGACACCATAGCCGATAAAAAGACGGGTAAAATTGCCACCGACCTTGCCCACCCAGGCAACCATCTGTTTGAGAAACATTCCTCTGGGAGACAGTACCGGTCCATTAACACCATGATCACCCATCACCTCAACAGCTTTTTTCCCCCCCAAGTACTGTCACCTGACTCAGCCACTCCTCCTGAGTCTCCCATGCAAAGACATCCTCACAGCACCGGGCCTCTTCATCCTAATCTGAGGCGCAGGACTGCCTTACAGCTTTGCTATTTCCTGTCACCTAAGTGGCTTTCGGAACATTTTTCAAAACTTCTCTGCGTGACCCTGAGTGCCTTCAACACACATACCGAGTGTTACGTTAACCCTTTATTGGGCAAGTGACTATTTTTGGTCATTTCCGAATACATTACAGGACAGTAACATTTACAGTGAGGGTCAACAATCTCAGGTCCATTGTGGTCTACAGGGTCTGTAAGGTCCACCTCCGCATGAACAGTGAGTGTAATTGCTTTGTTAGGTACCATCAAGTAATGGTACTAATGTAAGTAATGATGTTCAAAGGGATAATGAGTATGTTGACAGGTGTCTGGAACAGCACTTATGTTATAATGTTCTAAAAGTGAACCTGATGTGTTTTTCTTGTATTTTTTTTATATTTGCTTCTTTGATTTTTTTTTTTTTTTGCCACTTACGGGTCAGGAACCAAATATGGTAACTTCATCGACCTTGATTTTCTACATAAAAACAAAACATTTAGAAAAAATTCACAAAAGTAATAAAGTCTTGTTGTGTCCTCCAATAACACACTAAGGTTGAAATTTAGAATTTCAGAGTATTTCTATGAGTGTCCTATAAAAGGTTAAACCAGTCAAGCCATGTTTCCCTAAAGAATAAGTGCTTGTACAACATTATCTATTATTTATTTATCCAAGAACACTAGAACAATGCAAAGAAACAAAGTTAGAACTTTTAGTTTCCCATTATTTATCGGTCTCTTCTTGCTGCTTCCCCAACTCTGGAATATGTCACTGTAAATCATTGCTTTATGAGTGTTATAAGAGGCGCTGCACAGAGACAACTCAATCAGCTGAAATGGTTTCCATAACTCCTTTTATAAAACAAGGTTTACTTTTGTATGGCACGGCTCCCTGTGTGTCCCTTTACCCCATGTGTCAGGTTTCTCTTCTCGACACTCGATCCTGGCTCAGAGAGAAAGCTAGAGTTAATGTAGTGTAGCAGCCAACAGCACGCAGGGATTTCACCTGCATGTACTGAACAGCTCAGTGGCACTCTGTCTGTGTTCAGAAACCTTCGCTTCTTTGCTCGCCGCTTGTGTTTCCCTCATCCCTTTCTCTTCCCTGGGTTTTTCATCTGAAACCCCACTGCATTTCCATCGTTCGCTCTCACTTCTCTCAAACTGAATCTCATTTTGAGGGCAGGGAAAGTGTACACTCTTGTTCGACTCTTAGCGGTAGCCCCCGTGTCACATCAAGTCGATACTTATGTTTGGGAGCTGGCCCAACAACGGTGTGCTGCTAGCTTCTTTTTATTGTGACCTCAACCTTCAGAATTAACAATCACTGCAATTTTCCTCTTTGCAAGTTGCCCCCACTTAACAACACCTTAAGGATGTGGACGGAGATCAGAGGATAAATTACCTAGCTTGTCTGTCAGGACTCACAGTTAGTCTGTTAAACCATTTGTGCACTCAAAGAACTATGAACGTCTATTTAGAAGGAAGAAGATGGAAACTGAACTTTGCACTGCAAGGATTGATTGAAAGAGATTCCACGGCGGAGTCAAACATCAAGCATCTGCAAATGAGATCCAGCCTCTCTCCTGCCCTGTAATCTGTCAGAACCTCCATGTTCTCCTCCTCACTTCCTGAGCTTGACTAGCACACCCCCCCCACCCCCCCCCACCCCGCTACTTTGCAATTGTGCAC
>JAPQRQ010000012.1:14396766-14411569 GCA_037367365.1 Apogon talboti
ATACAATTTATAACTTATACTTTACAAAAGTATACGCTCAAACAATGCTTGCAACAACACAGATAATTGACTTTCGCAATATTTGATGTTTGCGAAAAAGATCTCAGACAATCAGCAGATGCAGTTCAATTCAAGTAACATGTGGAAACAAAGCACATGAATGTTGGCTGTAGAGTTCACGAGTTACTAAACAAAACACAGGTTGCTATATAGCAGGAGAACAGCTCAAACACGTAACTGATAAACCCAGAAAACAACCTGATGACCCGAGGACAGACTGACACACTAATCACTGTATCCCTCCTCATTATACAGCAGAAGGCTAAAAAGTACTAAAAACTTTACTTTAGTTTCTACCCGCGTGAATAAAATGAAGCAACGTGTCCCTGAAGGTAATTTCACAACCTATTAAGTCAATCTTAACATCTGAGGACAGATCACTGTCACGTCAACAGCAAAACGCTGCAGACATGACATGAAATGAATCGCCATCTAAGAAAATCAGGACACATCCTTATCACTTCTCTGCAGCCTGACAGATAACCAAACACATTTAATCTGCAGTTGTCTACAGTCGCTGGTACCTGAGGAAAGGGACAACAGGCCCATTCCCCTCCTGGTGATTTACAGCAGGTGTTTCTATCAGCGCAGGCTACAGAGGTATTGCAGGGAACGGCGTGGACTACAAACAAATGCATTACAATCCACACCAATTTAACCGTCATAATGGAGTCAACAGGTTATTAATTTAGTGAAAAATCTTCATACTCCTCTACACGCTACTCCAAATAAACAGGATGTGTACCTACAATACATGTGGCATTATGTTTCAAAACAGTCCCTGCACAAACATCACCGCCGTCACCTTTGCTCTGTATTGCCACAAGCTCTGTCACGGCAGCAGGGAGTTTAATAGCCGCGGCTGTGTCTCCCTGAACTGAGTCGCACATGGTGTGGGACAAGTCACACTTTGTGCCTGCAGGACAGCAGTGGATGTGGTCTGAACAACAAACTGCCTGAAGGATGAGGCAGGTACATCAGTCAGCGTCAGAGAGGGTGAATTAATGCTCTTTGGGTGTAGCATCTATTCAGCAGCAGGGAGAGGGATACCAGGGCACCAGTCAATCAAAAGGTATGTGGCGCCAACAGATAAACAGGTTCAACTGTATCTGAGTACAAAACACCTCATGCCTTTGTACAAAACATCACCCGCTGACTACTTTTGCCTGAGAAAGCAGGGGAAAAAAAAAAAAAAAAAAAAGAAAAAAAACGGGAACTGTGGCATCACAGTAGAACGCAAAGTATTTTTGCACAACACTATAATGTCACAGAGATGCCAGAGCCATCCTATTACATTTGTTGAAAACTTTGTCAAAATGACCATAAGAATTCTTGATTTGTGACCATGTGTTGTGTGAAGTAACAGTGACCTTGATCTTTTTATCACCAGTATCGAATCAGCTGATCCTTGAATACTAGTTAACATTTTTGTACATTCTCTCAGAACATTCCTTAGATATCAAGTTCTCAAGACCGGAACAGAACAGATTGAGAACCCATAAATGTAATGCCTCTTGCCACAGCTGTTGTGGAGGGATAAAAAAAAAAAAAAGTAACAAAGTAGGTTAGTAACTCTGCTAATATGTCTTTGAGCGGTAATGTAGAGTGTATCCTTTGAGCAGGTAACTCACCTCAGGCATGGGACAGCAGCCGTAGGTGCCATTGCTCATCTGGCAGCATGTGGTCTGATCAGGGCAGAATGATGTTTTGTCTGGACACTGAACTGTAAAGACAAGGTGTCAGGGTTTAACACTGAGTCTTGAGTAGACATGGGACTAAATAGATTAAAATGCAAAAAAGGAAGATCTGCTCCTCACTGTCATTGGGGACTGCAGGGATCTTCTTTAACAGTGGCAGCTGAATCTCGCCAGACTTGCAGACCCCCTGTTTGAGGTCACATATTGTGTTGCTTGGGCAACAGTGGAGATGATTGCTACAGCACATGGCCTGTGTACGATTCAAATAGAAAAAACACACAGCGCATTAAAAGTATGACAGCTTTGAGATTTTTTTTTTTTTTTTTTTTTACAGCCGACGCACAAGACACAACCAGGCGGTCGTTGTATGCTCACAGTGATTAACGAAGATTACAGTTTATACATGTTGACATTTTACAAACAGGAGCAAAAATAGAAAAAGTCACTAATGTACATCTGGGTAGGGGCAGCAGCCGTAGTCTCCACTGGCGAGCAAGCAACAGGTGTAACTGTCCGGGCAGCTGCTCTTCCCACTAGGACACGTTACTGAGCCCACGGTAGAAGCCACTGAAAAAACAAAAAAAAAAAAACAGACCAGAGAGAGAAATATGACCTTTAACAGTGAAGTATCATCAGCATATATACAGATAATTAGTGATTGACCGCACAATTTCTGGAACATGTTTTGGTTTACGATGCTTGAATACGTTTGCGTTGATGTATTTCTCACCTGGATTCTTCTCCTTCCTTCTGGCGGGAAGTTTTTCCAACATGGGAAAAGACTCCAATGCAGCGGACACACACTTTGAGTGGGTAAGATCACACTTTGTTCCCTCGGGGCAACAGTGGCGTTTGTCCTCACAGCACACCGCCTATGGCAAGACCGTTCACTCGTAAAAAACAATGCATGAAGGATACCATTTGCAGAATACAAATTTTCAATTGTTTAATTTAATTTCTGACATATGGAGGAGATTTTAAATTGTATGATGAATGATTTATAGTATAATTTAACACTTTTGTAGGAGCCTGAGCGAGCTTCATAGATTGAAATTTCACATTTGATTACATAAGTAAATAATGATGTGCCTGAAAAAACATTAATTTACATAATTAATTAGAAGAATTATTTGTAGTTTATATGTGGTATGTTTTGAACTTGTGGATAGGTTTATGATTTGCATGTGTTTTTTTTTTAATTGAATATTGTTTATCTTTCCTGTTGTCAGATTTTGCAATTGCTCAGAACAAGCATATTTAGCAAGTGATGAGAGTGAATTTGCATTTGCAAGTATTAATTCTAATTCTAAGAATATGAAAGTATAAGCATACTTTTTTGATGAGTCATTCCTGCACTCCTGGGTGTTATCTTGTGGCAGAACCCTACTTTTAGCCAGCTTCATGTAAAGTCCTAAGATTAAATGTCTTATTTTTGCCTGATTGCATTTATAAACTTTGTGTATCCATCCATACATTTACTTAACATGTACAGAATTGTCAATTGATGTGTACCATCCCTGAATAAATAAATAAATAAATAAATATTGGAGGCATAGCTTGAATTTCCTCAAAATGTCAACAATAAAGAAAATTATTAGAAAAAAATCAGACACTGACAAGCTGGATAACTACATACAAGCAGCACTGACAAGTGACTAAGGAGTTATGTAACACATTTCTTGGTGTAAAGTTCTTAAAAGTTCTGCCGAGTCATCAGCTTTTGATGAAACTGTCTCATTCAGGGTGAACTCATGCACTTTACCTTAGCTAATGGACAGCAGCCCCATGAGCTGTCAGGGAGCTGGCAGCAAGTGGTGTCATCCGGACACTCAGACTCCTTGTCGGGACAAATGACTGCCTTTGCTGTCTCCCTGAGCTAGAACCATCACACGCCACGCATACCAATGACAGAAGAAGAAGAAAAAAAGAAAATGGAATATGGAAGATTTAGTGCTGAAAATTCTTCTTAATGTCCAATCAACCTGATAGTCATTTGGTGTAATAATAGTTTTTGGTGTGCATAAAGTAAAATGAAAAAATACTAGTATTCCTTAAGAGAATAAATAGAGTATATGTAGCAATTCTATTACAGTGCACCAGTTGGATATGCTATTTGACCTAGATTCTGACGATACCATTTATACATCTGAAGGTTGAAATCAAGGAAGAGTATCAAAGGTCACAAAACAACAGGAACTTTTTCTTTCTTATGACCAACACAACCTGCTTGGTAGGAAGGCGCTCCATCCAGGGCAGCGAAATTGTCTTATTTACACATTTTGAATGGACCAGATCACAGATAGTCCCCTCATAGCAGCAGTGGAGGTGGTCTGAACAACACTCAGCCTAAAATACAAATTTAAACAAAGGATTTTAGAGCTTGGAACTGGTTAGAAGTATTAAATGTATTAATTCTGCATTTAAACTTCTGCTCATACCATTTAATGTTGCATCTACTAACACCACCTGACATTTAAATAAATCTGGTTCCAAACAGGCATTTAAATGCATAAAAACTCACCTTTGGTAGTGGACAGCATCCATATCCACCCACAGTGTTCTTGCAGCAGGTGTTTTTCTCCTCACACATGCCTCCATCAGGACAAACCAGTGCTGTGTTCAGGCCCAGCAGAGCCATACACAGTATCACAATCTGCAAGGTCTGAATACAAAGACAGAAGCAGTTTACCGGCAAAACACTACAATGCATTATCTTTAACTATTCACTAATATTTTTTCTTCTTGGTTACTGTTTTTCTTGCGCATAAGAAAAGTAAATATGTGCACCAGCTCAGCAAGCATTCCAACAGATTACCATGATTTCCACAGTACATAAACACTGGCACTTCCCACATAGTTCACTTTCTCTTATGCAAGTCTAGGTTTTTATATCATCACAACACCAAAATTCAATATTTACATACTTGCTACATTTGGAGTTGTAGTTCTTCAAAGAATTTACAGCTGAGTTCACTACTTGGTGAAGACTGATAACTTCACAAAAGGGAAGAAAAGTATATTGTGCAACAATTTTTGACAAACAAGAAAAGCTATTAATTGCATATAAACTTAAACTGTCTGAGGTGATAGTACATTGCTCTCTCCAATTGCATGATCAGGAAAGACAGTACTGACTAAGAAATAATTACACAAATGGTGCATGTGAAAGTGTAAAATTATTAGTTTTTAACATTTTAAGTTCAAGTATTTGTTTCCTGTGAATAGAGGTTTTGATCATTTCCTTCATCCTCATCACTGATTGACACACAAAAAAAGGAAAATTTTGCTGTGACAATGCAACCTTTAGAGATAAATGTAATGTTTTCTGGGTAAATGTTAATACCATTGTGAACAGACGACTTGCGATGACGACAGACAGAAGGAACTCAGTTGTTATTCACACCGGGTCAGTAATTCATACTCCACTTTAGCCTAAAAACAAAGACAACAGCCTCAGTAATTATAACACAGCGGCGAAGAGCTTGCAGAATTTAAGTAGGTTTAATATTCATTCAGTAATATAGGTCTGACATATGCTTCTGTGGTAACAAAATCCTGTTTATCTTATCGAGGTATATGTAAGACTTTAACACGATTATCAGGAAAACAAACGAAGTTAGCTTAGCATGCTAGGTGGCTAACAGCACGGCTAGCTCCAGTCTGAATGACAACGGAAGCACTACAACAGGAAAAACTATCTCTTACCTCCTGCGTTTGATATAGTATGTCCAAATTCTTACATATATGTTGCCCTTTCGCAGCTTTAAAGCTCCCAGGTGTAAAAGACAGAGCTGTTTGAGGCTGTTTTTAAGTCAAAATTGAGTAATCACATGACACACTGACATGTGACTCTGCAGTTTGCTGTTTTTAAAGGTACAGTACACCACATCTGAGAGGAGTGACCACAGCACATGCGCTTTACCTATAAAGTTGGAATAATTTTATTTTCAGACACCTTCCTCTTTTTATTCTTATTTATACATATCAGTAATCACCTTTGACCTAATGCAGTCACTACATACTGAGTCCCAGTAACACTTTAGTGATCAAGAATAAATCACATATTCACAATCATTTCATGAGAAGAGGAAAGAATATTTTATTCCAACTTTATGGATGACATCACATGGTCTATAGGCGGCATAATCTATACCGTATGTGTTAGAAGACATAAATCATTTTAGCATAGACAGCAAATTACTGTTGGTAGCACTGGTCTAAAAGTAAAATTCTTCCAGAATAAAAGGAGTGAAACTTTACTAAGTTTGAGTCACTAATAAGATAACATTAACTCAAGAATGCTGGTTGGATGTGGTTTCCAAGATACAGTTATGGGCCAAAATGTGAAATTGTGAGAATTAATGACAGCATGGGTCTCGGATCTACTTCAAAACACTGTCTGCAAATTACAATACATTTACTTTTCAGGTTTTTTCTAGTGGAAGAAAAAACTATACTTTACACTCCCTATATGACATTTTTGAAGCTTTATAAATGTGAATGATCTCTCGTTTCTCGTCATCCATTGTCCTTAACTGAATATCTTTGAGGTGTGGACTAGACAAGATGAACGTGTAATCTTGATTGTCATTTTATGCATCAAATGGCTTATTTGTCAGTGGACCACAGTGAAACTAATCATCAGTTACAACCTCAAAGCAGTGCACATTGCAGTTAATGATTAGCAATGAAATGCTACTAGACTGAAGTAACCAATGTCCAAACTACAATGTCTTTTATTCTCAAAATAAATTCCCAAATTCTCCTCAGACTGTGGAAACAAATTTATTTCTATGTTGTCTCATGTACAGAAAGAATCAATTTACAGTTTACAAACAACTGACCCGGTTTATGAAGCTGAAAATGATTTACTACACAGGATGAAGGCCTACAGTTCAATCCTCCCGACCCTCATAAGCATTGTACGATGAAAAACCCAACAGTAGGAACGAAGCAGTTTACATACAGTTGATTTGTCCCCTCTGGACATTAGCTCCGTCAGAACTCATAAACTGGAGTATAATCAGTTGTGACTGAATACTTCCTGAAACACAAGATCACAAAACTCAGTCTACTGAAAAATGTAAAATGAAAACAAGCAGGGAAAGCCACAATTGCACAACTCATTATAATGCCATATCTGGTCCAAAAAGGTACATTTACAGTAGTGGACACGACAATTCAGTAGGAATCGTTTCATGGCTGTTATTCTTCAGACTCGGAATCACATCACATTTTCAGTTTGTACTGTAGGCTATTGACACAGGCTTATGAACAGCAAGCAAATGGTGAAAAGGATCGACAAGTCAGTGACCTTTATACAGCTTTCAAGATTTCCATGGTCTTCACTTCATTATCAACCTATTCTCTCCTAACTACAGCAAATACAAACATTCTGACTCTCATAAAACATCAGACTCTTTCAGTTTAGTACTCTAAACTTCTGAGCTTTTTACCAATCAGTTCTTTCAGATGACGTGCTTCACAGTTGTTGATGTGTCATAGGCAGTGGTGATGCTAAGTAACAACGGGAGCGTGGTGGTCAGTATGTTATTGTTGTAAACATTTACGACCGGAAGTGAATTTTGTTAGGGCTGAATTAAGGGAAAGTCAGTGTATCTTTATATAACCAAGTTCATTTGGCAACGCAATTCAATGCTTTAGGGCATCACATTTTGTGCCAAACATCCTGGATCATTTCAAAAAAGTTTCATTAAAAACACCCTATTCTACATTTACAGTACATGCACATTGTATACACATAAAATCTCATATAGTTCAAGTTCATACCATTTACAAGTTTGGTGAAAAAGAGGATAGATACAAGAAATTAAGATATCCAAGGACATAATCGCCGCATGAAAAGTTATTTTGTTCTCAGTTTTGGCAGGCATGCTCCCCAGAGTGATGCGTGTTGTTCTTACCAGAATGCAGTGTGCTTATCGTGCCTGCCGGTGTGGACAGTTTAGTTTAGGTGACAACGAACTGCATTTTAAAAAGGGACCTGCATGCCTATCACTCAATCCTATGTGAAAGAAGGCACTTACAGGAGAGGAGTGGTACAGGCCCTGCCTACAAACAACCCCTGTAAATCTCAGTAGAATATCAAAAGGTAAGTCTTCAAGTAAGGGATGTTTTTGCTGAGCCTTATATGTTTTTAGACTGAACCAAGTTTCTTGGCCGTTAGGGGTTGTCTATGCAGGAGCCTGAAGAACTGTGGGAGCTTTTGGTGCCTTCTGTTTATTTCATACATTCATATGCATGCAACCGTCCTATACCAAATGGTCTTTCTAATGCCAGGGAATCTATTTACACAACAAAAATTTGCCAGGAAGTCTCTGTCAGGCAAAAAATCTCAACAACAGGAGAAAGGCAGAAATGCATTATTTTGGCAGAAATGTAGATCACTGTAGAAATCACTGAACTAGACAGAAAAGATGCCAGAAACATGATGGTCAAATCATGACTATATGAATAAGTACAATATATGAACACAATACAGAAGGAAAACAAGTACATCCCTGAAGGAGCAAAATGCAAGTCACACTGGACTTAATGGTTTGCATTATCCATTAACAGGGTTTCATACTTCACATTGTAAAACCGTTCATGACTCAGTACAATTAGTAGGTCCCCCACATATTTAGGCTTTTGAGGGCATGAGGAAAAACTTCCGTAGTTACAGTTTGGGACAGGAAAGTATTAAATCATCTAAATACCCCATATTCCCATAAAAATGTCATTCACATCCAACTACTTCTGTATCAATCAATTATCAAATCATTAGTAAGTGCTTTAATCTTATATTTTGCTCTATTAAAATGGCTATTTCCACAGTCAATGGCTCAGACAATGGTTCAGTGATGGATTAAGGTGACAACATTCACAATAAACTTAATAGGTTTTAGTTTACGATAGTTAATCTCATTGAAAACCAATGAGATGAACTGACAGTGAGACTACAAGAGTACTCAGAAAGTGCAAAAGCACCTCACCAGAAACACAAAGGCTCAAACGACAACCCGATAATGGACTAGTGAAGCATGGTTGTGCTTATTGTGATCTCACTCAGTGAAAAGAACACCATTTCTCATGTCTGATGTGGAAAAATCCCCCATTGAAACGATTGATAAAGGTCCATTGTCAGTTCAAAAAGTTTACTTCCTGGGGTGGAAGACCATCAGAGGCCTGTCTTCAATCTTCTGCCATGGGCTCTTCTTATTCTCATCTTTGTCATCAGGATCATCCTCAGGACTGGTCATGGAGTCGCGGCGGTTTTCGCTGTTACTGCTGCGGCCGCTGTTCACACGACTGCGCCCTCTTCTGGGGATGGTGGACCCTCGGGAGGACGGACCTTCATCCAGAAGAGGGGTGAGGGAGTTTTCCTCTGGTGATACCGGACGTCCCTCACTGCTGCTGGGCTCGCTGTGGTCAGGATATGCTAGCTTGGAGTAACTCTTTCCACCACTGCTGCCAACACCATGTCCCTTTCGTCCCCCCGTTCCCCAGCGCTCATCTTTTCCCTTCCGGCTGCTTGCTGATTTGCGTTCTTGGGCTTCCAAAGGTGGCTCAAGGTTAACATCTCTGGGAGTGCTGCTGGAGCCAACTCCAAAACCACCACAGCCACCACTAAGGTCATTGGCAACATCTATGTAGGAATGGCGCACATGGGCATTGGCGCGCCCATCCAATGAGATAAACCAAGCTCGAGGGTGCTGTTTCACACCCAGTTCCAGTAGTTTCTTCTCAGTTAGAGCTTGAAGTTCTCCATTCATCTGAGCCATTGTGGAGTCGTTGAAGAGTACAGGAATGGTCACAGGCCCACCAGATGAGTCGGATGCCCAACTTGGCTCCTCAGAGTCGTCACCTTGGGATCCACTTTGCTGCTGTTGCTGCTGTTGCCCCTGTTTTTGCCCATGGTGATGATGTTGCTGGCCTCCCATCTGCACACCGTCTTTGTCTTGGTCCTTCTGATCTTTGCCATCTTTACCAGAAAACTCAGAGGGCAGGCGCATGTAATGGGCCGGAATGACAAGAGTTGGCACCATGCTTCGGTACATGTTCTCCTTCATCTGGTCAATGGAGCTGCAGAAGATGATCTGACCTGGTTGGGTGTTGAGGGACGTAGGTCTGGCCAGGCTGTCTGCTGCTGCTGCTGAATATTCTGGAGGTTTGTCTGATTGGCTGGGCACATAGCCCTGGAAGCGAGGAGGGGACGGGGGATCGGAAGCGTAGCCTCGATTGTCGTTGGCATTGTGATGTCTTAAATATTCAGCCTCCTTGGCCTCCATTGGGTTATAGCCTCGGTTGTAGTCATCATGGAGCAGAGGGTTGTCCAAGTTGTTAGTCTCGGTGGCACGTGTAACCTTCATCGGGAAGCTTTCACCCCTTTGAGAACTGCTGTTTTTTCCTTTTGCATGTCTCAGCATGTGTGCCGGAACATGCTTTGTTAAGTCTTCCTTTGAACTTTGGTAGTCTCGAGAGGGAGACATGTCTGATTTGCAAGTATCATTAGAGGGTCCAGATTCAACATGGCCACCACAGATCAGATTCAGGCGTGAGGTGGACGTACCCTGGTCTCTTTTTGAGCCATTTAGATTGGATGAATGGGGTTTGCCCTGTTGTCGACGAGGCTTCAAACACTTCCGCCTAGAAGATAAAGAGACAATGAGAGTCAGAAATGAAAGGAAATGTTTTAATTTTCTGGAGATTTGACAACAAATCACTGTCTGAACAATCCAAACTAATAAGAAAAAGTGAAACCCATATTTCCATACTCGATCATCTCTAAGATTAATGTTGGCAAGGCATTTGATTACTTTAGAAAACCCAAAAGTGAGACCTGCGCCTACGCTCCCCACACCTGCAGTAGTAGAGCAGCACACAGAGCAGGATGAGCACCAGAAGGGCCAGTGAACCCAGGATGGAGAGCAGGAACAGGGTGTGGTAGGTTGTAATGTCCCTCAAGCCCGGGTGAGCAAGGCCCAATCCTGGAAGAAAATTTATAGCATGAAAATGTAATTAAAATCCTACTTCACTCTGTTTCCCATACTTAATAACTGACAGGATCACATGGGAAAACACTACTGACTCAGAGAAAGTAAAAAAAAATGAGCAAAATTGAAATAAGAAGAGCATGAAAAATCCTATCTTGGATCAGCTGGAGTGGAAAAATCATCAGAGGCAGCGTGCAGGTGAACAAAATGTATGACTTTTGGAGTATAGTAATAATGTTTGTACAACTGGCACTGCTTGGTAGAACATCGGCCTACTTTATATGTTCAGTACCACCTGAACCTTTTGACATTACTGGAGCTGATTGTGTTTCTCTCAGTTAACATGGGACATCCGCTTGCATGGAAGCCATACTAAAAGGGAAAATAAAACAACCAGATGAGTTAAAGCACCTGATGATGTAGGGAAGGCAGCCAACCAGTATCCCATCTGGGGAACCACAACGTTCCACACAAACTGCGAGCCGTCCTTTTTGATGTAGCCTGTCCCATTTCGCACCCACAGTCCTGCAGAAATGTCAATTAAAATCACAAATTCAAGATTCAAGAATATTTATTTTCATTATGTGCACATAACGAAAAAATTTTCTTAGAGGTTGTTCTCAGCTAGATTAAAAAAAAAAAAATACCGGTATATATATATATATATATATATACCGGTATTTTTTACACAGTATGTACAACAGTGAAGTAAACAGTATGTACAGTTAGAATGCAATTTGTGTGCAATATTGTGTGCAAATCATATTAAATGTGCAAATGAATAGCAGTCCCAGAGAAGTTGGAGAGTGCAGCTCAGTGCAGGACTCTATATACAATGTGATCAGATAGACTTTATTTAAGTTTAAAATGTTACACCAAATGTATACTTAAATTTGTTGCTTACATTACCCTATGATCTAGCAGAGTCCAGTGTGTTTCCTTTACCTGTTTTAGGCTGATACAGCCAAGCCGGTACACTCGTGGCGATCCTGTTGCGGGTGTCAGATGGAAGGGGTACAGAGATGTGGATCGGATCCGAGACCTGGATTGGATTCCCATCTTTGTCAAAGAGCTGAATGCTGACCACTGCCAGTGCTGTTAAGTCTGTCCACCCTGTTTCTACACCTGAACAATAAAAAAAAAAATAAATCAAACCTATCACTGTTGTATCATTAGAAACCCATTTTATTGTGATAGGATATAAAAATACAAAGTAGCAACATGGCAGCTCTTTGTTAAAAAAAAAACCAACTAAGCAATAATGTTATGGGTCCAGGAGAGATTTTCTGAGATGCAGTTGCCCAGGAACCTGAAGGTAGTGACAGTTTCCACATGTTCTCCATTTATGAACGTTGTCGTTTATGCGTTTCATGAAGTCTATGAGGAGTTACTTTGTTTTGTCATGTAGGAATTAACCTAATGTTATTGTATATTATGAGAAGTTATAATAATGTAGAATAACTTTATATATACCCTGTTACACATAAGCACTTCTGTTATGCAGTTTTTTAGTTTAAATTTCTGCCATTTGATCGGATTCATTATAATTTTCATCCTTTCTTAATCACCATCCTACATAAATATTGATTTCTGAGACAGATGCCAACCTGAGCTGTTGGTCTCCTGGCCCAGTAGAAACGGGAACCCTCCTATCTCATACTGGCTCCTGGCTGTCGTCAGCGCCGCCGACAGCATTGTGTAGTTTGAGTTGGACGGCAGCTGAAGGGACTTCCTCTGGAGCTGCACCAGCGGCTGGTTACGAGCACCTGAAAAGAAACACCCACGCTCTCAGTCTGTGAATGCGAAGTGACGGCGAACGTGTACATAATGGTATTTTAGTTTGTGACAGTTACAGTCATGAATGAGGTGGAGCCGTCAAATGTGGAACAAAATACTCGGCCGCTGTTGTTGCTATGGCGATAACAGCAGCAAATAACACGGGGTCATCTAAATGTTCAGCTGCGAAATTTGCAGACACCCAAACACACACTGGAGACGAGAGAGGTGTGAATCTACAGTATCTCCACTTTCTCCTGGAGACAAACTAATTTAAGATAATTCCCAAAGGGGTCTGAAAACAGCTAATATCCAGGAAAAATGATGTTGATAATGGTTTCATATTAAAGTTCTGGTACCACTTTACAATAAGATTACCTCAATAAAAAATTCATAAGCAGAGAAATTATAGCAGTTTTCATACTGTAAGATTAACTTATTGCTGCACCTTTATATCGAGCTATTCTTTTAACCCTTAAAGACATAGAACTATTTTTGTACTGACTTCCAAATGAATTTTTCTCCACATTTAACTTTTCCTAAATGAATTATCACTATTGACTATGATATTATCCTCTGCACTTTTTTTTTATAAGTGAAAAGCAGGTATTTTCCTAATTACCATGTAAATGTTCCATACAACTCAGAGTAAATTCAAAGATTATTATTTCAGAGAAAAATGAAGAAAAAGAAACTTTCAACAAAATGTATCATAAACTAACATGAACATACAGTATTTTCTACATCCACTACCATTCGTCAAATTACATAGGTTTTATTGGTGAATCAATATAGCCGAAAATGACATTCAATTCGGAGCCTTTCAACATCTAAATACAACAGAACTGATGCTGCTGAAAAACTGAGAAACTGCATCTTATCTGAATTATTTAAACATATTGATAAGATTAAAGGTTCAGAAGTTATTAAACATTTTAGATCAGTAGATGCTGCTGGTCGTTATGCTATTGGATGTTAATTTTAAGTATTTATTCTGCCTTGGTAGCTGGTTCTCTTATCTATCTTCACCCTTCATCAGCCTGTTGGACCATTTACTAATGAGTCGATACCATGTACAACCAGTAAAAGACATAAAACACACAAAAATGTAAGATAAATGAAACATCATAGTACAGTATACTGCTTTAATACCCAGTGTATATAAGAACCTCAGAACCATGATATCAACACTTATAAGAATAATAACAATAATAATAAAGAGAGCTGCTGATAGAATGCTGAAAATGTTAAAGTAGACAATATTGGCAAAGCTTAGTGTATGAATATGTTCATTTAATAGGTCGTAATTGAATGCCTTTGCTCATGACGGTTGAATGTAGTAACTAAATAAAACTGCAGTGCTCCATAATCCAGAATTGCTTTTCAGTATACTATAATTCAAGTGGTCTCAGAGGAAAAAATAATTCTACTCCCTCCTGTGGGCTCTGTAGAACATCTGTACTACATATAGCACATCTATACACACTTTGGCTAATCACAGGTGTTCTCAGGAAGGTAGAGGGATAAATAAGTGCATGAGTGGCAGCTATAATTATGGATCGCTGTTAAGATTTCCACAGATCACTCTACCAGCTCAACGCAGAAGCTTAGAAAAGTGCCTGCATGAAACAGCATCAGGTCTTGGCTTCTATCTATATTAAGTCTGTTGATTTGGACTGAGAGGAAAAAGCTGCACAGGGAAAGTGAGTATTTTCAAATTCCTGCATTTTTTTTTTCCTGATTTCACTCCTGCAGCTAAAACAAATAAGCGATGAAGCTGACAATAACATGAAATCAACACCAATGGAATCATGTGGACTCACTATTTGGTGAGCAACTGGTCACCGATACCCTTGTTTTCTAAAATATTGCAGTTTATTATACATTTATATACTTTCCATACTATTGGAGCATGTAAGCAACATATATAAGGGTTATAATACGGTAGTCTTACTATAGTAGGAAAGTCAGGTTTTTAATTAGAGGGAAAAAATAATTAATTTTCCAAACTGCGTAGCCCTTGGGTTGATAGAGTTAACATAAACAGATAAACAACCATTCACTTCAGCTGATTTAGTTTGACTCAATAACCTATGAAGGCGCATGTCTTTGGATGGTGGGAGGAAACCAGAGCCCTAACCCTGGAGAGAACCATCAACCACCAACTCCACATAAGAGTGGACATCCATCCAGCCACAAAATGTGGCTCATCAACACCTATAGCTGCCAACACTAAAAGACAAGCCTGTTGTGATGTTTGATGTTGTGATCAAA
>JAPQRQ010000012.1:14412267-14427421 GCA_037367365.1 Apogon talboti
TATTGTTACATTAGTGTCCTGTTTTTCTGTTGTAGATGTATTTTTCTGCTTTTTTACATCATGGCCAGGGGACTACAAATGAAAACTAGCCTTCTGGCTAATTCTGGGTTTTTTAACCATGTGTAATCATGTGTTTTTTATGAAATTGCATTGTCCCCTTTCAAATAAACTAAAGTAAATTAAACTAAACAGGGAAAAGTGGTTATTGTCTTTACCTGGTGACCCAGACAGCACCTGCAGGACGTCATCGTACAGGATGAGTGTTCCCGGCCTCTGGACCAGCAGATACAGGCTGACTGATGCATACACTAAAAAAAGAAGAGCCTAAGATTAACACAGCAGATTTCCAGGTGTAATAACAACGCTGAGATAAGAGACAAATGCAGCAGAGCTAGTAAATCAAAAACCACTAAAGCGTTCATGGGCTGTAGATTTTACAGTCAGATAACGTCATCATCCTGCTGCTGAATGTGCTCTTCATGCTAAATAAGGGGCTTCCTCCTCATCCTCCTCCTCCTCGTCCACCTCCGCGGTGACTTACACGGGATGCGGCTGGAGTGCCAGGGCACAGAGTTGGTGACGTAGTCGCGTTTGGATGCGGTAATGATGACCCATGTTCCTGCGCGGTACATGAAACTGACTCTCAGGACACCATCGCTGCCTGCCTTGCTGGACGCCAAGATGGTTTGATTCCCATGGACTTCCACCTGAGCATCCGCCAGAGGTGACAGGTCGCTGTTGTCGAACACCTGGACTTTAATTTGCACCTCTGCAAAAAACATACTCAGACAGCTCAGTAACATGGCATATGGAATCCAGTAATACATGTCAAATGCATTATTTGTCTTTATTATTCCATACAAAAACAGTGAATTATGATTTATGTATGCACTCTATGACCTGGTTATAGACTTAATGTACTCTGGTAATTCATCAAGTCATCCTTAGCTGTCAACACACTAATGATCTTGTCCACAATGACCTACAAAGTGAAGAGGAAATGTTCTAAATCCATGAAATAGCCAACTACAGCGGAGCCCAATCATTTCCAGTAGACTATTACACTGACATTTGTAGTCATCAGGACACACCCATTACATATCCACTGCTTGGCTATTTTTATTCTTTCATCCCAGGCCTTGAATGTGTGTGTTTTTTGTTTTTTAGCCCCAGAACATTTTGTTTCTCATCTCACTTCTTGGACTGTGTGGATATGGGTCATGCTGGGGATGTTTCCATGGCTACACACTGACTCTCCAAAAGCTGCCTTGTGTCTCCTCATACAGATTAGTCCATGTAGCATTTTAAGCTACATTAGCCTCTATAACTTCTGTGGCGGCAGCGTCTAATGAGTGCCCCGATAGATACTAACCATTGTTTTTGTGCATATGTGTGTCCATGTCCCTTTAGTGCATGTATAAATGCTGTCAACCATTACCATAATTGCCTCGATAAAGGCTCCCTTGTGTTTGGAGCAAGTACTTCCCCAATCTGGGCTCCACACTTAAAACACTGTTGACTGAAACAGCTCCATTGACACATGAAGAGCCTGGGAATCTTCCCTCATTCAAAAGTGCAAGAAAATGTGTTTGAACATGTGCTAGGCCGGGGTCATGTCTGTACAGCCTCAACTTTTTGGATAATTAAATCAAATCTCATGTGAATGTCACTGACAAATTAAAAAATATTCATGTATCTATTGAGGTTTACCCCACTTTTTTTTTTTTGAGTCTAAAACCACACATTTCCTGCACAGTTAAGCCTCTGTTGTCGGGAAAGCGCTTACGTAGGATATAAAATAACACAGTATCTTGGAAATGACCCCATCATAGCTTAGATTAAATACAACTGAAGACATTGCTGATTTACTATTCAGCTCAGATGAACAGAAAAACAGATAAAAAGCGAGTCTTGACGTGTTAACAGCCTTGATAAAAGGAGAAATAAACAAGCCCACTCTGTCCCACTCTGTTACCATCCATGCATCTTAAATAGCTGTTGGCATGCATAATACAAAGTAATTACATAATGCCCTTCACAATCCACAGCCTACTATAAACACTGTGGACTGTGGCAGTGTGTACTTTACATTCAATGCTTTACAGCCCCTTTTGTTCCTGTAACTTCATTTGGGTCCATGTATTAAATAGAAGAGTCTGCTGGGTTGGTGACTGACAGTAGACCCCCAAGGCCATTCTTGGTTGCACTGTGATGTGCAAAGCAAAGCAAAAAAAAAAAGAAAAAAAAAAGATATGCAGGCCTAGGTTACAGCAGGGTAGGCCTGACATGACAATACAACAATGTTCTGCACACTGATGAAGATCAGCATCTCGCCAGGACGCACATTTTAATATATGTGTGCGTAATGGTGCCATAGGACGCATTATGGCCCTTTCATCCATATCACCTCGTGGTTATTATTGAATCCTTGCCCTTAAGTGACAATCAAAAAAAGCAAACATATCATGCAGATACGCCTTAATATCATCCCCCACCGAACTGCATTTGTCTCAGGCCCAGTGTGGTATCTGTGCGTAACGGCGCAAAGATCACCGCTTTGTCGACAAAAGCAATAAAAATGCAACCACTCCCATCTTCTCATTGTGCTGCATCCCCCCGTATGGCGAGCTTACCAAATGCTCCCTGATCTGGAAGAGATTTGGCCAGCGCCTCCCAAACCGCGCAGATAGAGACGAAGAGGAGCAAACGAGAGATGTAGTTGGCTGGCATCCTCGAAAACTACATCTCTAGTCGCAGATCGGCGGCCGTGTATCCATATTTCTCCCGGTTATTAGTGAGCTTTCGACTATTCACACATTACTCGGATGCCAGTCCAAGAATGGTGCTGAGATGCTGCTGTCTGTGGGTTTCGCCTTGTTTTTATTGTCTGAGGTTGGAGAGGGGAGAAAAAAGCGCACTACGTTTCCCTCTGCTGATCTCAAGTGGAACAGCTCTTCAAGTCCTCCAGCACGTTTCTGATGTGAACACAACAACACAGGCTTTAACCCCAAAATCACACAAATAAAAGAAAGGAGTTCCTTTAAAAAAATGTTTTTTCCCCAGTGTGGTGTGTAGACTATTATTGATCATTGATTTTAATTGTTTTATTGGATTCTTTCCTTTGTAGGTTTCTCTGAGTGTAATAACATTTTAATTTTAATTTTAATTATCTGTAGTTTCCATAACTGTTTTGATCACCAAATATTTTCCTGTTTTTTGTTATACTACAAACGAAGCCCTCACCTCAATATTTATATAGGTAAAAAATAAAGATTACATATTATTGTACAACAAAATAACCAACCATGTACAGTATTTTAGTTTAGAAGTAGAGATAGAGTACTTCTAATCTTTATTCTAATACTGAACATATATATATTTTTTGTCTTTATATAAAAAGTCTGATTGAACAACAGGCACAATCTCTCACTGTGCACCTTTGTTTCTTCTACATTAACACAAAAAAATCACATTAACAAAAAATAAACTAATAATAATAATAATAATAATAATAATAATAATAATAATAATAAAGACAATACAATAAGATGAAAATACAAAAGGAAAATATCCAATAACCTCAGTCTGTGTATATTAATAA
Source organism: Apogon talboti (assembly GCA_037367365.1). NCBI lineage: Eukaryota > Metazoa > Chordata > Actinopteri > Kurtiformes > Apogonidae > Apogon > Apogon talboti. The sequence goes on from JAPQRQ010000012.1 coordinate 14,415,869, forward strand.
GCTCTTTTATGCAGATTAATAAACTCAATCCATATTTACAACATTTCTGAGAGATATGTGTTTAAACAGTCTTATTTTTAAGTCTATGAATCCATTTTTCCATGACAAAAAAGTCACGCATCACATTAATCTGCCATCTGTTACAGTAGGTGCTCCTTAGCTCAACCATTGCTTTGTTATTGCTTTTTTCCGCCTGCAGTCAACATTATTCAACACATATATATTCATGTAGTTATAAATTCAGAATGAAATACAATGAAAATAATATTATTTTCAGTTTGATATATTGCCTCTTATTTACCTTTTTTCTATATATGTATAACAAAATATCCAACCATATATTGTGCATTATTTTACAGGTAGCCTATATCTGATTTTAATTCCAATATTCCCCCTTTTTTTTGGAATCGATTTCTTATAGAGTAATTTGTTCCTTTAAAATATGTTATATACTTCACCAACTTACACCATACCTAACATCTACAAAAAAAGTGCATTTCAGTGTTTTACCAAGCCACATTTTCAGCACTTCAAACTCACAGTGTCCATGTTGTTTTACACATTATACAGTTAATTTACATACTGTATGCCACACTTTTCTGCAGGGTGAAGTCTTAAGAATATATATATATATATAAATATATAAGTGTTATATTAAGAGTTATGGAATATTATATTATATTTTTTTATGAAGAAGCCCTTCAAATAAAATTCAACACTATTTGGCTCTCTCCATATTAGCACTCAATTATCAAGTACATTGTTGTATTGTACATGTAACCATATTTAGTTCTTATTTTGTCTGTAATGATAGGGTGGTTGGATCTCACACATCCTGGAGGAGGATGCCATAGTTCTAATTTTGTGTTATGTCTTTGTATGTTCTAATTGAAGACTGTGCACATGAATAAAATGTGAAAAAAATTACAAAACATGTATGTAATGTGACAAAGTGGGACAATATCAAAGTAACTGAGTCTTATAACACATGGCAAATATGTCCCATTGAAGCTTAATATGTTCCATTTTATCTTAATGCATAACTCAAAGTTATTTTTCATAAAAAGGAAAAACACATAGTGAAACTGTTAAAAGTTTTTAAATCGAACGGTTAATAAAGCACAACAACCACAGCCTTTTTTTTTTTTTTTGGCGTTAATCCTAATCATTTTAGCTGCAGGGTTCTGACCAGTAGACAGAGAAAATCAAAATGCCTCATGTTTTATATCGTGCAGGTTCAGAAACCAGTGAGTTTTTTTAATCTTTGCCGTCCCCATCCTATTTATCAGACAAATCAAAATGACTGTGTTGTGGAAAGGAATTTTTTTTTTTTTTACACAATAATAAATAAACATTCATGGTGACTGGCTGCTAATCAGAATCAGAATCAGAATAGACTTATACACTGTGTTCAGTGTGCAAATCCACAACATAAGAACACAAATACCCAGTTATAAAAGCAAATACAAGAGAAAGAGCTTATTGCACTGTAAATGTAATATTGTTACTATAATTAGCAGAAGTGTAGTTTTGCACTGTATGTATGATATAATGGGCATTTTCCTTCTAACAGTATGACAGTCATTTCCCCAACTGCATATTTATTCAGAATGAGAATCAGAGTTACTTTATTAATCCCAGGATGGGAAATTATTGGTTGCAGCATACACAGAACTAAGAGCCCAAAATGTAAAACCTTATTTGACCCATATTACCATAACATCCACTTATGTACAAATGCTTATGCACGACATGCCTTAATGGAAGGAAACCCCCAAACCAACCCTAAAACCGGATATTGAGTTGCTGTTGCTGCAGCTCAATAACTCCATCCAAACAGCTGATCGGCATTTTTTAACGACAGATCGCTGAAACGCTGATGTAATTTTGCAGCCAAGAATGATTTCCTTTTCCCTTTGCCTTTTTCTTTCCCCCCTGCTCCTTGACTTTCTTTAACCCCGCTGCTGTTGTTTTTTTTTTCTTTTCTTCTTGGAAGTAGAAAGTGCATGATCATGGACCATATGACCAAATGTTCCTCCTGGCTGCAGAGCTGTATCAGCTGAAGTCAGCATGCGGTGGGTAACACATGTCACAAGGGTTTTCGATCCAAGAAGCTCAGCAAGACATCACGAGCCAATGCTGAAGATCATATATAGGCCGGACTAGAACAGCTCTATGAATTTGTGTGGGTTTTTTTCTTCCTTTGGCCATGCAGGCAGCACTTCCATGCTACTAAAGCTTTACTGCAGCACTTTTTTATTTGGTTTTCTATAAAGAATAGAAAATTCACACATTTTTTGCTAAAAATGCTCACATTTAACATGCCACCTGAAGATGTGCAGCAAAAGGGGACTGAAAAGAACAATGGATTTCATATATTACATTGCACGCAGGTAGAGATGAAACATGTTAGTATTTTGAGCTATATTTTAAAGAGTAATGTGATAGAATATGCTGCTTTATAAATATGAAGTTGTAAATTAAAATGCTAAAACAGAAAAAAAAAAAAAACCCTGAATGAGTAGGCAAATAAGACAAGTTATAGGTTTATATACAGTTTTGATAGAGTTGTATGGAAAAATTGGCAGTAATTGTGTAAAATTGGCGGTAATTATGTCAAATTGCCGGTAATTGCGTAAAATTGGCGGTAATTCTATAATGTAGGCTGAGTTCAGAAAAAGGATTAAAATGAACATCCATTCAGCCTTATTAAATACATAAGAAGTAGTAGCTACAATACTAAAATATGATTTGACATGTATTTCATTGTAGAAAAAAAAACTCAATCTGGATTTAACAGCAAATATGTGAGCTCCGTCCATTGGATAATTACCAACAGTGATTACTATGTTTCCGCTGTAACAACTTCCGTAACCCAAACTGATGCAGTGCGTAGCTTCTCATTTCTTAAACTACTGTCAATGTGTTTGGAAACATAAAGAGTGTGGATCAATGGAAAAAGGTCACGAGGCCTGTTTAATCCAGACTGACCCTGTTTCAGAGCGATGGGTGCATCAGGGTGAGAAAAGAAGTGGATGAAGTGATTACCCATCATGCATGGTGATTACCATATGAGTCTGTGGGGTCAGAGTTATCATCTGGGGTTGATTCAGTCAGCCACATCTGGGTTCAGTAATGTTATGAGGTCAGCTAAACCTGAATATACTGAATGATTGGGGTTTTACACTATGATGTTTTTTTGTTGTTCTCTTAGGCTTATGAAATTGTGGTCTAGGGAGCACGAGACAGCAGTTTCACCACAGAGCCCAGACCTCAACCCCATTGAAAATCATTAGGATTTACTGGAGGAGACTTTACACAGCGGCACGACTCTCCCATCATCAATATAAGATCTTGGCGGAAAATTAATGCAACTCTGGACAGAAATAAATGTTGCAACATTAAATGTGACATTCCATATCATAAATAATGGCACAGTGAACATTTCCTGTGATGAAAGGTAGCTGCTGGACAAGATAAGATAAGATAAGATAAGATAAGATAAGATAAGATAAGATAAGATAAGATAAGATAAGATAAGATGAGATGAGATAAGATAAGATAAGATAAGATAAGATAAGATAAGATAAGATAAGATAAGATAAGATAAGAGAAGAGAAGAGAAGGTAAGATAAGATAACATAACATAACATAACATAACTTAAGACTTTATTGATCCCACCATGGGGAAATTTCACAGTAGTGCAGTGGCAAGTTAGAAAAAGAAAGTATAGAATTAATTAAATCTGTACTGTATCTGTATTGGAACACATAATACATTGAGAACTCAGAAGAAGATAGTAGCTATCAAAAGGGGGTGAGCATTTTCTTGGATATGTGTACATCAATTAATAATGTCAATAATATTTTAATATTAATATTAAATTAATATTATTAATTAATATTACAAGGCTCTAATAAATACTGATATTAACATTGATATTATTGATATGACTGATATTAACTTTATCTTAGTATTTTATCTTCTTATTATGTTTAAATTGTGTTTTTTTATTGTACAGCATTTGGAAATCTTTATCTTTATTTGAATTTGTGCTTTATAAAAAAAAAAAAAAAGGATTGGAATGGATTGGATATTAAGGTAAAATCGTTGGAAGTGATCTGAACCCTGACATGGCATGATTAAGAACCATTTCTCATTTATAGCTGATAGAGCCTTTGTCTAGTTTTACAGTGCAGAGGTACAATTAGATTCATAAGTATTTGAACAGTGACACAAAATATTCAGTTATTGACTCCACTGAAGCCACAGCTGAAGGGTTTTCATCCACAGTCCTCATATTTAAGGTCTTGGTTTGTCCTAAGACTGAAAAAGGAGGGACTTTATTTAAAGTTATGTAATTCTTAAACCCCTTGAATTAAAACCAAAAGTCCACACTTGTTTTTATTTAGTTTCACATCTACTGTGATGGTGTAGAAGAGGGAAAAATAACAAAATGTCTCTCTCTGTCCAAATAAATACGGACCTGAATATACGTCCAAAAATGCCAGCTCAAACTTTATTGTCCCAATAGGAAGTCTTCTGTTCACAGTGTCCTAAAGGGCTTGGAGTCATCTGGGATGGATGGACCCTCATTTAATGAAAGGATGGACAGTGGTCAGTGTGACGGCCCCAGGCTGGGGGCTCCAGGCTGAGGGCCTCTGTCAGGGCTTCCTGTGCTGTGTGTTTTTTTTTTGTTTGTTTGTTTTTTTTTTCAGTGTTGCAGTTGGAGGCAGCTGGCCCCTCCCTCTGATCCGAAATAAAACCCGCCCTTTCCGGAGGTTCTGTTGGCTCCTCCCTCTTCCTTGCTGGGATTCTTCTCCTGTGCTTTATCTTTTTAATTTGGAGTTTTGACTTAATTTCATATACACTTGTGGCCAAAAGTTTTAGGAGTGACACAAGTTTTGTTTTTGCAAAGTTTGCTGCCAATGTTGCCCCCGCCCCCATTGTTTCCGTGGTACACTGAAGAACAATTACGAGCATTATATAGGTTTCAGATAAATTTAGTGACAAATAAGTTACATTTAATCCATTTGTGTCATTCTCAAAACTTTTGGCCACGAGTGTAGATTGGTAATTTGTTAGATTCAGCTGAACCTTTGTTACATTTATTGCTTTAAACATTTCTTTGTTAATAAAATCTTTTTCAACTTAGTTAACTCCTGTCTGCGCTTCCTTTTGTTATAGACTGGGACCATAACATCAGACTAATAGGTTTTTCAGGTTTTTGTGAAGAAATGGATGCCAGACAAAAACAAAAATGCTGTAAAACGGTCAAACGCAGCTTTTATTTGTTATGTATTATTTAAGTAAGTGTTGCCACAGTGCAGATGCTCCAACTTCTGTGTGCATCTGTGCTTATAAAGAAAACTTTCATGAGGAGAAAACTGTTTTTGCATTCAGAATGTGTATTCCCCCATTCTTGGGAGGGAAAAAGAGATCACTTCCTCTTGTTGGATATTTAGAGGAAACAGAGGAGCAGCTCCGTCAGAGTTTATTGAGGTTAAAATAACATCTTTGTCTGCTTCTCACATCAGAGCTGAAAATTCCTCTGTAAATACAAAAAGACTCTATATGCTGAGCTGCAGACTGCTTTCCGCAGGATTTATTTCATCTTCTCTTACCGCACAACAACAACAGCAGCAGCGGTAAGTCATATTAGTCATTTTAAATTTTTTTTTCCTGAGTCGTGCACTTGCAATTTTATATTCACAAAAGTCTCCTGTAGCAGCAGAAATCTATACACATCAGACTGGTGGCACATTCACTTATGATTTAAAGCATCTTGTTAAATTTTAATATAAAGCAGAAAATCTGTCATTCCCCCCAAAAAAAATAAATATGGAAGCATTCTACAACTAGAAACTCAAACCCACACTCAGACACTTTAGGTGACTGTTGGATAGAAGTCATTTGTTCCCTCATTAGCGATCCTATCATTTCAATCAGCGCTAGGCCTTTAAGTGCCTCTGGGATGAAACTAATTTGTTTTCACACAAAATCAATCCTATCATTTTCATCAACATTTGATTACATCATTAAGACATAATAGTATCTTTATTTAGTATTTTTGGGATGTTATACCACAAAAAATAAGATACAGCAAAATGCTACACGACATTTGTCTCACTTGGCGGCTTGGAATCAGCAGGAGAACATCACTGTTATTACTTCACAATCAAATGTTCCACAAATGTTTTCTCCTGCAGCAGATAACAGAAATTTGAAGTGCCCCAACGAAGGAGAGGCCACCGCAAACATCTTGTCTCTGTGCTTAATAGGATATTTTTCTTCTATTCTCGTATTGTAAGTACTTTTGCGTGCAGAATGTACACAGCTGATCAAAAGCAGATGCAGTCAGAGTCCAGAGGCTTGGCTCAGAGAGTTGTTGTGGAAATTGGAAAAAGAAAAAAACCCCAAAAAACTAAAAGAAGACATTTGTGATCAGGACTCAATGATCATCTGCAAAATTTAAACCCAGAACTGAAATAATGGAGCAGTAAATGTCAGATATATGACTATGTTGTCTCTCTGTGTAACAATAGCTCAGTAGAACTCACCAGAAATCAACAGAAGAAAAAAGGTTTCATTCATGCGTTGGCCTTCAGTGTTAGTGTCGTCAAACATCATTATCCTGCATCATCCTCACACTCTTCAGAATGAAGCCTTTCTTTCTATTTACAGTAAAACAGAGCCTGGCTTTGTGGAAAGTTTAGAGCAAAACTGTCGCCCTTTAGATTGCATTAAACTTTTGAAGAATGAACATATGTTTGATTTTCTCCCACACATATCAGAGTTTGACTAAGTGCGTGCCATGACGAAACAAACGATGGCAAAGAACCATGTGATCAATCTGAACAATCATGAGAAAGTAATCTGTTGTTTGGTTTGCGTATCATCTGGATATGGTTTGTTTGTTAGGGTCCCAGCCACAAACAGCACAGGGGGTGAGGACATTATTGTATCTGCTGTTATAATTATTACCCCACCTCAGACAAGGAGTATTGTTTTTGGTTCGGTTTGTTTCTTTTCGCATTTACTGATAATGGACAGAATTTCAAATGTCTATAAAAACATCTATTTTGTTTCATTTTACTTCAAACTTGGCACATATAACTGATATGCTGACATCGGCAGGCTCAACGCCAAAATAAGCTACGATACGTGCAGGGGGCGGGGTTTGTTGTGCCTGTTATTCCTGTTCTCGTCCTAAACATGTTTGATAAATCGCAAAAAGTGGAACATACATCAGGAATGGTAAAAATTTTCCAATTACAAATTAGTATTAATGGCATTGCTGCGAACAACAAGTGGCCAAGGTTCACTATACATACACCTGAGTTGGTACACGTCTATAGACCTGCTAATAACTGAACTGGTCATATAAGCATTGTTTAACCCACAAAGACCAAAGCATCCACTGGTGACCAAAATCATTTACTGATATAAAAAGTTAAATACCTGTTGATCCACTAATCTTATAAATACATGTAAATAATTGGTGCAACATACAGTTTGTCATCTTTTCATGGTCATCAGATATGACCCATTTGGACGTTTAGAGGCTCCATAGTTAGCGTGGAAACACCATCATCTTCTCCAACATTGATTCACCAGTAAAACCCATGGAGTTGGATCAATGACAGTGGATGGACACACTGGGTTTATGTTCAATTAATGATAGATTTGACTGAAAGAGTCAATTTTTCTTCGGTTTTCTGTTTTTGATATAATAACCATCAACGTTAATCTGAGCTTTTATGAACATCTATATGATCAATACATTAACTATAGGAAAATACCTGATTTTCACTTAAGAATGCACAATACTGAGCTTTATATTAAAATAAATGGTGATAAATAACCTAAGATAAATTAAAAATACAGAAAAAATAATTTGGGAACTGCCTCAAAAATAGCACTGGGTTGTTTATGGGTTAAGATTAAAAAGCACAAATACAAATGCGAGAGATCTGTGGATGTCCATAGATGTGATATGAAGAAAAACTTTAAGTTAAACAGAAATATGATTTTAAACCTGAAATTCCCTAAATGACAAAAGTCATTTCACCCATTTACAACAGAACAACTTCCAGGATTAAATGTTCACTTGCTGTTTGATATATCCCACCCAATGACAGATACCATTATAATGGGATAATCAGCATTATTATCACTTCACCTGACAGAGGTCATTATGGTTTCTAAGTAAGTGTTGCTAAGTTTGAGTATCCATCCACTCTGGTCACTTTGTGCATGAATTGTCAAATTAAAGTCACCACAGTGTATGGCAGTTGGTACATGTCTATCACCTATGAACCTACATCTAACTGAAATGATCACATGACCTCAACCATCAGGAACTCAACCATTTATAATTTTATGCTAAACTATAGAGTTACCATATCTTTCCCAGTAATGCATTTATGTCCTCTATAAGAGACAAGCGTTTCACAGCTTAAAAAAGAAAAAACGAGAAAAGAAAAACTGCCCAATGCAAAGTACATTTCATTAAAAAAATAAAAATGTATCTGAAAAAACTGTTGCATCTTGCTGTTTCCATTCAAGGTAATTATTTAATGTTTCCTGGGGCTACGGAGGATAAAAACAATCTTGAAACCAAATAAAGGCCATTAAAATAGCACTATTGTAAGTACAGTCTGTTAAGTTTTAAGAGTTTTACAAACTCTTTTATTAAATTCATCTTTATGAATGTGTCAGAAGATATTTAGTCTGAAGATAACCGTGAGGGGAGCTGCTGATGGAGACTGTAAACCAGCAAAATGCAAAACAACATGTGTTCAGTCTTTTTTCTCAGTTAAAGGTCCTCAGATCTGGAATACCTCACCATCAGGAATAAAAACATCAACAAATCTGTGAACAATGAATCACATCCAGCTATGATCCAAGCTGTCATTGAGCTCCTGCTGCAGTTTTTGTATTACTTCATTTTGTTTTCTTATTTTACAGTACTGTTTGACTGTTTCCATTGATCTGTATCGACATGTTTGTGTTTTGGTGAAATCTTTGTTGATTTTAATGTTTTTCTGTTGTACTTATTGTTTTTTTCTGTTTTTATTTTAGTTATTGTTTCTTTAAAGCCTAACCAGAGACACCGTCTGCAGATTAGCTACACTGGCTGCAAGTCCTATGTACATTGCATTGATTATATATTTGTATAATTACAATTTACCCTCATTATAATTTGTACGTTGTGACAAATTCCTCCACATTTTATTCATTGTACTTCAGATTTGGTCAGTGTCATGTGCAGACATTGGTTGTGATTAAAAGTTATTATTATTATTATTATTATTATTATTATTATCTATTAGAGACCTGGTGGGATCACATCGACCTGTCAGCGCTGAGGCCGTTGTCATGGCAACACAGTGACATTCAAGGTTCTACCCTGAAACAGGAAGTAGTTAATTACTCCAGCACACTTGATCCAATCTGCCCCCAAAAAACTTTCAGATGCTTAATTACAGACCCAGTCGGCAAACACTGACAGGTCAATACCGAGCCTGTTGCCATGGAAACTTGAAAGCGATTCACCATGCAAAAGGGAAGTTGTTAATGAGGGAAAAGGAAGTTGTAAAGTTATTGTTTATCCTCAGTGACATTTTAAGTACCAGGTTAAATAAAGGATATGATTATAAAAAAAATGTATGTATTGCAAAATTTTATGTTGATATATGAAGTAAATCTTGCAGAATTTAATGACCTTGTCTAATTACTCATTAAGTACTTGACTCTGTTCGATTGGTAGCGCCTTCATTCTCCTGAGAGTAATTTAGATATCATCATCTTTTCAGCCTGTATGTAGACTGTGGGAGGCCAAAGCAGAGGTTAAATGAACCCAAATAAATGAAAACCGTCTTAGCCACAGCACGTCAAAGAGTTATTGATTTTCCAAAGACCATAGCGTTAAGGAGAGCGACAAACAGCTCCCAGGGATTCATTTCAGGGCTGTTCTTCTCAATATTGTATGCTAATGTCTTTCTCTAAAATTAGCCTTATTTTTCAAGTTGAGGCTTTTTCTTCCACTTCCAACACTTTTCACCTCATATCAGTATTTATTTGGGTAATGTTATTGAAATTACTAACTGATCTAAACAGGTCTGAGGTAAATGCTCACCTCTCTTTACAACTGAGATCTCAATGTAATGTCTGTCACAATGCCTATACATTTGCAGATACAGAATAACTTTATTTATTATTAGCTCCAGGGAGGAATTCAATGTCCATCGAGTCCGGTAAAAAAAAAGAGACAAATGAACAATATTCAGTCTATTCGTCTCCAGTCTATCTTCTACTGACCAAAGTGTTGCACAGATTTTGTCGCCAAAATGTTGTATTGATTAGGGGAGATATAGGCCCTAGGAATGATGGGTAAATCACCTCATCTGCTCTGGAACAGGATCAGTCTGGACTCATCAGACCATATGACCTTTTCTATTTTTCAACAGTCCAATCTTCATGCCCTCTATCAAACTGATGGCTGTTTAATAAATGAGAAGCTACTCATTAAATCAGTTATGGTTTAAGAACGTGTTACAGCTACAACATATTAATGTTAATCACTGCAGTAATTATCCAGTGGATGGTTCTTCTATATTTGCTGAGTTAAATCCAAGTGGTGACTTTAACATTCTGTACCCTGTATAATATACAGCAATAATGAAAGGAAAGGTGTACAAGACTATGGGTTAGAGACAGTGAGGAAAAGACAGGAGGCAGAGCTGGAGGTAGCAGAGGTTAAGATGCTGCACAGCACATGTTAGATGTTTTGGAGAAAAAATCAGAGAGGCCTGACTGAGATGGTTTGGACATGTACAGAGGAGGGAGAGTGGATATACTGGTAGAAGGATGCTGAGGCTGGAACTGCCAGGCAGGAGGTCTAGAGGAAGACCCAAGACCAGATTTATAGATGTAGTGAAAGAGGACATGAAGGCAGTGGAAGAAGATGATTCACTGCGGCAACCCCTGAAGGGACCAAGGAGAAGAAAGAGGAAGACCCTATATGATGTACAATGTTGTATGTTCAGACATATTATTGTAATTTACTTCATGCACATACAAGACCACAGGTAAACATCTTATTAAGAGTAAAAAGCACAAATATAAATGTGCTTATATGCTCAATATGGGATTAATATAGTATTCTGATTCTGGTATTTGTGGAGGTCTATAGAAATGATATGAAATTGATCAAACAGGACGTCATCTGTTACTGTTTCTGTAAATAGAAATATGATGTCAAACCTTAAATCCCCTAAACGACTGCAGACGTTTCATCTGTTTCCATTACATCAGCTGCTCTGGGTAAATATTCACCTGCTGCCAGATATATCCCACCCACCTACAGGTGTCATTATAATGGGATAATCAACATTATTACCACTTCACCTCACAGAGGTCATCATGGTTGCTAAGGAAGTATGGCTAAGTTTGACTAAATATCCACTCTGGACACTCTGTGTGTGTGTGTGTGTGTGTGTGTGTGTGTGTGTGTGTGTGTGTGTGTGTGTGTGTGTGTGTGTGTGTGA
>JAPQRQ010000012.1:14428761-14439446 GCA_037367365.1 Apogon talboti
TGTGTGTGTGTGTGTGTGTGTGTGTGTGTGTGTGTGTGTGTGTGTGTGTGTGTGTGTGTGTGTGTGTGTGTGTGAAACGGTTAATTGTTCTGTGAATAAACTAAATCGACCAGACTGATAGTATGCACAAGGTGTAGTGATTTCTCCAGATGGAGCTGCCATATGTGGTCTTCTCCACATCACGTAAGAGTCTGAGTCCACGCAGGTCTCTCAGCAAGAAGCCCCATTTGTTTAGTTCAAGGTCCTGAACATTAGCATTCAGACACGTCCTCTTGGGCTCATGTTTAATCCAATTGTTTTGTCCATGGAGCAGGCTTCCTTAGGATGTGTTGGAGAACAGCTGTCTAACCGGACTAACTCAGGCCGACCACCTCAGAGCCATGCTGTCTGCTGTGAGCCCAGCTGATCCTCCCTGACTCCAATGCACAGTGACGATGCAGAGGGGGTGGATTTCCATTTAATCAGCCACTCTGCCACCTCATCTCTAAGTGCTAATGCAATGGTTTCCAACCTCCGTGGGGACGCATGATGAATCACAGAGGTCGTGGCATGATTAACACATAAGACAAAAGAGGAACACGTTATTCTATTCTTTTATTCTTATTTTGTATGCACTGCATGGGGACCTTGTTAACACTACAAATGATCAGAGCACATGGAAATGAAAATGTTAACAGCTTTTTCATGCAACATTTATCCATTCATTTTCAAGCTGTTTTTGACTCTAATCTCACAGCCCACTACCTCAACATTGTATTTTTTTTTTTTTTTTACTGAAAATTGTTGAATTGATTTTTTTTAATTCACGTTTTTTCTCCCAGTGGGAATGCACCCGTTCCTCCCTCTATTTGCTTTGACATTAATCCAACAGCAGGGGGCAGAGCAGAGCTTAAGGAAGGACGTCTTGCAGCCGGTGACCTTTGCCATAGCGATACCGCACTTGTTGAATTCATGTCATCACTGAATACTTGGTGAGATTAGTGTAGTGTGTCATGTCTGAACCGCTCCACTATCAACACATACTGGACAATCCTCATGTGACTTCAGTGTTCAGTGTGCAGGAGGACATGGATTTTAGACTCTTATTCTGAAAGGTAAACGACAAAAAAAAAAAACTCATGAAAAAAAAAGCCCAATTTGGGTTGAGTTGGCATCACAGCTAAAGTTCACTTCATTGTCACTTGTGAAACTCAAACAGACATTATTTTGAAGAAGGGAAAATGTAAAATGAAACCATGTCGACTGGAGCATCACCAATTATTTTTTGCTTTCCGGAGAGCCAACTGCACACAATGAGGAGGACTTCAACAAAAGGAGGTTTGCCTCTCATGTTTCTCCCTCTTTTCTCTCCCTCCCTCCCTCTCTTCCTCTTATTTGATTTTCTCTAGATATATGCTTGTTTGTGGGTTTTGCCAGGGCTGCTTCTTTCATGGTAAGCCAACATCTACAGTAACTGATGGTAAAATTAAACACCTTATACATACTTGTGTGAGAGTCAACAATTATTTCTTGAACACTCCAAAAGCAAATGATCTCTTTATCTTTGTCTCTCACACACACACACACACACACACACACACACTCTGTGACTCTTGATGAGATATCCAAACCCTGGCGTGCGTACACACAGTCAGAGTAATTGATGTCTATGTTTTCTTTTCAATACAGAGAATTCATTTATAGTGTGTGTCATGTCATTCCTACTGTCAGTCTTGGCTCATGATCAGACTCCAGGTGCATTGCGGCACATTCTTCGTGTAATGGTTTTCTTAGCCACAACCTGTCCAGCTGACATTTATGCAGAACAACAGCCCCGGTGCGTATGCGTGATAATTAAAAGTGTACGCTACAGAGCTTTTTCACATCTCCTTGAGTCTCCCAGCAGTGCCCACTGGGGGAGTTTTATTTTTAGCTCTTTGGTCTTTGATTAAAATATGACTCTCTTGTTGACCTTCACACCTGCTGCAGCTCTGCCAGGTTCATGGGACCACAACCACTTGATAAATCAAGACCTGCCACTAAAACCACTGGCAAGACGTAATCAATTCTCCATGAGGTGTGGATGTGTTCTCTGGTGGTGTTGAGGGCACTACTTATTCTTTATGCTACTGTTATATATGGTACGTTGCACTCCATTGCCTCACCCTGTAGGCGTGTGATATGCATTTGCAATTTTCGGACGGGAAACAAATGCAGCACGAGAGGAAGTGACAGAAAGCAATTTAGGATTGGCGGACAGTGGATTGATAGCTGGGTGGAAAAACTCCCCGCAGATAGAAGGAGTAATTGACAGATGATAAATAGATGAAAAATGAGCGTGATCCGTTAAAAAAGACTCAAGGAATCTGACCTGAACCAACGTGATGTTCATATCTTTGTGACTTCATTAATGTAATGGATGAACGCAGGACAGAAATACACTGGGTGTGCTGATGAATTAAGGATGCAGTCACTTCCATTCCCAGTGGACCAAGTAATATTTATTATCTGTGGTCGTTCATTTTAATTGTTTTTTTTTTTTTTTCCAAATATGTGATTTTATTTGTTTGTTTACTAATATACTTCCGATTTATGCTACTCCTCCTGTTTTCCGCCAAGAATTTATCTTGAAATTATTGGTGTGTGGACGAGACAAAGACAATCTTCAGTGGAGAGATTGTATTTTCATCCCAGTTATCATTTCACACAACCACCTCTGTCTTCGTAAATTTCAAGAGTGGAACACAAACTCAAATGTTTTTTGGTTTTTTTTGTTTTTTCCCAAATGATGAAATGATTGAGTAAGACAGGAAGTAATCCCCTGAAGTGTATCTGAAATTAAATGTTATGTTTTTGTTTTTCAGCATCAGCCGAGGCTCAAACACAATGTTTTTGTAATCAGATAAGAATAATCCGACCCTCTCTGACAGTGGCTCTCCACAGAGGGCTTACAGTACACAATGTAAACGTAAATGTCAGGGCTGTTTTGCATGTAGTTGAGAAATGCTTAAGAGGCTACTTATCAGAGTAAAAAACATGTTGTCTTTATAAATGAAGTGGAACCTACTTCTATCTCACAAAGGTTATCGGCGCATGTAAGCACAAAGCCTGTCTTTGTCAGGCGACCTTATTAGCATGCACAGAGCTATGTCATGTTTGGAAGGTGCTACTACATCCAGCTCTGTCATAAAATCAATACACCATCCTCCGAAGCCTTTACCAATAACTCATATTGGCTTTGTCACAAACCTGGTTCAAGGTCTGACTTTTGAAATTGTTTACAATATGAAATATCTTTGGGTATAGGAGCAGAATGACAGGTGAAGAAGAAGAAGAAGAAGAATCCAGATAATTATCATACAGTGCGTTGTCTTCCTTGGGTACATAAGCAGAACCGGTGTTCCTTGTTCTCTAATACATGCTGTCTTTGTTTCTTCCTCACACACCCGTCCTGACTGCCTGTAGATTGTTCTGCGCAGAAGAGTGTGTTTTAGACTCCTTTGTGTTTGTTATTACTGGGAGTCTCCTGAAGTGTTGCTCAGAAAGTGCGAGTATGACTATGCACAGATGTGGTAAAAACTCAAAACAAGAATCAGCATGAGCACACACACACACACACACACACACACACACACACACACACACACACCCTGTCTCACACACGCGCTGCTTCAATATAAAGCTGATGCCTTTTTCTAGGTCACCAACTCGCTGAGTGACTTGACAAGTTTTCGTATCAGAGGAAGCTTCAGAAGTTAGTGACTGGTTGAATGTATTTCTGATTTGGGGACTTTCCTTGCTGACAATTGATAAATTAAAGTGTGTTTTTTTCATCTCTGCGAGTGTAATAAGAGGAGCTTTCATCACTGTGTTTGTGAACATCTATATGAAAGCACTTCTGAACCAACTTCATTCTCATCCAACTATGGGGAATCCATCAGTCTTATTGGCCTTCAGGTTACAGTCCCATCTCCAGGTGCACTCATGTGAATCTGCATCTTTACCAGGCCAGAGTGCATGTTCATTATATAAATGTCCTCCGCCTCCACAGACAAGAACTTCCGCTTTGTTTTCAACCATGCGTTAACCTTTGACATATAAAGCCATACTACGGAGTTGAAAGAGTATGTACTGTATAGAGCCTGCAATCTGCAGATATCTCATGTCTAGATTGAAGATAAATCATCATCTTGAGATTAGACTGCGGAGGAGTGGCGGACTCCACTTGACAGCGGCCTCATCCAGCTGCAATATCCAGGGAAAGGATTAGTAAGACGGTCTTACACAAGCCTCATGAATAAACCCAGGTGTCCATGCACTGTCAGACGATCCACAGTAACACCAAAACAAATGCTTTTAGTAAAACACAACAGCCCTTTGGACACATGTCAAGCTTGATTAAGGAGATTTTTTTTTAGCACCTGATTGCTAGCCTTGGAGACAGGTGCGTTTGGACGCTGTTACCGTTTGACAACAGCGGTACAGTATGTTCCACACGGAGCAGACTCATGTGAATAGACTGATACTGTATCCTAACCAGTTTGCCATGGTCTTGCCCCTCTACCGACACCTCACGAGATGGCATACTCAGGGGAGGGCACTGTCACCTTGGATTAAAGCATCTTGTGAATAATGCCTCTTTGCACGTCAGTGAGTCTAAAGAAAGCTTTAGCACAGTGTGCATAAAGCATTTTGTGCACTCAAAGCCTCTGTGTTATAGACATTATAAGTCAGCCATCCTTATTGTGTGTGAGCATACTATCACATCTGATTAACTCATGTGTTAACAGTATCACTGAGTCAAAGCCAGAGAAATGGAAGCCTCCTGGTACTGTATAATAAACTAGACATGTGCTCAGAGAGGACAGACATCTGCCGAGGCCAACCGTCCACTCTGATTCTGGTCCCACAAATTATTAAACCATAAACTAAAGGCAATGCTAGGTTAATTCTCCTGTCACTGCCCTTGACTGCGGTGCTGGTTTAGATGTTGACTTGGTCCCCAGGCATGTTCAGTGACAGCCCACTGCTCCAAGCATTAGGTCAAATGCAGAGCATGAATTTCCCTTTAGGGACAACAATAGTGAACTAAAAAAAACATGGCTTATGTTATCCAGTTAGTGCCAGAAGTTAGTCGAACTATTACCACTGTAACAAAAGGTCTTATGCCTAACCCTGGGGGTAAATGCTTCTCCAGTGTTAAACAAGTGAAAAATACCTTCTTTGCCCCTTTTTATGGATCTGTTCCCAGAATCATCCTTGGTCCATGTCCTACCCTTCTACCAGGTTTCATGAAAATCGATGCAGTAGGATTGAATCCTGCTGACAGACAGACAGACAGCCTCAAAGTCACACACAGAGATCACATAACCTCCTCGGGGTAAATAATGACAAATGGAAAAACATACAATCAGGCCTCGTCATAACTTACACTGTGAAGCATTTTTAGCGTTTTTATGAAGCGCCCCAGGGATGCTTAACTTTATTGACACAGTGGGACCATCTGTCCCTTTTAGCTAACGGCCAAATCTTTTAACTCTGGGTTTTGGCACCAATTCAACTGAAAATGGGGGCACATGTTAAAAGGGTTCCCTTTCCTGGATGCTTGGCACTAAAAGCTGCTTTGACAGATGATGCTTACAGGTCATTTCAATTATAAATATCATTGTTTTTTTTTAATTTATTTATTTATTTATTTATTTATTTTTTTATTTTTTAAGCCAGTGCGTTTAAGTTTCTTAAATCACCGAGGTCTAGATTGCAAAGGATTAAAGATTAGGATCAAGAGGAGTCGTTGCATAATTAACTCCACGCTGAGGAGCGGAGTTATTCCTCGGATACTCGCAACCAAGTGGCACAACGTGGGCGGCGCGTCGAGGGGAGTCAGAACCTCCACGGCAGCTCCACTCCACGGAGTCAGAAGCTGCGTGTTGGAGCTGGGGGGACGCGGCGGTCTGAGTCTGGGTCACCTGGAGAGTAAATCACACATGTAAAAAGGAGTTTTGTTGTGGCGCGGCGGTCTCCATCTGATGGTGCGTGTTTTCAAGGTGGATTCGGTTTCGTGTAACCCAAACTGTCGGACGGACTACATTTGAGTATTCACGACAAAAAAACCCGACCCGAACGGAGACACTTCAGCTCCAACACCTGAAGAGAGGACGTAATCCCACTGATCCTGCACCTTTTCTCTACGTATTGGAACCTTTTTTTCCTAATATTCCGTCTTGATGTGACAGTTTTTATTTAGTTCATATTTACGCGTATCATTGGCACCGCGTAAAATGTGTTGTTGCGACTTTCCGTCCTGCTATTGAACTCAAAAGGGGAGTCTCAGTGAAACCAATCGCGATAAAGGTGGATAAAGTCAATAGAAGACATTTAATGTGACACCTGGGAAAATATGTGTAAAATATAGGACTGGAAATGCGTTGCAAATGCATCTATGTACTGGAGGTAAGTACTGCGTCTTTGCGCATTGGATAACCCATAATTCAACACCTTTCATGGTTCAGACATTTAATGAATGGCTTAATGAAAGCTTGTGTTTGATAGTCACACAGAATTCAGCCGCTTATAATGTTGATGAGGAAGGATTTAATCATCCCACCCAGATGTCAGTGGATGTTTAGGTTAATGTCTTCACCCCGCAGCTATTTACAAATTATACCCTAAAAAAGCCAAAAACCTTTCTCTCAATTACAATCTGAACCACAACAGTAATTCGACACTTGGGTTTTAAGTTTTGGGTTTTTTTTTTTCTCATCTTCACGCTGCCTGATGGAAAATGTGCATCATATTAGTTCTAAAAACACGCTGAGGCTAACGAATGGCGTGTTTACTGGTAAACATTGTGAAACACGAACCAGCACTTTGGGTTAGGATGGTCACAGACAACCCCAGCACAAGTGACACGATTCCTCTGTATCTGGAACTGCAAATACTGAGGCTGAGAACCCCGGATTTGGGACAGTGGAGATTAAAACAGTTAATTCAGCAACTACAGTCGCTTTTAAACTAATGTTCTTACTTACTTACTCCTCGTGGGCATGTTTAGATTATGAAGTTAAAGCCAGCCTTTTAAAAAATCCCTGTATTAAACCGAGAATAATGACCCTTTTCTGTCAGATGTAATACTCTCTTTTAGATCTGTTACACATCTATATGGCATCATTTCATATGTGATTCAGTCTAAGCAACAGTAAGGAGAGGAGGAGACTTGCTGATGTTATTACAGATGCCTGAGGTGAATTACTTCATCTACCTCCTTCCCATTGTGTGAGAAACCTGCAGTACTAAGAATAGTCAAGAATCCTCTGAACATTTTCTGAAATGGCCCTGCCTGCTATTCCCAGCGTGTTCCCATTGTTGTGATTTAAGACCACGCAGGGGCCCCCACCACCCCTCTTCACTCACTCTCATGTGCAGCAACTCACATATCGCATGCCTGCTGGGGTCAAAAAATGATAACGCCTTCACGGAGCCAGTGCTGCAGTTTCACATCACATGGACTGCATGTTTTGTGCTATCATTTTACATTAAGGCTGTCAGTTTGAGCTTTAATTACTTGGAAGGAGGTGGGCAGCCAAGCAGCACCAGGTTACTGTATGCTGATACCTGCACAGATTCACTGGGCGTGAAACAGGGGCAATACGGCGTCAGGAACCCTTCTTTGAAATCTGGGGCACTCTAGCATTTTATATTATGTGACTAGACACACTGCTGGAATTTCACGCCACTGTTATTATCAGGTATGCATGAGCTTTTCCTACAAGAATTACCATTATCAAGCACATTTTTTTTCAAGGTTTTTTTTTACCATATTTCCTGTTGGGAACAATATTTACCGATTCTGATGTTACATTATTCATAGAAGTATGTTTTATTTAAAAGGGAAGTGAAAAATCGGCTTTATATGTACAGTAACAGTGCCCCCCCCCCTCGCCCTCTGTCTTCTGTATAGGAAGCAATCAGTGTAAATTTAACCTATGGATTGAGGTCAAACACTGAGGCGAGGGAGTCAAAGCTAAATATTAAATGATGACACTTGACAGTTTCTGGTTGTTTCTGCCTCCCATAAAATGGCACTGATGCTAGCACTAACAGATGCTGCTTGCCTGCCAGTAGAGATTCAGGGAATCTTTCTAGTGTCGCCAACCGTTCTTGGTCTGGACATTATCCAGCATTCACTCATCCAGCCTGCTTGAAAT
Source organism: Apogon talboti (assembly GCA_037367365.1). Lineage (NCBI taxonomy): Eukaryota > Metazoa > Chordata > Actinopteri > Kurtiformes > Apogonidae > Apogon > Apogon talboti. The sequence continues at coordinate 14,436,948 of JAPQRQ010000012.1, forward strand.
CCAGTTGAGATCAAAGTGTGTGGATGAAATATTAATCCCAACATCATATCTGTTTGCCATTGCTGTCTCCTAACAGGAACCTGAAATAGATGTTCTCACATTTTTAGGTTGTTTTGTAAATAAATCAAGTGCTATCTTATTGTGGAGTCTTGCAAAACACATTGATGGATGGGTCTGACACTCAGAAGATACAAGTATACACAAAACCACTTCTGAGTTACCAACTTTAGTTTTATAATTGTGTGCATTATTCAGTTCAGCCTTTTGCATATATATATACACAGATGCAAATTAGGTTATGTTCGGGCTTGTACCCAGTGTACAAACAGCAACAGTATCAGTAACTTTACAGCCCTCCAACTGGGATGTTAATAGGTACATTATATTTTTTTTAACCTTGTATCTGTAAACATGAAAGCGTGCTGACGTAGAAAATGATTAGTGACTACAAAGTGCGGCAAATTAAAAGCATTGCATCAGGCAAGAGGAGATGTTAAAGTATGCATCAGCTGCTCAAGGGCAACAGCAGTGCAATTCAGCGGAACTTCATTTACTGTACATGAGAGAATCAAAGGGACAAAGATTAAGTCACAAGGCTATTAAAAGTACAAAGATATAGTGTTTATTACACACTCACTTAGCTCTGTAGGAATTTAATTTATTGATTGATTGTGACCCTTTGTGACTGTTCTCTGTTGGCAGGTGTACGCCATCATGAGCCTTCTGCCTTCGGGCTCTTTAGCAGATTTGACATGTGAAGCCCTGCTACTGTTAGCAGGAAATGTCTCATGTAAGTAAGACCAAACATGTGAATCCCATAATGAGCTTTAGTTTTTCTGACAGCTGGATGATTACTATAAGAACACAATTACAGTAGCTGCTACAAGGCAGCGATTCCCACAGCAATCCAAGTTCAATGTTCTAATATTTAGTTACAGCTGCACAGATATGCATTTACACTGCTCCACTAAGAGTGAATTGATTTCCATTCTTTTCCGTCTCATAACACAGACACGTAACCGCTAAAATGTCAAACCGTCATCTCAACACACAACTTTTTCCTTGTGTATATTGGCAAAACGTCCTCTCCAATTACTCTATTTCTGTGCAGCCCTCACTTGTATGGTAATAACTAGTACACACACTTACACATAAACAGCAAAACACTCAGAGAGAACACACAACCATGTGCAGATGCATAGGAATGATATGCATGTAATTTGCCCCTGGTTAAAATCAAAGTCAGCCTTTGACAGTGTAGTAAAAATGCAGTCCGTGTTCTATTAGCATTCTGTCATATAGCCCACAGTTATTGTAGAATATTTCAACCCTTTACATGCTTAAAGGTACAATATGTAACATGTGATGAAAAGTACATGTATTTAAAGCCTTTTTATTTTCTCTGTATGAACGGTATGTGCCCAAGAGGCAACAGCCTCGACATGAAACTGTGTGGAAATAAAGTGTAATACCAGACGCTTCCTCCAAAACAACCTTGGCGAGAAACACAAAGTCAATCATGTTTTTCCAGGTTTCCCTTTGGTATGATTTGTTTAATTTTAACCTTCTAATAGGGATACTTGTGATCTTTTTGCTACAGTTACATACGGTGCTGGATTGGACTTTTTGAGCTAATTCTTATTAAAGATATATTTTTTCTGAAAGAACAGCTCACCTGTGGTTTCGGCTAAAAAGTCACATTAACAATACTGTTACATTAATAATGTTCATGAGCTAAATTAATGTTAGCACTTTTCCCCACTTCCACCCTCTAGTCCAAATATAATTATTACTGGCTCCAAAATACCCAAACGGTGACAACCTGGATGCAGAACTTGAACCTTCACTGTGGTATTTCAGAACCAGTGGGTGATGTTCACAGTGGGTGTGGACACTTAAAGTCTATGGATGCACCTTCAGCCCTGATAACGGCCTGTGGACGGATATCTATGTATAGAGTAGCTAAAAAAAGGGATTGGCATAAGGGTTTTCCATGTTAATCCTTTGCCCGTTCCCAAGTGCGTCACTAGAAATGTTAGCTTAGAACCACCGTCGTTTAATGTGAGCAAATTACCAGCTCCAAGTAAAAAAACACTAGCCTCATGTGAGTACATATGCTTAAGTGGTACATATTGTACCTTTAATATTGCAGATTGATTAATTTATTTCACTATAGCTAAGGAAAAAAAAAAAATTCTAGAACTGAAGCATAAGACGTCAGAGCCACGTTTGGCCTGCAGGTCCTTCGCCTTTCCTAAATCTTCCTGAATTATTACAGCAATAATAGCATGACCCTGGGGGCTTGTCTAGATACATATTTGCTGCAATGTTCCCGTTATTGCTTGGGGAAAGGTCTGTCACCAATGTTTACCGTTGCCCTTTAATGTGTAGCCTTTGTAGCTGTTAAACTGAATCTAATGAGATTTGCATAGCTTCTTCCAAACTCTGCAAACAATGATTGAGATTATTGATGAAATGCCCCCCCCCCCCCTCCTCCTC
>JAPQRQ010000012.1:14450397-14470696 GCA_037367365.1 Apogon talboti
GGACCGGCAGTGCACAACCCCTAAATAATACTCTAACAATAAATAAACAACAATAAAACCTAATACTTAAATAAGATTAAAAAAAAAACAAATTCAGTGATTAAAAAAAAAAAACAACTTCAGTGGATCAAAAAAAACAACTTCTTTCAGATGCATTCTTAAAGATTTTTATGGAATGTCATTTGCAGTGGACAGTTGTTTCTTTTTTTGTTTGTTTTTTTTGTATAAAGCTGTGAATTTCTTGTCCTCATACGTGGATAGTGGGTTCTAGGAGGTTAAAAAAAAGAAAAGAAAAAAAAAGTCTGTTGTGATGTGTCTTTTTCATCAAATGAACAATATTTGAAGCTCCCCTTCCTGTCTTTGGCAGCCTATTGCCTCATGTTAATTATATACATATCTTTAAAAATAGACCATAAATAGAGTGTTTTATTTATTTGCAAAAAATAAAAATGCTTTTTTGTAAGCTCCCTTAGGCTACAGCTCAGACAGCAGGCAAAAATGACCCAAATATGTGTAATCATATTCGACTCAGATCTGTTTTTTTCATTATATTTCATGTGTAAGAGCACAAATCATACAGAATCGGATTTTTTTTCAAGTCTGATCTAGGCCACTTCTATATGTAGTCCTGAAATAGATGCATGTCTGACCTTTTTCAATGTGACCTCAGTATGAAAAGTCACATCACAGTTCATAAGAGTTTTACATCACTGTAAATGGAAGGAGATACTCACATGATGTAAAGTAGATCAATGTGAATGCATCAGTAAAATGAATCTAAAACATCATAAATAATAGTAGAGCACTGACAGGGACCTCTTTACTGCATTATGAACGTAGAAAATACTTAAATATTTTAGCTTAAAAGTAAAGTTTTCACTGTGTTGTACCTTTACTGATGGAAACGATGCCTTGAATGTGATGGTTCAGCTCATGACATGAACATTTCACACTGGAAAAAAAACAAAAAAACAAAAACTCATCATATCTAAGTAATGAGTCAGAACTGACACTGAGGCTGATAGTGTGAAGAGCACAATGAACGTGAAAAGTGACATGGAATCTGATCTGTTCATTACGGAACTGGGCCACTTTCACATGTGGTCCTGAATCAGATACAGATCAGATCTGTTGCAATGTGACCTAATTCATAATGCACACTTTTACATCACTTTAAATGGAGACTCATCACTCAATGCACTGGAGTCACTCACATGATGTAAAGTAAGAATAATACAATAGTAAAACACTGACAGGGATATTTTTTATTTTACTGCACAGTGAATATAGATAGTACTTCAATATTTTATCTTAAAGGTCAAGTTTTCTTGTGTGGTACCTTTATAGAAGGAAATGATGCAAACACTTGTAAATCCACTGGGTTTGCGGATGTGGTTCAGTTCAGGATCGTGCCATTTTCACACTGGAATCTGATAGCCGTACGAAAAAAAAACATCATATCTGAGTCATGAGTCTTAAGCAATAGAGCGCTAAGGCTGACAGTGTGACAATGAAACACAATGAATGTCACCAATGCCATGGAATCTGATCTCTTCATTTCTAATGTGGGCCACTTCCATATGTTACATCAGATTGTGGCCCGATTAGAATTCATGATACTTTTTACTCGAGACTGAGACTCATCACAACTGTAAATACCGTTAAGTTAAATGCAACTTGCACATAAATAAAACAGGAATATGAATTTTTACTTTTTTTTTTAAATTAACAGTAAAGTTTGGGATCCCTAACGTTATATAAGCACTTGATCTGAATATAACACCACTGCTTTCGTACATAAAAAAAAATAATGTGAGCAGTAAATCTGAACTGAGCACTAAGGCTGGCAGTGTGAATGTAGCTTTAGACTGGACTAACGCGTGTATTTGTTAGGGACTATTTTTATCTGCGGATTAATACACACTGCCGGGTATTTACAGCAGCAGATTGTGGGATTGACTTAAAATAAACTATAGTGCCCGGCTGTCTTAAGTAAGATGTCACAGAGTGTGGATTATTGATGTGTAAAGCAATACTGGTTAGTGGGATTTGACTGATTTATTGTTACCTTTGGTGTTTTCATGCGTATATTTATGGTCGATGTTGTAGGTTTTAAGGTTTATCATAGTGCTGTTTATTTATTTATTTTTTTGCACATGGTGTTTATGCAAAATAGATGTAACCGTAGTGACCGGGTCAACGTTTATATGATTAATTTGGATAAATTCATTAAGAATATTGATTTTAAAAGCCTGTACAATATATTGAAATACTATATACCCTCTGATAGATGTACCTTTTAGAGCTGCTCACCTCCCTGTGTCCCTCTCTTATCATTTTGTGATCTATGTGACTTGGCTGCTGTAACATCACAATTTCCCAGTGGGATTAATAAAGAGCTCTGCCGTTTTATCTATCGAGGTACCAAAGTGAAGCGTGAGGATGTAAAATGAAAGCAATCATGAAGCAGGAATCAAAATAAAATTATGTTATTAAGGGAAAAAAAAGAGGAAAGGGATGGTATCGGTGCGGTAATGGTCCTTTAAAGGCAAGGGCAAACTGGTGAATCGTGAGTGGTCACTTAAAAGCCTTAGTCGATGTAGCTGTCCTTAGATCCAGAGGGAGATTTTTCCAGAGTTCAGGTCCGCGGCTGCAAAAGTCATCTTCACTATTTATCTGCAAAAGCTTAAGGTCTCATGATATGAAGGATTTTTCAGACTGATAAACACAAACCAGGATCTATGAAGGAGCAGAAGGACCTGAAATAAAATAACACAGGGAACTAGACTGGAGGTAATTCTGATGTTTTGTTTTGATTTTGGTAAGGGTCACAAGCTGGACACAGAACCCACAATATTGAACCTGTTACGCAACCAACTTGTCCTCATCCTGACCCACTGAACAAAAGATTATGCACAGCTGGTAGGTTAGTACAAGTTAGACGCATCACAGCTACAAGAATAAAGCACCGAATCTGAGAAAGGTGAAAAAGTTACAGCTATAAAAACACGTCTAGAAATAAATCTTACTATAAAATGCAAAGTGGAATTCCTTTTCTTAAAAAAATCTGCCAAGCATTGTGTCGGATTTAGCTCCTTGCCCTGAATAGCCTGAATAGCAGTACTATGAAATGGCATTTCCATGAATCAGGATAGGCTGGATATCCAAAATTAGATTGTGACAAATCCTCGACTTAAGTTGGTGAGCCATAGGAGTTTGTGTGCACGGTTCCAGTCAGTGCATCTTTTTTTTTTTTTTCTTACCAGAACTCATCCTGTGTCTCTGCATTGATCAGTCCGCTTGGGAAATGGAAAGTTTGTCGGCCAAAAGTTTTAAAGAGGTTCTTAATTTAACCTTCCTGCGTAGGAAGCTTAATCAGAGTGACCAACCTGAACAGTCCAGTCATCTCATTAGCAACTTACAGTGTTTGGAAGAAGGCTATCAGTGAAATGTTACAGACCTTTGAAACATTTAAAGGAGTTATATGTAGAATAGATGTTGACTCTCAACAGCAGGGGGAAATCACATGACTATCAAAAAACACTATGTATCCACAGACTGTATCACTCACCGAATAAAGCATAAAGCTCATTGTTTACACACATTTGTAATATGGTATCATCAACTTTTCTACTCAGCTGTTCAAAACAATACTCTGCCTTGTAATCTCCACGTCTTCATCAGCTGATAGTTTGCATTACAGCTGTATTAGCTTAGCTCTGTCTTTAGACAGAAAACAGCCACAGTAAAACCACAAATCACCTGTTTTCTGTTTGGTTTGTGTTGTCAACAGCTGAACTAAAGATCTGTTTGGAATCCAACAAATAAGGTCAGAACTGTCACGGTTTAGTCTGAACCGTGGATCAACAAATGGCAACTTAGCAAAGATAATAACATCACATAATAATTTTATACATTCATAAGCCTCATAATCAAACTGATCTATGTAGAAGAAACACTGAGATTTCGTCATCAAACTCCATTCTTTTCACTTACAATTGTGTGCAGTGGTGAAAACAATAACGGTGATTCTGTCTTTTATCACTTTGTCGCTTTCTTTGACTGTAAAAGTTGTTTCAGAGTAGTGGTAACATAAATCTCCTGGCCCATCGGTGCGTAATATTCAGTTCATATCTCTATAACCCAGTACATTCGCATCATTGACATAAACTTCAGGACTTTTTATCCTGAACACTCTAATGATGAATTTAAGTGAAACTTGCACTTTAAAGTAAAAATACTACATTTAGCTCATTTAAAGTAATAAAGTTATTTTAATCACTTCATCAAATTAATAGAATTGAAACCTTTTTTTTTTTAAAAACAAATGTAAACTTTGAAAAGCTTAAAAATCCTAACATCTTTAATTGAAACCAATGAAATCAACCTTTTTTTTTAATTTCAGGAGGAAAAAAGTTGCATTTCCAGCACTAAAGGGCGTTCACATCCACTCATATTGGTCCTTATTGGTCATTGACAGTATTTGACAGTCTGTTAATTTTGTGTAACAGGCTGTTACTGCGATGTATTCTTTTTTTATTTTTACTTTTTTTTGTTATTTAGTTAACCTTCCCTTCACCACAAAGTTCCTGGACCTTCTCTCCTGACCTAGCCATAAGTCACAGCACTCCATACAAAATTTATGAACTCAAACGTGTGCAGAATATAACACTGAAAACAACAGGTAAAAAACAAAGATGGGAACAAAAGAAGTAAGGAGGAAGGAACAGTCGTTTTACTCTTTATTAACACCGAGTTTTACATTCACCCAAGGAGACAAACTCATTATGTTGTAGAATATTCTAAGACCAGGAAGCAGGAACAGAGAATGCTGTTCTACTATTCACATCCATCTGCAGAGTCTAATTGTCCAATTTATTATTTATTATCTAATTGAGCAGCATAAGCAGCATAAGCAAATTAACCTCTCCTTATCACCCATAAATGTAAAGACATGGAGCAGTAGGCTGCTGCTGAAGGCGCCCTGGGACCAAGTCCAGATCTGTGAACCAGTGGTCAAAGGGAGTGACGGATAATTAACCCTTAAAGACCCAAACATCCACTGGAGACCAAAAGCATCTACTGATCTAAAATGTTTAATAACTGCTGATCCACTAATCCTATCAATACTTTTAAGTAATTCAGGTCAAATGCAGTTTGTCATCTTTTCATGGTCATAAGATATGACTCATTTGGACGTTCGGAGGCTCTGTAGTTACCGTGGAAACACCGCCATTTTCTGCACCATAGATTCACCAGTAAAATACGGAAGAAATCCAGATACAGGACCAACTTTTTGCCCATAATTTTATTACATATTTCATCTGATTACTGATTACAATACATGTTTTCTTCTCTCTCAGACGATTGTATGTGTTCCAATGTACAGACTGAGGGAATGACAGACATCCAGGGCATGTTGTCCAGACTGTTCAGTCGTAGACTTGTGACAGGTGCCCGTGGCGCTGCTCGCCCTCCTCTGGGTTTGTGACTCAGCCTGGCATATCTTTGTTTTACGCATCTTTCCCCACCATGAAACCCCTTTGCCATTTGTCACCGAGTTTGACTTTCCCTTAATGTTCCCCGAAGGCAGCCCATGTTATTTTCATATGTATATGTATCTACACATAGATATGATGTGTACAAATTTGTGGCCGGAAGCGAGGAAGCGTTTGATGAAGATGATTTGACGAGGCGACTCCATATTTGTTTATGAAGTTGCCTGTTTCTATGACTCGCTGTGAGTTGTCAGATCTTGCACCAGTCCCATGCGTTGGAGGGGGTTGTTTTATTTAGACTAGTGCTCGCGGTCAGTGGGATGGCAACATCTCAGCCCTTATGCCTCCTCACAGAGAACGCGACGCATCTTTCTGTTGAATGAGCTCAGGCACAGTGGAGCGTTCTTTGAATATTAAGTTATGAATGCATGTGGGCGTGTAGAAGGATTGGCATCAAAGACAGGAAGATCCAAAAGTGGTGTGTGTGTGTGTGTGTGTGTGTGTGTGTGTGTGTGTCAGTGCACAAGTACAAAGATGCCCAGGATGAGTGTTTTCTCTTTACAAGCTTCTACACTGTAAGCAGAAATACAAAGTTTTGTCTCTTTAGACCCTCCAAAAACATTGTGCAGCTCTTTATGATCCTCTGAGGTGTCTCCGAACAGTAAAGTGCCAGAATACACACCCAGCATGAATCTGGAATAGATTCCCTTCAGTGTATACAGCATTTTTCTGATTTTGCTCCAGTTTCCAGTTTTGGTGACTTTTACAAGCTATGATTTACATGAAAATGAGGTGTGGGTAAACTTTTCCATCTGGGCGTTGACCCTGGAGAGCAGAGCCGCACTCTCAGGTACAAGGCATCACCTGAATGTTTTACACTTATTTCAATGTGGGAAATTGTATCGTGGAAAAAACCGACTCTACGGTTAATTTGAAAACATTCGTTGTGTTTCTAGTGAATAGGTTTATTTGTGGTAGCTCCTCAGTTATGACTGTAATGCTGTGCTTATTTCCTGCTAACGCTCACTTTGCTTGCACAGCTCTGCGCCTTAATTAACAATGGCTGTCGTGCATAAACAAATAAATGCATCACATTACAGCTCACATTTTTACAGCTTGTTTTGTTTCAACGGCAGCGTGAAAAACACACGGGTTTGCGCTCATTTAGTGCAAATAAGTTGTTGTTCTCCTCGCTGCTAATGCTGGTTTTAATTGGACCCCTGTTAGAGATTCACAGAGGAGGAGGAGGAGGAGGGGGGGGGGGACGCTTCTTAGCTGCAGCTATTGATCCAAGTGCTAAACAAGTGTGACTATTTTTGGGTCAGCGTATTTGTTTGCAGTTGGCTTAAACTTACCTCCACTCAGAGCCATGTCTGCTGTGACCTGTGCATTTTAGATACAAGCCTTTAGGAATGGTATTTGTTGCCAAGCAGTGTCAGTGTGTTTGTATGGCCTGTAGTGCTTGGAAATAAAATGAAAAGAGGATCATTTAGCCACGGGCTTGGAGGGCTGCCTGTATTCCATCCACATGTACCTCGAGCTCCTGTTTCCACTGGGAGGATTTAGCACCTGGCACAGGGCGCATGCTGTTTTTAACACCCATTCAGAAACAACAATGGCCGGTCACTAAGTCTAGATTAAAACTGATATGTTACTATACCGTCCATCATCCAAACAATGAGATCCACTGTCAGCGTTCTAAGATGCTCCAAAGTCGAGTCAGTCCGTCATTAATATAACTCCTGGCACATCATCAGAACTCTTTCTTTTTTTGAGGGGGGGGGGCAGTATGAAATCAGCAGTTATTTTAAGTATCCTGAGCTTGTGACACATGCAAATATCTTTTTACGATGCTGTCAGTGGCTTATTCCTGGCAACCTTATAGGAGACTGCGGGAGAATGTTAATAAAGCGGAAGGAACTGCAGTCTGAGGAGACATACTGGAACATGAGGGAGCCGCATGTACGTCTCATATGTTATGTATGATGCCTTCAGACACTACATGTACCACCACCCTGTAATTCTTTTATTATTGAAAGATATCCAAGGCTTTACATGAAATCCCAGGTGTTGCCATGTAAACCGCACAAACTCATAGTCGCCCATAGTCACACTGTTCCTGTTACGTTATGTGCAGTACCTCGCACGTATTATTTTAATGGTCAGAGGTTTTTCTAGTCTCTGTTCCAAAGTAAACCCAGGTGTGCATACTGTGGCATAGTAGCAAATGGAAACGTCCAATCAACATTGAACAGCAGTAATCCCAACAGAAATGTGTCTGCTACTAGCAAATAATGAAATGGCGTATCAACAGTAAAGCCACCTTAGTTTGTTTTGGCTGTGAAAGTCCCCCTCATCTCTTCTCATGCATGATGACTGTAAACAGTGGCAAAAAATAAATTCACTGTCTAAAACACAAAGCGGATTATTACCAGACTCATTTGTCTAGAGACGTGTCCTTAATGACATTCAGTCATTGTTATTTAAAGGTAGAGCCAACATCACATTGGCCAAACATGTAACTTAGTTTTATCGCTATGTAATAAAGCGGAAATATTCTAAGGTCATCACTTCTTAAGGCACTCTCATCTCTGGCTCTTGCTTTTATTTTGTAATTCCAGTCTGTGCTACTTTTTTGGTTGTTTTGTCTATTTTCCCCAAATTTGATTCAGAAAACTGGCATGCTTTGGTTTTTTTTTTTTTTTTTTAATGTGCATTCTATAAAAAGTGACATGCCTTGACTCGAGTTTAATCAGTACAAATTATGTATGGCCGTGAACCCCAGGGAAAGATGTCCAATCAGGCGGTGTCATGTTTATTTGATCTGAATAAGAGGAGAGCATTACGGAGGCTCTGTGGAAATGTGGAGCTAAAACGAGGGGATTTTGCCAACGCGGTCTGTGATGAATTCAGATGGGGCTCAAGTAAAAAGCAATCGAATTTTACAAAAGCTTGCGAGGTGCCTATAAAGGAAGGTAATTTGCAGTTTTGTGACGTTTTCAACCCCCTATTAATATTGATCCTGCACGGAAAACGCATTAGGCTGATTGCACACTGTTTACAAATTAATTGCATTAGCCCATCCCTATGGTCTGTACATTAATGGACTTAGTTGATATTAACTTTGAACTTTGTCAGAATCCTGAGCTTGTACCGTTTTTAAAGCTCTCTAGGATATTGCACTTGGGGTTTAGGGAATATCACAAGCTGGGCAATCTTGATTGGGGATGACAGTCCCCTTACACTGTCAACATGCTATTTTTACCCAGCTCATTGCACATTATTGCCCTCAAGCTACCCATTGCTATTTTATCTCGCACAATCCCAAATCTTTTATCATTATTAAAAAATGTATTTAGATCATCATCATATCAGCTTCCATGTCAGGCCATCTGCAAACTAATGCGCACACATCCGATTATGCTTTTTTTACCCCTCTTTTTCACCAGTTTGTAAAAATGTTCTCATGAGAAAGGTCTTAAAAGTGAAGAAATATCTGTAGAAATTCAGGGAAAGCATTGACATTGAAGGACGGATGAAAATTTTGTCATGTTTTTGTGAACGTACCCTTAATATTTAGTTATAAAAGAGCTCTATATCTAGATTTATTTAATTTTTTTCATTTTATTTTATTTTGGCTTTGTATTTTTCAAGGGCAACACTCTAAAAAGGTCAGGAAAATGTATTGAATTAGAACAGGTGAATAACTAACCACAAAAGACCACTATAACCCATGTGCGTCACTCAGTTTTATTACTAGGTTTATATGAAACGTACTTACGAATGTAAAAACTGATATTATCTCGGTCCTAGTTTAATTTTTTTTTTAGTTTCAACAGTGATAATACACATACTCTGTATTTCCTTGTGAAGATACACCACCTAAAGAAACTCTGTAAACACGTCCATGTTTCGCCCCTTAATGGATGTGCAATGCATTTCTGATGATACACTTGATTGTTTGGGTTTGGAGAGCTTTCAAAACATCCTTCTTTCTGTCATTTCCAAAACATCCAGCGCCGCCTTAACTGCGCTCAGCAAACTTTGCCTTTTTCCACCGAGCTCTCAAAACTGTCACAGGAAAAGATGTTTAACGACCCGTGGAGATGACCCACCTCCAGTTGAGGGTCAGAGCTGTCCATATTGCTCAGTGAAAAATACTTCAGTATGGGACAAGTGATTAACTGGTCAACACAGGGGTACACTCTCTCTCTCTCTCTCTCTCTCTCTCTCTCTTTTTGACTGCCAAAATGCTGACAGGAGCTCAACTCAAGACAAAATCATTTTCCAACCGCGCTCTCAAGCATTTTGATGTTGCACACCGCATTAACACATGAATCTGTTAACAGCATTATATGACAGGCGCCACATCTAACTTAATTTCAGCGATGCTTATTATTAAATTAGCTGATATCATACGTTTATTTGCAGCCTCCAGACAAATCAAGTCACCTGTGTCCCTGCACACAGCTGCTGACAACAGAGCATTTTATTTAATTGAATATGTTTTTTTTTTCTTCTATCATTCGCCACAACCTCAAACACATCATTTAAACGTTTTGATTCCGCAGTGGCCTATATAGCAAATTTCATTTCCCCATGTATGCGGGGGGAAAAAAATTGCAAACATGAAATGCAAAATTGGTCGTAGATTATTGCATTGGTGTTCTGTGAATGCTCCGTGAATTGCTGCTGTGACATAAAGGGCCTGCTTGACAAGTGTAATTTTAGCCATCATTTGACAGAACCTCAGAGCAGACCCCCCACTGTTTGGGTTACATCATCCAGCAATGTGCAGAAGTATTTTTTTTTTCTTTTGTAGCAAATAAACATCCATGTTATTCTTGATGGGCTTTAACAATGTCAGCTACTGACTGAGTCTCTATTTTGATTAACCCATAGAGACCCAAATAAACACCAGTGACCAAAAGCATCTATTGATCTAAAATGTTCAATAACTTTAGAGTCACTAATTCTATTAATACATGTAAATAATTGGTGTAAAATACAGTTTGTCATGTTTTCACGGTCATCAGATATGACCCATTTGGACATTCAGAGGCTCCGTAGTTACCATGGAAACACCGTCATCTTCTACAACATTGATTCACCAGTAAAACCCATGGAGTTGGATCAATGACAGTAGATGGACACACTGGGTTTATGTTCAATTAATGATATATTTTGCAGAAAAAGCCACTTTTTCTTCAGTTTTCTCTGTTTTTGATATAATAACCCTCAAATTTAATCTGACATTTTATGAACATCTACATGATTAATACATAAAATATAGGAAAATACCTGATTTATACTGAAAAAATGCTAAATTGAGTGGATAACATTATGATAAATGGTGATAAATCACTTAAGAAAAGTTAAATAGAGAGAAAAATTAATTTGAGAACTGCCACAAATGTTTCTCTGGGTCTTTGGAGACAATGAGACAGACAGAAATGAAAATTATGACTTAGCTGTGATAATAATGCAGCATGTGTAACAGCTTGTTGTACCAAAGACAATAACCGTCTGTGAGAAACCATGGCTGACCTGCACCCTTTCCCACATCCGCTTTAAACGACTTGACACGGGGATTATATGGGTCATCGGGTTGTACGTAAAACGCTGGAGAATTCAGTTTGATCGCGGACCACTGTAGGAGGTCTAAAATGTAAAGAATAACAACATAGCTGGGGAAAGAGGGTGGTAGATTGTCCTGACAGCAAACGTGTGAAAAATCACAGCTTTGGAGACTCCATCTAATGATATCTCTCCTTATTAGTTTCAAAAGTAGAAAAGGTCACATGTATGCAGCTGGAATTCATATCCAAAGCAAAAAAAACCAAAAACGACCCAGTCTTTAAATGGGGGAAACAAAAAAAACGGACAATCCAGCAACCTCAACTCATAAAACATGCCTTTTGATTCTTTGCCTGTCTTTATTTCCTCTGTGCAGATAACGTTTACAGAAAATGCCTTGCAAACGGGACATGGGCGTTGAAGGGGAACTACTCCATGTGTAAGGCCATACTTCACGAGGAGGTAAGGCGGCGCTCTGTACATTTACGATGATTAATGAGGCTTTTCACTAATTATACAGTATGTGGAACAGCTACGTACGTTAGCAGGATGGCAGCGAACTACAGAAGATGAACACAGCGGCTTTAGTTGAGGATTATTTATAGTAAATATAGGTTTAGGGCATTCTTTCTTAGAGCCTGCAGCCTTGTAGCCTCAAAAGGACACGCATTCACACTTCAGACACATGTATATGACTGTACAATGCGGTGCCTGAAGGTGTCACTTATAGGAATCTACTTCAAAGCACAATAAACGTTTCAAATTTGCATTTCACAGGCATTGTCACTGCGGTTTTAATGTCATCGTACTGTGATTAGTAGGGGCTTGGCTGGGTTTTTGGTGTAGGTGGAAGCTGCAAATCTGTAAATCAACCTGCAGCTATTTGTCTTTTGAAACGGAGCGTGCTTGGTTTTTTTGTAAATTCCTCAAAATAAAAGGCAACCAGGCAGGGATTTTCTAAACAGCGCTGTCCTCTAGCAATGCAAGCAAGTTGTGAAAACACAGCAGAAGAGCAGGGAGACACACACACACACACACACACACACACACACACACACACGGACGGCTTAGGCTGTTGTTATGGTCCTGCTGTGCTCCAGATTTTTATCTATTCACATGTTGCTGGTTTTTGCGTGCTCTTAGCCTGCACCTGGCTGTTGCATTGTGATGTGCAGATGTGATGAGTGCTCACTTTAATTAAGTCTGAACGAGGGACAAAATGTTTAGACAGAGCGCTTTGACCTGAATCGCACTGCAGTGAGTAAAAAAACAAAAAAAATGACATGTATGTAAAATGTATGACGGAAAAAAAGTAGATCAGGATGTTTGTTTTGCCCGCTGTCTCTGGTAGAACTGGTTATTAAACTGATGAGTTTGCGTAAGCATCGCAATCAGCTTCAAGCCGAAATATTCATGTTTTCTTTTCCTGTTTGATTGTAATCTGATTTTTAAAAGGCGATTTTAAATGACGGCTGAAATTTTTCATTGCGAGTAAATGAAAAAAGTAATATGTCAATAAAGTAAACTATTTACCCACGATCATAAATGGCACAGTGCAGCTGGAGTACTTTATGGATTTATGAGTATGAAGGAGCAGTGTTTTGGAATTTGTCTGTTCATTTGGTGTTTGCTCAGGTACTCTCTGAGGCTGATGCCCGATCGATCCGCGCCAAAGACAGATATGGAGTGTCTGACCTTTTAAAAATGTGTTTGATTTTTTCCTTTTGTAGCAGTGAAATAAATCACTGGGTGGTGGCGTCAGGGTGATTGACATCAGGGGGAAAGGAAGCGTGGCGGCGTGTGTGTGTGTGTGTGTGGGTGGGGGGGTGTTGAAGTAGCCGCTCTTTCAAGTTCAGCTTGTATTGAACCGGATATTCAGTGATCCTACTGGGAAGAGAAACGGAGTGGATCAAACGCTTAATGGCAAGTTTTCTTGAGGAGAAAAAAAAAAAATCCTCTTTTCCTCACTCAAGGTTATTTCCTCAAATATACGATAAGGGTCTTTGTTGTTTTCTTAGACAGAAAGAGGCGGACTCAGGTTTGTTTTCGGCTCCTGTGGCCCACACGGTTTTGTGAGGCCTGAGGCTGGAGGTGGGCGGGTCTTATCTTTTTGTTGTCCAGCCTGTCTCTGAGGCCATCCATTTTAAAGCCTCCTGTTGGCTTGATTTATGGGCTGATGTTTTAGCCAGCCCTGCAGAAGTCAGTTAAACTCTGATTTAATTTATAGGCCACGCTGAGAGACACAGCACAAAAAGGAAACAGTCCCGCTGTTGCATAAAACTAATAGAATCTGAAAGCACACGGATAAAAGAGCGCATCTTACAAAAACGGACATCCAGGTTGTGTTATATTAAGCAGAAAAAGTGGGGTTCATTTTTGTAAAATCAGAATAAAAGTCTTCTGAAATAGCCATGGCCCTTAAAAGATAAACAAAAAAAGGTAGACGTGTTATTTTACAATCAATATAAACTACATTTAACCCATAAAGACCCAAACAGCCACTGGTGACCAAAACCATCTGCTGATCTATACCTGTTGATCCACTAATCCTATCAATACATGTAAATAATTGCTGTAAAATACAGTTTATCATCTTTTCATGGTCATCAGATATGACCCATTTGGACGTTCAAAGGCTCTGTAGTTACCGTGGAAACATCGTCATCTTCTACAACATTGATTCACCAGTAAAACCCATGGAGTTGGATCAATGACAGTGGATGGACACTTGGTTTCACATTTATTTCACATTACTTATGATATGATAACCATCAAATGTAATCTCAGAATGATGATTGAAGTACATGATCAGTAAAATAAATATAGGAAAAAATGCAAAACAGAGAGGATAATAATATAACAAATGGTGATAAATCATTTTAAAAAGTTTAAATAGAGAGAAAAATTAATTTGGGAACTACCACAAAAGTAGCTGTGGGTCTTTTTGAGTTAAAATAGACTCAGTAATCTTAAATTGAGAAGTTTCACTAGTGGTGTCAGTCTTAAAATAAAGAAAACTATTTTGTAGATGTGTAGGAATTTTATGCAAACCATTTATTGAACATGCTACTAGTCAGTTCTTGCTCAATACTAGCCAGAAATGAAATGAGACCTTTCTAATGAAAAACACGACAGACAAAATTGTTTTACTGAAAAGAAATAATAAAATAAGCCTTATTTCTTAGAAATAAGAGGCTTTTTTAAATTCACTTTTGCAGTGAATAACACAGGAACTGATATATATCTATGAATCAGCTTTTTCCCAGGCTATTTGAAGATCCCATGTCATCTGTCCACTAGATTTTGAGATAAGGATTTGGACCGATGCACTAAAAAGTAGTGAATGGGACAGATGACGTGTATCGGAGTAGGTTGGGCGAGGATTAAAGATGCCCACATTTAATCTGGGCGTAGACACCAGCAGGTTACATAAATCCACTTACAGCAAAGATTACTGTTGGTAGTGAAGGGGAAATCCGATCACAATGGATCTGTGAGTCACAGACAGTGGTCTTAGGCGCTGATTTGTTCATAGATGTGTTTGTGTTCATCCAGTGAAATATTGGCTACAGTATGAGGAATACGGTGCATCTATGTGTGTGTGTGTGTGTGTGTGTGTGTGGTTGTTCATGTCATCACATCATTGCGGCGGTTAGTTCTGCAAAATTAAATAAGAAATAGACTAAAGCGGATTTCCCTCTTCCATGTCTTCTTGTAATCCTGAAAATATTGTTTTTGTAAATACCTCCAAAGACTCCAAATCTCCTTTCTCCTGCAGAAAAAAGGCAAGATGCACTACCAGATAGCTGTGATCATAAACTTCCTGGGTCACTGTATCTCGATGGTGGCCCTCCTCATAGCCTTCTTCCTCTTCCTGTGTTTGAGGTAAGTATTGGTCCCTCTACCACCAGCCCACTGATAATCCTAAAGACATCATTGATGTGACAGAAACGTCAGTATTCTCGAGATCCCTCGTTCAAAGCGCGTCTCATTCTTATTCAAAAACCATTTGGTCATGGGATGAAACCTTCCCTATCTCAATCCCGCAGATGCAAAGGGGGTTTTGAAGCCTGCAAAACTAGGGCACATTGCTCTACAAATGGGAATAATAGACCCATCTAGAAAGCGGTAAAAAAACCAAAACAGCCTTGTGGTGGCCTGCTGGGACCACAGTGGAGGTAGAATGGGCTTCTCTGACAAACTGAAATAAAGCGTGCGTTAACGAGAGAAAGGTCTTAGCGCCCTCAACAGCCGTAGCTGTTATCGATCCTCAAACACCCCTGGGGAGTGCGAAAAGCGTGAAAGGGCACAGAGTGACATAATAAAGAGAAGCTCTACAGGGCAGTGTTTATGCACTACTCGTGTTTTTAGGCCACAGTGGCTTGGACCAAGAAAGGGGAGGGAGGTGACTGAGACACAAGAGTTGGCCGGCTAAAAATGGCACTTGGATAGTGGAGAGGTTTGGCATTTATTACTCACCTTCTTCACTTTGTAGAGCGATTGAGATAGGAACCGCTTAAGAGAAGGGTACCGCTGCCAGAGTGACAGATCGAAAAGGCCGACACTTCTCCTAGATGTTTGTGGAAAGAAGAAGAGGCCGAAAGCCCAGGCATTTTTTGTGCGCGTTGAAAAGTTCATCCTGAACAGAGTCTTGTCTGCAGGGTTCTCCCCTTATCACTGCTGATGCAACGCCAACACAAGTGAGGTCACACTGAGTAATGAAGCTGACTGGAAACAAGTGTTGCTCAGTGTGTTTCTGTCTTTGAACTATCGGCCTTTGTCACATCAGCTTCAGCTGTAAAAAAAAAAAAAAAAATGGAGGTCCTCATTGGTGGGTTAGCATATTGCTTATGTTTTGGTTTTTATTTATTTATTTATTTTTATTTCCTTTATTTAACCAGGAAGTCCCATTGAGATTAGAAATCTCTTTAGTGTTAGCACATTTAAGATGCCTGCTTCATTTATTTATCTGTTTTCATTATAATAACTACATGCTTTGTAGCTGATTTTGCCTTAATGTGACCACTGTTGCTTTAACCCATAAAGACCCAAACACCCACTGCATCTACTGATCTAATATGTTTAATACCTGTTGATCCACTAATCCTATCAATACATATAAATAATTCAGATAAAATGCAGTTTGTCATTTTTACATGGTCATCAGATATAACCCATTTGGATGTTCAGAGGTTCCGTAGTGAACATGGAAACATCATCATCATCTTCTACTACACTGATTCACCAGTAAAAGCCATGGAGTTTGATGGGGACACTTATTTTATGTTCAGTTAATGATCGATTTTGCTGGAAAAATTCACTTTTCTCCAGTTTTCTCTGTTTTCGATGAAAATTAACTGTTGAATTTACTCTGAGCCTTTATAAGCATCTACACAATTAGTGAATTAAATATAGGAAAATATATGATTTACACTTAAAAATGCAAAATACAGAGGATAATATTGTCATAAATGGTGATAAATCACTTAAGAGAGGTTAAATAGAGAGAAAAAAATCGTTTGGGGACTCCCACAAAAGTAGCACTGGGTCTTTATGGGTTAAAGAGCTAAAAGCAACAATAATCCAACGACAAATGAAATTATAAAAAGGGACATTTAGACAAAGCCACTGGAAAATTCTGGCTCGTACGCTTTCAGCACAACGCCAGTGCAAGTGACACCTATTAAGAATTGATGCATGCTAAAAAATAAATCACGTCATTCATGGTTGGCAGAGGAGGAAGCGCCTTTTGCTCACTGATAATGCCTTCAGCTGGTGACAACAAACAGGTCTGTCACTACAGTGACCGCGCTCGGTTTATTCCGTCCGTTCAGTTGTGCGTTTCTATTTTCGACTGCGTGCTCCGCGGCGGTCGGGCAGATTTTAATTGTATCCTAGGGTCGAGTTATTTACAGCGGAAAAAAAAAACATCAGACTTTCAGGACATGACACAAACAAGAAAGCAAACAGCGGGATTAAAATGTTACTTCATATTATATTAGCGCTGAGCAGCACTAGGGAGTGATGGGAAATGTTACTTGAAGGCCACATGTATTCATTATTCATAATAATCATCTTTATTTTCTGCTCATACGGCTCTGAAATAGCTGTATGGATGATATCATAGTGGAGTGTGGGTTTATAGTGTTTACTGGATGACTTGTTTAATCCAAATATCTTCCACCAGTCTTCTCACGTTGTTGCTTTCCGTTAACGCTCTTATATATTAACCACCCGGTATGCAGTCACATTCCTCTCCACGCACAGATGGAGAAATCTGAGAAAGGAACATAAACATCTTTATCCTCTCCCGTTCGTCACAGGAGCATCCGCTGCTTGAGAAACATCATCCACTGGAACCTCATCACCGCCTTTATCCTGAGGAACGCTACCTGGTTTATTGTCCAGATGACTATGAGTCCTGAGGTTCATGAAAGTAATGTGGTACGTGTCACTCAATACTGTAGATCTTTGCTCCCAAGGAACGGAAGGAAACATGAAACAGGCTTTTATTCTTTTTTTTACTCACTGTACAACAGAATTACATAGCATATTAACACAATGCAAACCATATATTGGATGGTTGTGTCACCCTCGAGCGTCAACATGATATGAACTCAGCTCCGATGCGTTTTCTTCATTAAATCACATCTGATCGCATTCAACTCCAGAGGTGTGTTTTTTATTTATTTATTAATTTATTTTGATAAATATTGCATACTAACTGGGTCAAAAGCTTTTCCTTTTCTATGACATGACAAGCGCAGGCATTTTTAATAAGCAGAGCTGTACCCGTCTGTCCATAGACAACCCTGCGGTTTATACATCTGAGTGCTAAACCTTCTGATGTAAAGGGTTTCTAAAAGAGAGTTAATATTGCAAATGGGTCTGTTTAACACTCAGAGACCTAAACGGCATCCAGCGACCAAAAAGCCCCACTGATCTAAAACGTTTAATAAGTTTTCAGCCACATGTTCTATCATGATGTATAAATAATTCAAGTTTAATGCAGTTTCTTAGTTTTTCAGTATCAGATATGTCATAATGAATGTGGAAACACTGCCATTTTCTATGTGGCAGATTGCATTGATATTTTTCTTCAATTTTTCCTGTTTCGTTATAAATACCTTTGAATTTACTCCGAGAGGTTATGAAAGTCAACATGACCGCTAAATTACATATAGGAAAATACTTGCCTCTCATTGAATAATATAAAATGTAGAGCGTGATATCATAATAAATAGTGATAAGTTACTCGGGAAAAATGTAATGTAGAGAAAAATTCATTTGGAAGTCACTATAAAAATAAATTCTTGGCCCTTAAAGGTTATATTACTTTGCTTTCCTGAAACCCAACCAATTATTGCACTGTGGAAAAGTCTTAGGCCACCACTAGGTATGTTGTTTTAGCAGGATTGCAATTACGAAATGTACACATAGATTTCTCAAATGCGTTTCTGTAGCAGGGTACATATTAACCCTTAAATCCCTAGAACTATTTTTGTGGTGACTGAAATGAATTTTTCCCTGCACTTAACCTTTTCTCAGTAATTTATCACCATTTATTCAAATATCATCCCAGCATTTAAAGGTTATTCTTTCAAAATGGAGAAAACTGAGCCAAAAGTAGTGGCTTTTCCACCATTTGACCCTCAAATTGCGTGAAAGTAACTTGCACATAAAAATTTGCCTAATGGGAAAAATGACAATTTTGCCAAAACTCTCGTTTTATTCGGTGAAAAGCTTTTATGCTGGCAAGAGGAGGTTTTTCGGGTGGAGAAAAATTGGTATATTGTGCAAAACTGCAGTGGAAAGACCTTTTTCTGCAACTAGAGTCACGTGAACAAAAAAAAAAAGACCCCATGTCACTGAAGAAACTGCATTTTACCTGAATTATTTCAATATATTGGTAGGATTAATGGTTCACAAGTTATTAAACATTTTAGATCCGTAGATGCTTTTGGTCCTTTGAGGGTTAAACACATGGAAATATAAGAACAGCATTACAAAGACCAACTGCACACATGAGATTTACTGCTCTAATCCTCTACTGTTTCACACCAGGTTTCATTCAACACATAATGAACATTTCTTATTGTTTGGCCTACTTGTTGTCATAGGAACAGAGGTCACACTAAATCCTGACTTTAGAAGGTGTTAAGTACATATGTTTGTGAGTTTTTAATTCTATGCACAACGTTTCCCTGTAATGTCTTGTCTAAAATAAATATGAATGATCATTACAATCTTGTAAAAAAAAAAGTAGGTGAAGGTGGTAAACAGCAGAAAAGTGAAACAAATAAACAAACAAACAAATAAATAAATAAATAAAACACCATGTGTAATCTAACCCCTTTCTTCTACACGAAAGTCCTCTGACTGACCCAGTCCCTCACCACATTCTTCCCCTCAGGGAGATTTAGGTTATATATATTGCATTACATATGCTTGTATGTATAAATAGCTGCTGAATATCTATTTTCACCTGGGTGCTCTGAAAAAAAATGGCAGTCGTTGTTTCACCAGGTCAAAAGAACACAAAATGTACTCTGATCCAAAAATAAAAGTCCTTTATTACCTATAGGGAAAACACCGTCAGTGTGTTTCGACTCTTTCGATTATTTATAGAGCACTCTTCAAACAATGTACAAAGTGCTTTACAACGAAATTGACAAAAAAAATACAAAGGATTAGAAACGTCAAATTTCTATCAAGGTAAACAAAACTGTGAAGGCTTGGCCCTTTTAGTTTACACTGGCACAGATAGAAGACCACTGCCCGAGGATGGCAGATTACACATGGAGGTAAAAGGTGTTAAATATAACCAGGAGAGGCCATGAAGAAGTGAAAAAGTAATCAATCTAATCTTAAAACCCAACCCTGAAACAAGGACCCGGTGTAAAGATCCCGAAACTGGTGTAATGTGTTCATATTCTGTTAAAGATATTAATCATTATTCTGTAAAATATACAACAGAGATGAAAGGCAAAAGGGCAAAAAAAGACCGCTGCAAAAAAAAAAAATCATCATCAATCTTCTGAAAGCAAGCAGTGCAGCCAGAGTCAAGTCTGTGTCAGGTTCTGATAAAGACTGTAAATGAAAGGCCTTGGTGTCTTATATGGGTAATATACTGTATATAGGTTTGTCTATGGGTAATATACTGTATATAGGTTTGTCTATGGGTAATATACTGTATATAGGTTTGTCTATGGGTAATATACTGT
>JAPQRQ010000012.1:14484637-14535652 GCA_037367365.1 Apogon talboti
AAGATGAATAACTGTATTTTACACCAATTATTGACATGTATTGATAGGATTAGTGGATCAACGGGTATTAAACAGTTTAGATCAGTAGAAGCTTTTGGTCGGTGGAGGTTGTTTGGGTCTTTAAGGGTTAAAGAAATAATCTTAATAACCTTTCTGAAAAGCTCTAAAATGAAGTAAAAACTTTACAGAACATTACAAAATGTGACCTGACGCGAGGAAGATCAGCTCTGTTTACACTTGTTTTCCGTCTTGTACTTTGTTTTAAGGTATACTGGCTCTGCAAACAATGGAACATTTAATAAACAATGGTTTTATGAATCGTTATCAACTTCATCCAGCAGCATATTGTGCCGTGCTGCGTGTATGTTGCTGCATTGCATTGTGGGACATTCATGTTTCATGTTCTGTGTTTATGTGCAGGGGTTTATGGGAGTTTAGGTCAGCGTGCGGACTGTTTCCATATGTCTGTGCAGGCTGTTTACGGAACCTGCTCGGTGTGAGATTTTCACTGTGCACAGTCTACACCCTGCTCCCAGTCTGTGTGTGATGTTAAAATGAGTCCAACTTTTACTTCTTTTTCTTTCTTTCGTTCTCCTCACCTTTGCAGTGTATAATACGTTGCGCAAACTTCTGCTTAACAAAATAAAGATGAGGAAAATAAACAAATCGGCTCCTGTCTCCTCTCGTTCATTGCCTTCACATGCTGTCGGGAAGATGATCCTTTCCACTTGTGAATTAGAAATGACCAGTGCATTGTGTTGTAACCAAATGAAAAATGGCTGACACACAATATGTTGTGACCTGCTACTTGGGTAAAACAGTTTTAGACGTGTTAATTCATCTGCTACAGTATTTTTCTTCATTCATCTTCTGAACTTTATCTTTGAGAGTGTCACAGGGACGTGTATACACTGACATATATGGAGATGAACAACCAACCACTCTCACATTCACACCTATGGGCAATTTAGCTTAACCAATTAACCTATTAACGCATGTCTTTGGAAGCCACACATGGGGAGAACATGCAAACTCCACTTTTTTTTTTCTTTTTATAAAATTGTTTTTTTTGCAAATTGTGTACACTATAAAATCATCAGCTAACAGCAGCAGAATGTAAAAAAAAAAGCAGTGTTTATCATTTTCAATTAATCCCTCACACTCCGCCATGTTGAAAAGTTCAAAGGTTATTTTCATCTCTGTAACTCATGTAACAACATTTTTTTCCCAGTTCCCCAGCGGAAAATATGACCCGAGGATGTGTTTATGTGCAATTTTTATAATAATAATAATAATAATGACAATTATATTATTAGTATTATTATTATTTCTATTATGTGTCAGCTTATTATTAACACAACTTACAGATCAGATCTACAAATGCACGAACAGCCAGAATATTGTTAACATTTTACTTAATTTTCAGGTTGTTCACATTTGATTGTAAAAGGGTTATTATGCTATTATTTTACTTAGCTCACATTGGTGCGAATGTGGCCCCTGAACTAAAACAAGTTCAACACCCTTGCCTGTTAATATCTTCGGTGTTATTTTTGTACTTAGCACATGCCATGGGCCGGATTGGAACCTTTAGAGGGCCAGTTTTGGCCCACGGGCCGCATGTTTGACCCCTGTGCCTTAGAGCATTCTTCATACTGTATCTGCAAGTGCACTACAAGTAACAAAATTTTAACAGATATCAAAAACTTAATGGAAAGACTGAATAAAAATGCACAGTAATGAAAATGTCAAAACTTAAATGAATAATGCAGACATGACAACTGATCAAAGGAGCGGAGGTTTTGTGGTTTTAAGTGGTGGAAACTCCACATAGAGCTTGTTTAACCTTCTGCCATTACATCAACCAATAATATCTGCAGAGATCTGAAATAATTACCAGGTTGTCAAGACACATTAAGGATGATCTCATTATTATCTGGTATTAGGTGGCACAGTGGAACAGTGTCACATAAAGTCCCTCTGCCAGCAGCATAGTGGACAGGTTCAATTAGTGGGGTTCTGGGTTCACACATCAAAGAGCACGGTGCACTTTCTCACTCACAGGCTCATTTGGTTTTGCTGGTGACTCACCAAAGCGCTGTAGAAAACAGCTTCAGTCCAATAATGTCGCTAACATTGAAACAAACCCAAGCCTGTGATTTTATGAAAATTACAGTGTTGAGGTCTTTGTCTATACATGCATTTCCTTTGGGCTGATGCGAGCTTGAGTAGAAAAGAGTCTTTTGAAGTGTTATTTAAAGTTATTTCACTAACTTCTCTCCAATGAATATCATTTAGTTTAAAGTGTATTTAATTATAGATGCAGCACAGCTCTTTTCCTTGTTGATCAAATCTCCAGCTGGGACGCAGAATATAAATGTCTTCTAATTACAACACTGTGATTTTAACTTTACATAAGAAAACATAAGGGGTATTTTGAGCATCGGAACTAAGACGTAGCTTAAAGGCAACAAGCAAATGCCCTAAAAGTGACTGAATATACTCTATTACTTGGATTGGGGAGTTTATCCGTTTTTCTGTCATCTTCGCTTCACAGAGCCCTAGTGTGGGCTGAAGAAAAAGAATATATTAAATCCATCTGATGTCTCTGGGCATAAACCTGTTTGTACTTAAATGTCATTTTGTACATTCGCATTCTGAATATTTCAGTTTTATTTGGGCACATTACAGTTATTATCCAGATGTCTTTTACCCAGATGTTCTTTATAGTTTGTATATACTTTTATACTACTGTGTTATGTGTAGTGTATAGTATATGTATATAATAATAATAATATATATAATATAATAATAATAATAATATATGTGTATAGTATATTGATTGACTTTGATAGCAAAGAGGTGCTGGTTGTGTGTTAACAGTGTTGCTCTTATTAGGTGATGGATTTTTCCTCTTTTAAAACATGAGGTAACAGTGTTTTGAGTGTTCAGTGGAATAATACATGAGCTAGATGTATTTGTGTCTCTTTTGTTGGGGTCTCCATACTGCTTGTATTATGTCTCTGATTTATCTTTTGCAGACTTTTAAGGTATCTTTTTCCATAATCTCTGTTTTCTTTCTTTTTCCATAATCTCTGTTTTCTTATCTCTCCTTGACCACAACCAAGTGCTGTCAGTGTCTAAACATAACCATAAAAATGAATATATCACAGTAGTCTGAACCAAAACATACATCAAACAATGATAATTTTGTACTGATCCTCTCAGACTAAACAGATAAACATTTCCAAAGAAGCATATTTTCTTTCTTTCTGAAGGTTACATATACCCATCTGGTTCAGTCTAGACTCCTTCAGAGGTACTACACAGTATCTAAGTGGAGCCAGTCTTTATTCCCAGCAGAGACAAAAATCATGTATATTCATGTCATATTTAACCCATAAAGACCCAGTGCTACTTGTGTGGCAATTCCCAAATTATTTTTTCTCTATATTCTTAAGTGATTTATCACTATTTATTCTAGTATTATGGTCAGTATTTTGTATTCTTAAGTGAAAATCAGGTATTTTCCTACATTTAATTTACTGATTATGCAGATGTCCATAAAAGCTCAAATTAAAATTCAGGGTTATTATATCAAAAACAGAGAAAATGGAGTAAAAAGTGACTTTTTCAGACAAATCTCACATTAACTGAACATAAACCCAGTGTGTCCATCCACTGTCATTGATCCAACTCCATGGGTTTTACTGGTGAATCAATGTTGTTGAAGATGACGGTGTTTCCATGGTAACTATGGCCTCTGAACGTCCAAATGGGTCATATCTGAGGACCATGAAAAGATGAATAACTGTATTTACACCAATTATTGACATGTATTGATAGGATTAGTGGATCAACACTTATTGAACTTTGTACATCAGTAAATGATTTTTGTCGCCAGTGGGAGGTTGGGTCTTTATAGGTTAAAGACATTATTTATTACCAGGAAAACACCGGAATACATATTTTACATGAATATTTAGATTCTTGAAGGTCAGCCAGGATGCAAACAAAACATTTCTTAATTATATGTAAATCACATTTACAAATCAAGACACAACAGTTCCAGCGACAGCAGGGTGGATGTTGATGATGCCGTTGTGTATCTGACTCGGCGCACTGTGAAAAATGTGGGACCTCGATCAACAGTTGAGAGAGAACATGAATTGTGAACATGACTAACAACTCACCTGCTGCTTGGTGTTTGGCAGTGTCGGACTGTTGTGGTGGTAATAAGAGAGCAGAACAGAGAAGCAGGAAAGTTACTCAAAACCCACTCAGAATAATGAAATGAGGTGACCAGGGCTGCAGTAAAAGATTAAAAATGCAAAAGGAGCTGAAAAGATGGAGGCGTTAGAGGGCAAACAACCACAAATCATACAAAGATTGGATGTTGAATCAATGTTAAAATTAAAGCTGACAGCTGTGATCCCTGTATCACACAGGGAACAACACATAAAATTAACACTGGATTTTTGTGATATTTCCTAAAAACATTTAGACAGTAAGTCATTTATAACTTTGCATTTTTAACAACAACATTTAAGACATTTAGGGACAGATGAGGAGTAAGTGATGAGGGGTCTCAAGTATATTGTAGCATTTTATAATTCAAGATGCACCAAAAAAATTACTGCAATTTTGTTGCACAATAATGTAATGACAATAAAGTCTATTCTATTCTATTCTATATTCTGTACGAGGCAAGAACTGCCTTTGTGTTATTTGTTTTACATAGCCTTAATTTACAATATAATAATGTAATGTGTGGATTTCACGGTTAGCTTCATGTTGTATATTATTAGTTATTGGTTACTGTCTCTTTAAGAGAATGTACCTGTTTTGGTCAGTCAAAAAGTTATGCAGTGTGGAGTCACATGGTTTCTTAACTTGTCTTTTTTCCTTTTTTGTAATTGTGTCTTTGTTGGACGTTTCACTACACTTTTGGAATAAATGTTCATGTTTTTAAACTTAACATCGGCTTCGGAAGTGGAATCTTTTGGATACAGAAATGGGTGGACATGTGTACATAAGACTCCATATAACCAGTTCTACATATATATATATATGTAGTATTTGTACTGTCAAATATTGAAAACCTATTTATGCACTCAGAGTGTTGAGAATAAAGAGCTGTGATGTAATGTCGAAGATGCCAATGTATTGGATTGTACAGATGTGGACTGAATCTATAAACACAGATGGTCTCCCATTACAGGCAGGAGTGAGTCACTCTGCCGGTTGCCCATGGTGATGAAAACTAACGCTACAGGACCTTTGAGCAAAGTGCCAGAAAGTAACGAGATGGGATGAGAACCGCTAAGAAAAACTAACAAAGTGATCAAATCCAGAATCACTGTTATTGTTTTCACCACTGGACACAGATATAAATGAAAAGAATGGAGTTTGATGCTGAAATCACTGTTTCTTCAATGTGGGTGAGTTTGATTCTGAGGCTTATGAAGGTATAAAGTTATTACATGATGTTATTGTCTTTGCTCAGTTGCTGTTTGTTGATCCACAGTTCAGACTAAACTGTGACAGTTCTGACCCTGTTTGTTTGATTCCAAACAGATCTTTAGTGCAGCTACTGACAACCCAAACCGTACAGAAAACAGAGGTGGTTTGTGGTTTTACTGTGTCCGTTTTCTGTCTGAAAACAGAGCTAAGCTAACAGCACTATGATGTAAACTATCGGCTGATGCAGCAAGATTATAAGACAGTGTTATTTTGACCGACTGTCTAAATAACTGACTGAGTTTTAATTAGTTGTAGAAAACCTGATGATACTATAACACAGATGCGTGTAAACAATGAGCTTTATACTTTATTCAGTCTGTGGATACATAATGTTGACTACTTCATGGTCTTGATAGTCATAAGTGTGTTTTTTTTTATTTCCCTCAGGATTAATAATTTGTTATGTATAGTGTATAGTATTTGCTCATAAGTTTTATCCATCCATCCATCCATCCATCCTCTGATATTAGACTTCCTCTGCTGTTGAGAGTTTGGAATATCAATTCTACATAGAACCCCTCTAATGCAACTGGCCTTTGCCAAGCGTAGGTTCACACCCCTATATTATGGCAGACCATAACTTCATAGTGTAATGGTCAGCGTCTGGGTGGTTGTTTTCATCCTTATTCAAAAAACAGACAAACAAACAAAAAAAAATCCCAGAAGCCTCCAAGCCCAAACAAGTTGACAAGTCAAGTCTGCAAAGTCTAAACTTGCTGTAACTCTATATTGTACTACTGGACCAGTAACAACAGTGATCCTGAGTCTTGCGGTCCTATTGGGTACAGATATCTGTGTTCAGCTTAGGCCCCTTCACATACTGACATGTTATATGATATGGCAAAACCTCATGTGTTGAGGAACGTTGTGCGTTAATTTTGTCACACAATCGCTAATCTTCCACCTCTGCTCCAAAGCATGTTCACCTGTTTCAGTTGTTTTCACTCATTTTTATCCCTAAATGACCTCTTTTCCAACTTTATCTTAATATGTTGCAGACTCAATGTGAGGAATAAATGCAGAATTACACATAACATGACTAGGACAAAACACACGGACTACCATGAAGTACAGGTCAGTGTAAATTCTGATGTTGCTGCTTTTTTTGTCTCAACTTTTGTTGATTTTGGATACTTTAATAAAGGATGAGGGGAAATGAGGTTATGGGGATTAAACTTGTGGAAGGTTTTAGTGCTTTGCTTCAGGGCGTCTGAAGGTTTTTAAAACTGTTTCATCAGTTTGATCATTTTAGATTTGGTCAGGGACGTTCTGCCACATCACAAGCCTGATAAACAGGAAGGTAACAGCTTCCACACCGTAACGTACTCAACCCTCTCGCATGTGACTCATTATCTTCACCTCAGAGGACTGAACTGATGCAGAAACATCAATCAAAAGTCTGAAGTTGTGTAACAGATTTTGACGTAGCTGTGAAGGAAGCAGAGCACAGATCAAAAGCGGCTCCATGTCAGAGATTATCCGGCTTGCTTTGATTCAGACACCAGCCCCCAAAGCTGGATGTCTAACCGCACTCAGCGAGGAAGGGACCACTAGTACCCAGCTGTTTGGCTGCTGACGCGCACCCTGGGGGGTAGGGGTGGGGGGGTGGATTTGCTAATGATCTATGAAGGTCCGAAGCAGATGTCCCGTGATACACACTGCCTTCTGAATTAAAACAGAGGGTATTGTGTTTCTCTCGCTGTGTTTGTCCCTCAGCTCCAGTGATAAATATTTGCAAACTCAGCAAAACTTGTTTTACACCAGTGCAGATACAGCGTTATCTGTTGACTGACTCCTCAGATGCAGCAGCTTCAGGACAGACGCCCTGTGGTGAAATATGATTTTATAACGGCAGTGTGACCTCAGCAAAAAAATCCTTTTTCTTTGTCTTCATGGAAAAACCTGATGAGGTATTAAAGGGAGTGTAGAACACGACCCAGACAGTGAACTTTAACAATGTGTGGCAGCAGCAGGAGATGTGATTTTTTTTCTTATAGTTACAAATACAATACTGAATCCTACTGAAGGGGAAATATCAACAGCAGTAATACTTTTGCGAATCATTTGCTGGTTTTATTGGTTTTGCTGCCTCACACAGTGTGCTGCTGCGGGTTACAGAGACAACTCTGATACGCCATCTAATTTGAAAAGATTTTAAGATCAATGGAGGAAACGGCGCAGCAAAACTTTCTCCTCCAAATGTTAGGCTTAACCTTTTCAGATATGTATATACTGCACAATGTATACAAACACTGTACATGAATCCAGGAAGAATTAAATACTCCTCATTCCTCCCAGTATTGCTCTGAAGTCTTATTGACCACCAACCAAACCACCTGATCACATCCAGATAAATGACATCGCCACCTGAAACTGTTATTCATTGTCAACATGACGATTGCATTTAATTTTTTGTTTTAATCATATACACTTACAATCTATAATGTCCCTTATAACATGTTCTAGCATAATATCAGAGAAAACCAATGTTACCTTACTCATTATTCTTTAGGCTGTAGCATTGGCTAACGGCTGCCCTTTAGTTATCGTCCCACACTGTGTTACCCAGCTGGATGATGAATGAATATCTCATCAGGAACCGTGTTCTAGCTCCAACAAGGGGCTTAAACAGCGTGTGCAGCTTGCGGAGGATATTGATTTAGTGTTTAGTTTCAGGCTGAGAGTAGCAGAAGTGCAGGGTGAAGGAATGAGACTGATGAACAAAGGATACCTGCGGTCACATTCAGGGGTAAAAGACAACATATAACGCTCCAAAACATGTGAAAAGGATTAAATGATGGCCAAAACACACTATTCAGAACCAATACTGATCGGTGTGCCAAGATCTGATATTACTGGTAAGTGTTATAGTGTGTTAAAATGAAGTGTTGGTATTTTTTTCTAAGGGAAATTGCCTGTTAGATCTTTTCCTGGTGAACTAATAATAATGTGATTATAGGCAGAGAATGTCGGAGGAAGAGGTCAAGAGAAAGCTGTCATCGAACAGCCTGTATCACATCGTCATATTACAATGAGTCAAGCGCCTTCACAGCCTGTCTGAAATGTAAAATACAGTATGACACGACATGACACCGATGTGTTAAAAACATTCATCTGTACTTTGCTGCTAGATCCATAAAGCTCCACATTGGCCTTTATTAAAATCTTTGATGATGATGATGATGATGATGGTGCAGAGTCAAATTTGATATGGATAAAGAATAAAGACTAAGGTGACATTGGTTTTCTCTGATGTTATGTTAGAATATGTTATGGAGGACATTACAGATTGTGTTATTTAGCTTATATAAGCTCAATTGTACATGATTACAACTAAAAATGACATGCAATCTTAATGTTGGCAATGAAATACTGTTTCAGGTGGCAGTGTTATCATTTATTTGGATGTGATCAGGTGGTTTGGTTGGTGGTCAGTAAGACTTCAGAGCAATGCTGGTAGTAAATTAAAAAAAAAATAAATAAAAAATCCCCGAGGAAAAAACACTAAAAAATTAATTTGGACTTTGCTGCTAGATCCATAAAACCCCAAACTGACCTTTTTTAAAATCTTTGATGGCGCAGTGAGTCAAATTGGATGTGTCAGGTACTCCATTCAGCATATATTTAGCATATTTAGCTCAATTTAACCTGAATATTAAAATGAATGCTCCAAATCTGAAATGGAAAAGACGTGACATGAGGCAATGTCTCTAAAAACTGTGTGAAATAACATCTGTCTAATGTTTGGAGGAACCTATGAGCCGTCAGACCGTCCTGTTTCTCATTTCTTATGTTTTTTCGGGGGTGGGGGGGGTTGTTGTTGACAGGTGCGGTCAGCTGTGAGGAAGCGGTTCCACCGATGGCAGGAGCAGCACTCTATCCGAGCCAGGATGACCCAGGCAATGTCCATCCCCACTTCACCTTCACGGGTCAGCTTTCACAGCATCAAGCAGTCCACGTCGCTATGAAAGAGGAAACCAGCTTTGTCCTAGATACGTACCATGGAAGAAACCTCCAGCTGTCGTTGTCATCAATTTCTGCCGCATCAGTGGGGTACACTAAAACACTTTCTGAGCTGGGACGAGGCTAGAGAGCAAGAGAGAGAGAGAGAGAGAGAGGGGGGGGGAGGGAGAGGGACTGCACCAGACTCCTAAACCTCAGGAGGGGCATTATACAGACGTTCAAGAGAAAATGGATGGGGACAGGGATGAAGGACACTGCAGACTTTATTAGCGGATCAAAAGACGCCCAAGTGACCAAGACGAGTTCGGATCTATATGACTTGGAATTAGGTGTGAATGTACAGCACTTCATATTCTGTAATGTTTGTCTGAAATTTAATCCTCTGTTATATTCCTGCTTGCACACTTTTTTTTTTTTTTTTGCCATCTTACATCAATTGGAAGTTGGAGCGTGTGCCACTGGACTGCACTGAACTGGATTCCATCCCAGTGGACACATGACTCAAATGACCTTTCACTACAGGGGCAATGACTAAGTTATTACAAAGATTTTTTTTTTCCTTTTTGGTTGGTTCTTTATTTTTATTTTGCTGTTTCAACAAATGTCTGGCCATTGTGTTTGTTATTATTATTTTTTTTTGTTGGTTTTTTTTTAGTGTTGTGTTATCTTCTGTTCTCATTTACCTTGGTCCTAACTTTCCAGAGTTTTAAACACATTCCTTTCTTTTTGATGGAAGAGTTTTGCAACAAAATATACATTCGTCGTATATATAAAACAAAATTAAGGATGTGTATATTCACATATTGGGTAAGTAGTTAAGCTAGAAGTTAACCTTAAGACATTTGCTGTTTACATAACATCATGTTCTTCACATATTGCCTATGTTTTTGGAAAAATTCTTTCCAAAAATGTGTTTTGTGATGAAACTCTTCCACTAAATAAAGAGACTTATTATTGTTGCCTGTCTACCAGCAAAGCCAGACATGGATTATCACAAGCAGAGGTATCTACACAAGTAACTATTCATTCTACCAGGTGACGCTGTGGTGGCGGATTTCTTGAAACATAATATTGGAGTGGGCTGTGCAGTAACTTTGTTTGTTACTGATTTCCTGTAAATATATAAATACTAAAGGGGATGATAAAATCCAGAGGTGTGTTCACAAAAGAGAACTCAAACCAAAAACACAAACCACACACTGTAAATCATATGGGCACATTATCCATGTGATCAGCAATTCACAGTCCACATTCCTAAGATACCAATATGCCTAGCACCTGTGCATTTTTATCAACTGCTGTGTATGTCATACTGTATATTGACCTCATCTTTTTTTGTCACCCTAAAACTTGCAATGACTTTTTTTTTTTCCAGCTGTTTCAAAGTGACGTGTTAGCTCAGATTGTTCTCGGTGACAAAATGTCCAATTATTCAAGACAACAGAATTTCGCCAGCCACTTTGATATGTTTTATGTTAATCAAGCAGTCAGTGAAGTTGCTTCTTGAGTGTTTAGAGTAAAAAAAAAAAAAAAAAAGAGAGGGGAAAAAAAACACCAGACTGTATGGTCAAAGATTTGTTGTCATGCACTTTTAACATGTAAAAGGAAGTAGGAGAGGTTCATGTAATTCTTTGAAAATGTATCATCTAAGCTGGAATATGCTGCATAGGTGAGAAGTATGCCTCCACATGTTGTCATTCCAGCACAGTTCAAGGGTCAAACAACAAAAAAAAAAAGGAACAATTATGGATACTCATTTCTTCATGAGTGGTACATACTGTGTGATGGTCAATCCAGTTCATAATGTAATTCACAACATTATTTATTGCTATTTATTTTACGATATTGTTATTTTCATACTTGAAAAATGTCAACAGATAATAAAATTTGTGTTGCATTTGACTGAATGAAAAATTTAACAGATGCGTTTATGGCACGTCAGGTTTGTTTATACAGCACAATGTGCCTTTTCCGGGGGAAAAAAAATACACATATATGTTCAGTTACGTCAGTTACGGGTATGCACTTTAAAGCCTGCACTTTGGATCACACTGCCATTTGTCTCCAGTGTCCCCTGAGACAAAGCAAACAAGAAATACATTTTGAGCACTGTCTGATCCTTTTAAGCTTTGTGTGTGCGTCTCGGAGGACAGTGTAGCCCAACATCAGCTTTTAAAGAAGATCTTTCTGCCCAAGTAAACATTCAGTAGTTTCTCCCATGACTGCGAGGAACAAGAGACAGGAGTTTATCCTGTGTTTTAATCTGTGATACCACACCAAATGCTTTTACTTTGAAACTGGAAAGAGCAACAGAAAACTATAAGATGTGAAAACTGACTGCAACAGGAATTCATGACTAACTTCAGAGGATCTCAGTGTGCCCAGTGATGCAGGGCTTATGCCCATATCAAATTGGTAAATCGAACGTGAATGCCCATGTAAACACTTGAGGGGTCCAGAAGGTTAGATGCCGCCTGTAGTCCAGCTTTAGGGTTAATTATTACTACTTTCTTGCAGATTTTTAAATCAGTGTTTCTAACAGGGTCGAGTTGCTCATCTTATCTTCATCTCACAGTTGTTGATTAGACTTTACTTATTCAGGATGATTCCCTTTGTTTTTCAGCCAGAGCTCATAAATGCATAACATCACTTTGTTTTCCCAGAATGATGCTAATATGTTTAAACTTTTATCAGTAATAAAGTCAACTTCTGGCCATAAAATAATGAAAAACCTGAATGCTTATATGAACAGATGATTGTAGTTCTACTAAGATGATTCCCCAACAAACAAACAGCAACAAATATTAAATATTATAAATCTGTCTGAATAACCCAGTTTTGCTCATTTTCCACTGGTATGAATGTAAAAATCTTGGCTCTAATATTAAATGGCTTACTGTTGCATGGAAACATCCTACTCCCTTGACTTTGAGTTTCCCACTGATATGTTTTTGGCTGTGCTCTTATTTAGATGTGGGCAGCCAACACAGGCAAACAGAAATGTTTTTCAGTTTAATTTGTGCATTTGTGAAAGTGAGAAAACAGAGCACAAGTGCAGAACAGCAGAATTAATTGAAACAACAACAACGACCAAACCTCTTTACTCCAAGGAGGCTTTGATAGATCCTTCACGACAGCCTCCTATTGTGGGGACAAGCACTGCTCAGACCTACAGAAATGCATTTCTGCTTTTATCACAGTGCTTTATAGAATAACAAATGTGATGTGCTTTCATACTAGGAAACACATTTAATATGTTTTAGAGGGGAAAAAAAGAGTTAATTTCATGAAACAATGGGTATTATGAAGCTGAAGAGCCCATCATGTTGTCTATCATTTATCCTGTGGCACAACAATTGAATCATCAAATAAAGCGTTAACATATGAAATAAATCAAGAGTTTCAGTGGTGAACTGAAATCTGCACAAATCCAAAAACAAAAAGGAAAGCAAAAGCACAGTAAGTAAATAAATTATTTCAAAACTACATAGAATGAGGTTTATAAGGGCTGAAGTGGTTAACAGGGCCAATAACCAGGTTACTACATACAGTAGCAAACATGTTAATGTTGAAGAGCAGGCCAGCTCTCCAGAGACATAAATGTGTCCTGATAGTGAGTGTGGTGTCTTAGCTCTATCTAGTGGTGTTTCACTAGTACTGCATTTAGGTGACCCCAGGTTTTCAAGCCTACTATAGGTGTTCAAATGATGATACAAAAACGACATAAAATAAGATTCTAAATCATTATAAAAAGGTGAATAGGTACGTAAGGTTATCTAACACAGGGTCAAAGTTTTACAGATGGGAAAGCTATCAAGCCTTCTACGCCTGAAGTCATACATGGTGCACAGAGTTGCAGGGAGCAGGCATGAATGAGTTGAAGATGAAAATAGTGAGGAGGACAGGACAAATCTATAAAAATCAATGGGGAACCACTGTAGTCTTGGTTAACAAAAAATCACACGAAACTATTGCAAAGCTTAGTGAGCTAAAAATAAATGAAGCAGTAGTCTCAGTCTGAGATGGGAGCATCTCTGAGTAACTGTGCATCAATAATGCAGTGCAGAAAGTCTTTTTTTAATCTCTAGCCACGCTGTGAATTTAACATTCTTTAATATTTAATAGCGTGCAGGTGTCTCGCCTCACTTTATACTTATACCTTGTGTTGAATTTGCACATCATGAACATTTTGCGGAGTCTTTGCAACAAATTAAGACCAAGAATGTACAGATGGGAAATTGGAATAAAATAAAGTTAGTTTTGTCTCTGACCATGCTTTGAGTGAATTGCATCTCAGCCTCTGCATCTTTGCAGATCAACCGCCGGGTCATCCTTGGTGTTTTTGTATTAATGTGCAATTTACTGTCCTCCCTCTCAAAACGCTGAAGAATGATTAAAAGTGTATGGCTAGAGCGACAAAACCAATGCCAACTGATCCATAAAAAACACAATTATGCAAATTATAATAGGTGTTGTAAGTAACTCATGTGCATAGAAGTTATTCTTGCCTTCCCAAATGCAGGCCTTTGCTGCTAAGATGCCACAAACATGGGTCATGACACTGTGGGATGTCTACAAAACTACAAACCTACTCTAACCCCAATGTACTGAAATGTGCAATAAGTCCAGGGGTGTGTAGACAGGGCACTGCCATTGTATTGTCAAGTCAGGTCCTTCCTTGCCCTATTGCTGCTTAATTCCTTTGTTTCCAACTCTCCTCTGGTTCCCTCCTTACTTATGTCTCCTCTCTCACTGACTGAAGCATAAACTCCACTCTTCTGTGTCTTTTGCCCTACTCTGTTTCATGTAAGCCTTAAGGGGATGAAGTTGGAAACCTTGATCACTCAAATCTCCTTTCCTCAGCAACATTTGTTTAGCATTGACTGCAAGAAACAACAGCGAATAACCCCGTTGAAAATCTCATTAGCAATTATCCGCATCATCAGCTTGTGATATGCATTTCCCGTGAAAATGGATTGTTGTAAGTAAAGTTCATTCGATCGAGCTCTAAAATAATTAGATTTTGGAAATGAGCTACTTTATGTAAAAAAAATCTACTAGCTGGACAATGACTAGCTAGCATATGTGCCGTGTAAATAATAGTTGAATAACGACGTTGTTAAATTCAGACACTTATAAACGTGAGGGAAGTTGCAGGGCTTTTGAAAACATTCCCAAATTTAAAAAACAATATTTGCAATAATGAAGTTTCGTGCTATGAACTTTCGGACACATTTCCGCTGTACGGGCATTTGTAATGACTGACGGCTGTTGCAGCCAATAGGAGGCCTCAAATTTTAGAACTGACCAATAGCAAAGCAGGGGGTGGTTGTTATCAAGTCGTAAACGGTTAGTAACAGGACAGGCAGGTAAGTAAGATTTTGTCTTGTTATTTTCTCAAAATAAATGAACGCTCCGATTTTCCAGAAAAAATACGCATGAATTTAAACCTTCGACTAGTTGATTTGCGTATCATGTTTTTTTTCGGGTCACTTTTCTTCTCAACATGCAAAAACGGTAGTCATTGACAAGTCTGTATGGGATGGGGAACTAAACAAGCTAGCAAGCATTAGCTAAGCTCGCTAGCTAAGTTGCTTGTTATTGGCTAACGATGTCCTCCGTCTCAAACAGCAGTAGCTTGGCTAACATTAGCTTCCCTACTAGCGTTCAGAGAAAGTACTGTTAAATGTATTTAAATCCTTGAGTATACATTGGTTGACATAACAGTCAATACCGAAGCCCATTTTGCAACTCACTTTAATAATTGTAAGATGAATGCTGCCATTATTTAACATTTAAAACTTTTTCATTATTATAAATTTGCAGTGATACCGTTGTAACACTAGCCAGCAGTGATAGCTGCCTGCTGGGCGTAAAAATACCTGAAGACAATCGCCGATATATTTAGGAGTTTTATTCACGTTTAGTTCGATTTTGTCTTGAAATGTTTGAATTTTATTGAACTAATGTTGTTGTGTGATTTGTTTTTAGGTGCTATCCTATTTCCACGTGTCGAATTTGGAGTTTTGGCCCATTGGAATACAAAAAGGAGTATTTCCACAATGGAGTTAAAGGTATTCCTTATTAAGTTTTATTGACCTGTTCACGTGTAAAAGTCTAAAGAAATAGTTCCCAAACACAAGTGACAAATTAGTTGGCTCAGTAGGGTGGCAGATGACAGCTGTTCCTTCGTTTCTGAGCGAGCCCCAAATATCTGCCTAATATATTTCCAGAATGTATCACTGTGTTGGTATTTTAGAACATGGACACATGGCAGCAGAAGTATACATACGTCCCACTAAAGAACTTCTCTCAACTTGCTACCACAGCTAAGTGGAAACAATAAGTACAAGAAAATACTTGCATTATTGGATGCATTGCAGACTTGCCATCTTAACGAATAATTCCATCAATATCAAAAGATATTGCATTTATATTTGTAGTTTGCCTCACAAAGCCTCTTTGTAGATACAGTTAAGGCATTTTCATGACAGGTCAGTAGGCTGTTGCTCTGTTTAACATTCATATCTGCTAACACTCCACACTAATTACTTATTTCTTATGCACTAGTGCTCTAATAATACACAGTCACAAAGGACCTGTAATTAGGTATTATGTAGTCATTTGAAACACTCATAATGGTAATGGGTGATAATTTGTGCAAGTCACAAACATTGGCTGACCAGAGAAGTAATCTGATGCACAGGAAGGCTGAAACTGTGATCAGCAATCATCAAGAATAATTGTAGTGGTTAAATGTGAAGGGAGTAAATGAGTATCTGTAAAAACTTGCTGATTATCAAATGTGTTATAGTAATGAACAGACTTTTAAATGATGCCTTGCAAGGTCATTATAGAAGCCGTATTTGGAAAAGACAGAGACATGTTGACACTAAGTGTTTCAAGATTTCTTTCACAAATATATTAGATAAAGAAAGATAATTTTTGAAAACAAACGGAAAATGTAGGGGGAAAAGTTTGAATGATTTACGCCAAATATTTCCAAACCTATCCTGATCCAGATAATGCTTAAGTCCTCTGAAAACAGAAAAATCATGAATTTGCACAAGATGAATTAAAGTAAAGTAGTTCACATTACTCCCTGACAACATGTTTTACTGATGGTACAGATGGGGGACAAATTACAGGAAAAACCTGATGGCAGTAGTCTGTTATGACAATGCCTCCATCCATAGGACACAAGGGGTCACTGACTAGATTGATGAGCATGAAAATGCTGTACTTCTCATGCCAAAGCCATTACAGTTAACAAATCTCAACCCACCTGAACATAAATTATAGATTTTGCATGGAGGTGCCACAGTGGTCTCTGCTATCATTATCAAAACTCAAAATGAGGTGATCTTTTTAAGCAATGTTCATTCCATCAGTGGATGGAGTTCACAGACTTGTGCAGCCAGTGCTAAGACACACTCAAATGATTAGTGGTGGCATACCACCTTAAGAAGACACTATTTTTGTTTTAAGTATGTTATGTCTCCTATCTGTACATATCCTAAAGCTTTTAAACTTTCTGTAATTTAATGTGAATATATCTTAATTTATATTTGGTAGTTTTAAGAGATTGCTCTCTTGTCAGCCAATGTATAAGCCACATTGCACCTAGTTTTAGAATGTATACACACACAGTTGCCAATTTTATGTTTTTACAGAAGAGTGTAGGTGATGCATAGAAGTAAAATATAATAGCACAGAACATATTGTGCAGCACAATATAATTCAGTACAACAGCCCCACTACTTTTATCAAACAATGCTGAATACAAGCTAGTATTCACCCTGAAAAAGTCATTGTTATTTATAACATTAGTCTAATGTATTTTTTGAATAATTATTTTAATTTAATTACTACTGTAGATTTATCATTTCTTCTGTCATCCTACATAGTGGTGTGTGCCATGCATAGTAATCCTGTCCAACAGCGCCCTCTAGTGGCTACTTCCTGCACTTTCACGTAGGTTGTTGTGGGCGATTTACTGTAATTCCTGTTTATAAAAAAAGTGACATGAAAGATATAGAGGCTCGACTTGTTTTAGTTTTCACAACTTGGTATCGTCTGATATTCTGCTAGATTTGGAGCATGAGTAATTCTTTGCACCTATTAACAGGGCGTAGCAATTTAGACAAGGAAGTGGACATTTTTAATACGCGGTTGTTTTTATACGTAGGTCATATTCTTTGTTTTTTTTTTGTATTTGTATACATATTTGCACAGGTTCCGTGTGCGGAAAAACTGGTTGTGAGACTTAAGGTAATATTTGCGTATGGTCAATAATGGCACTAATATTCCTCTCAGTTCCGACCTCAGTGTCCACCTATGTCTAACAAGTGCAAAATTGACATTGCGCTATCTACTGGAAGACAATGCCCTCCTGTGGTGTCTTCTTTTGAGCTTTTTATGTCGTTTCTTATCTGCCCTTTACTCTAGTGGCGAGTATGAGAAATGTCTCCCGCCTACCAGCAAGCAACACGCACGCACGCGCATACGCACACACGCTTGCGCACACACACGCATACACACACAGCACTTCTATGTTTGTCAGACTCAAATCCGAGGGAGAGGAGCTAGCCGCCATTTTCTAAGCGTCTCTCCCTAAAACGAGAGAAAAGGGCTCGCGACAAACTGCCATCCGGACTTACTTTCGCTTACTGAGAATCGGATTTTTTGGTGACGGATTGCTGTGAAATCGCCTTCATTTGAAGTAATTTGGGCTAAAAAGGACTGTTTCACGGCCTTGTCTTATATTCGCTGTAGCGGCGAGGCGAGCTAGCTGGCGAGCAAGGTGTAGATCGTTGATTCGCCCATTGCCTGAATCCGGAACGAACCCAAGCGGCTCCGTGAACCGGGCCTATTTGGCTACTGGGTTGCATTTTTGGATTAATAAATGGCAAAGTGATCGAATCAAGCCGCGTTTTTATGATAGCACCCTTGGGTTTTTTCACCAAAACTGCAGGGGATTGTTGCCGAAATTCCCTCGGATAGTGCAACCTCGTCACGTGGTAGGTTCCTCCTTTTTCTTTGTTAGCGAGCTAGCTAGACTGGCAAGGTCTACTCCCAACTTCTCCGCTTTTGACACATCTCCATTGCGTACTGTTCGATTGTCCATCAGGTTGTGGTCTAAAACAAGGCGAGGGACGACCACCACAGCTTTACCAAACATACTGTGTTTATTTCCTGTGTCTAATTGCAATTCATACCATGTCTCCTGCACTCTGCAATAGGTCTTGACGTGTTGTTTAAAATAAGTTGTGATCTATAAGTAGTGGTTGTGTTCTATAATTATACACTAATGGAGACGTTCGTGCAGTCATCAGACGTGACTGTAACTCCCAAATTGACGAATATGTTCCGAGGTCTCTCATCGTAAAACATATAAGACTTTGGGCGTTATTAAGTTAAAACCAGCTCTGAGGTAAGTGCAGCTTACGCATCCAGTGACTGAAATGTTTGCGCGAACGAAGAGGGCTGCGTTCAATTGTATTACACCTCACCAAAATGCCGAATAACCATTTTAATTTACCCAAAGGATAGTCACCAAAGGCTACATTATGTGATGTGGGAAGGTAGCGTTACACTGCAGTTGGCTTATGAGATCAGCACGCTAGCTTTGCGAGCAGGTTGTGTTTCTTGCATCAGCAGCTTTCTTTAGCTAACGTTAGCCAGAAGCGAAGTGCATTAATTTGCACGCAGTGTGGAGGGTGACACGGTTAACCAGATATGTATCTTCTAGCCTTATGGTTGATGTGGTGATCGGCTGTTCATACTAACATGGCTCAGTGGTACAAGCCCACGTCCGATCTTGTGTGATTTTCCGTAGAGGCTACGAAGAATACAAAATCATAAGATAATGATTATTTTCCTCACAGTATTTGGACCCGATGACAGTAACAGCCGCGCTTACACGCATTAACAAGTGTTTTTGTAAACACCAGGAAGACATTTTGGTGATTACGTTATGGTTGGCTAACGGAGGATGTGGACATTTTTGTCGCATCTCTAACCAGACAGTTTAAAGAGATGATACAGCTATAACGCATGTGAATTGTTTTTATACGTTTAGCGATGCTGGTCATCGCATCTCCTTTCATGTTGCGTGAACAAGTTTAGTGTGTTTTGAGCGGAATGGGCGGTTTTAGGTAGATGAATTGTATTGCATAATCTGCTTCGGAAATACCAACATGGCGTAGTGCGCGCTGACTAGAAACTGCGGTGAAATACTGAGCCCCCCATTCATCTGACCCTGCAGACGATACGCGGAGATGCAGCTCTCTTTTATCTCTCCTATTACTTGATGCAGGATTTTCTTTTTAATTTTAATATGGTTGCATAGTTATTCTGAGTGGAATGGTAAACTGTGTGCCCCCTTAATCACGCGATATTCGTTAAATACGCATAATTTTATTCCAGTTTATGCATTGTGTGTGATGGTAATACTATTTGGGAAATTGGGGTGGTTTGTCAGGTTCATCCAAAATTGACACAGGGACCTTAGCAGGATGACATCATGTGCTTTGGACTAATGCTGGGGCCTAAATCCACCTACTTACGCTGCCTGTGTGGAACCCTGCTGCACACTGACTTAACCAGAGCACATGTAGGGCAGTGGGGTTTGGTTAATTTCAATTGGTTTTTCCTGTTTCTTGCCTGTCAAGACTGAGTCACTAAGGCATGTCTTTAAAAAGGGCATTGTAAGTAATTCACAATGAGGGCTTGTTCATATAATACCATGAGTATAGTGGTAAATGTTTATTGCTTCTGGTTGT
This sequence comes from Apogon talboti, assembly GCA_037367365.1. NCBI lineage: Eukaryota > Metazoa > Chordata > Actinopteri > Kurtiformes > Apogonidae > Apogon > Apogon talboti. Next base: position 14,504,908 of record JAPQRQ010000012.1, read on the forward strand.
TAGTCTGATGTTATTCTCAGATCTTTAGCTTTTGTATTTGACTTCCCAAGGTCAGTGCATATCTGTATTTTTGGTGTTGGAATATTCTTCATATGTAATTACATTAATTGTATTTTCATTAGAGTCAAATAACAATTTGTGCAGTTTTTCAGAGTTAAATAGCAAGACTAAGCTAATATGATCAGCTCAATCTCCCCTCAGGTGGTACTCCTTCTGCAGGATAATATTAGCAAGACTAGCATCCAGGAGGTCAACAAAATGTCAATGAGTCACTGGTTCATTTGATTAGGCTTTGAAGTATGTTATTTTCATGTATTCAGTATAGGTTTTGTTGCAGTTAATAGTGGAATTATGGCATTTTAATTCAATTTATAAACAATTATTTAAGGCCAGTTCATTTTTTGGGTGTAGTGTGAGAAACTTTCCACTGACTCACAGAACCTGTACTGCAGGTGATCAAGTTGTATGATTTAATTTGAACTGTTGTCTGTCTTCCTGTTGGCCTTTTTCTTGTTTTCTACTTTAAAAAGCAATGTATTATTCATTTTATTATTTTAGATACAAATTCATTGAATTTTGTGGTGCAACTTCATCCATCTACCAGTTTCAGTGTGGTATTAGATAACTTGAATTAGGTTATAAAGAATATTTTTTTACGTAGTTGTTTAATGTACTCAGTTGTGTGTTCATAAAATACCTGGTTGTTGAATGTTACTCTGTTTGATGTGAAAATATTTTCACCCACCTCCCCCCTACCCCAGTCAGTATCAAATTTTGATGTAGTAATTCAATAAAGTGTAATCCATTTTTTTCAAATCTTATTTTCTTGTGTGTTTTTTGTCTCTTCCAGGCTGTCCTCTGGTGGGGCAGTAAGCGGGTGGTGTGGAGCAGGCCGCGGTGCCCGTCCCTCTGCACTGCATGGCTGCGATGGCGCCCGCTCTCACCGACGCCCCAGCCGAAGCTCACCACATCCGCTTCAAACTGGCTGCCCCCTCCTCAAGTCTCTCACCGGCCAGTGCAGAGAACAACGGTAACGCCAGCAACATCCTTATCCATAGCAGCGGCACAGCAAAGTGCAAGGCCGCCCCAGAAGAGTGCCCCCTTGACTTTTGTGGTGGTGATCAGGAGCCGCAGCAGCAGCAGCCCCAAGCCGACTCTGTGGCCCAGGCCTCTGCGCTGGGCAAGCTCCAGCCTCTGGTGGCTTCTTATCTATGCTCTGATGTGACCTCTGTCCCTTCAACTAAGGAGTCAATCAAGTTGCAAGGAGTCCTCATCAAACAGTCTGTGTTGAAAAGCCACAGAATATTGCCCAGCTCCCTGCTCAACGGAGGAGGGGACTTCCTGTTGAGAAAGAGGCAGGCAATAGAACTCTCTGGCGGCCAGCTCAAAAGCTTCATGAGTGGCAGCACAAACGGTGGTGGCCAGCCCATGGCACCTGTCAATGGCCTGGCCAAGAAGCTGGCCACTATGTCTGGCTCGAGCTGTGTGGTTGCAGTGAATGGTGACAAGCCCTCTGCTGCCTCAGACTCCCAGCCCCAAAACCTGCCCTTGGACTCTGAGACCTTGACGGCTACTTTATCAGGGCATATCCCATTGAAAGGAACCCTTAAACAGAAGCATTCCTCAGGGGTTTCTCAAAATACAGATGGAAAAAACCTTGACTCAGCAGCGCTTCAGTCAGCCGCACTTTCTCCCTTTACCCATGACAACCCTAACCCCACTGAACAAGTCAATTTGGAGGAGACTGATTTACACACACCTACCACTCAACCACAGGGGTCTGACAGGGAGAGACCAGGTAGCAGCCAGCAAGGCTCCCCATCCTGTACACATGCAACACAGCCTCCCCTTCCCTGTAGTTCTTCCTCAGACAGCCTTGAAGCCCATGTTAGGGATCGCATCCTTCTCAGCAGCAACAGGCAAACAGAGATTGAAAGCCGCCTACGACGTCTGCGCAAACGTCTTCAGGTTGTACAGGCCAAGCAGGTGGAACGGCACATTCAGCAGCAACTGGGTGGCTTCTTAGACTCAGCTCTCAGCCGGCTACTGACTGGTAACCGCAAGTCAGAGACCACAACCCCCACAGCTACATGGAGGACTGGACGCCACTCATCCTCAAACAACAGAGATGGCCTCAGTCGCTTCCTGAAAAGTGGCTCCATGCCCTTGGAACTGGAAAGACTGTACCTCAGTGGATCAGCTAACCTTCATTCAGCAGAAAGAGCCTTTGACTCAGATGTGACAGAAAGTAGCTCTGGGGGGGACTCTGACATGGAGGAGGAGGAGCTGACAAGGGTGGACATTGAGCAGCGACATGTTAAAATGTAAGTAAAAGTATTATCACCCACAAGCACATGAATAGGCAGAAGTAGTCCCTTTGGCAGCTTAGTGGCATTGTTTGTGGGGAACATGTCATTTTACAAGGTACTTTTACTGCAAGTACTTCATAGTTAATTCCATTATATTCACATTAGCATGGTCCTGTAGAAATTCATTGCATATGCCCTTCCATCCTAGCTGGTGCTAATGAGAATTATAACTTCCTTGACTGGTAGTGTTTGGGGCAAACTCCAGTGAGGGGTATAGATGCCATTTGCCCATCGAGCATGTGTAGTTGTGTGGGTGGTATCATCCTGTGGAGAACACAGACTCAAATAGACTAAAGTAAAAAGCACTCTCTTGACTCAGTGCTTCCTCCTGAGAGAGCCAAGACTGAAACTGAACGTTCTGTTTATCTGCAGAGTGAACAAGTGAGCGCCTACAGAGCTAGTGAATGTTTTGATTTTAACTGAAACCAAAAAGAAACCTTGAGTTGGGGGTGGTGGTGGGTTTGCACAAGGTGTGGGTTTTGTGTTTTTACATGCTGCCTGTTGTGATGTTAGGGTTGTCTCAGCAGGAGCTTGCAAATGTATTCCATGGGAAGTCCACATGAGAGTTCTCTGTTTTGTGCCATTTAAGTGTAGGGGGGGGAGGAGCATGTGGGTCAGCAGCGTTAATGGACTTACTGGCCTGTGTAGGATTTGGTAGATTATTAACAAAGTAGCTAAGAACACCATTTTTATTATCCTTTCCTGTGCTGGCTTTAGACCTTGGACTTAAATATCTTTATAACCTATCAGAATGCTCTAGATTGACAAGAGTATTCATCAACTTTTGAGTGAAGCATATGCAAAAAATTATCTTAAGCATGATGTAATCCTTAAAAATTAAGTTATGTTTATAACATCTTAGAAATGAATTCAGATCTTGAGACTGTTTTAATCAGTTTTTGGACTAAACACATAGTTTTTCTACAGCACTTAATTTGTTATTAAATTGTAAATATTAATCTACCAAAAGTATAATTCAGTTGATTAAGTTGAGGTAGTGATTGAAATATCATTATATTAAATGTTTTTGTTAGAAATATCACAAGATTGAAAACGGGTGTAATTATTTGACTTGATGTGGAAAATACAGTCTAGTGACCCATAACAGACCTCTGATGTTGGACAGGAAATGCTGATCTGGCAGCTGGGCAGTTCTACTGTGACAGTAGGCAGTTGCTACAGTTTCTGTGGTACTCCTTTTTCATATCTCTAATGCACACATATTTAAGTCACATAAAAGTTTTGCAGAATAATATGTTTGTCAGGTTTAATTGCCCTGTAATAATTTTAAAAATACACGTCTTTTCAATTGAAATATCCGAACTGTACAAATATGTATATTTTTTTATATTAAACTGCAGAAATGAGTTTTATTTTAATCCATTGCACTGAAAAAATCATTTTCACTTAGTGTACATTAGTCTTCATAAGAGTTTTCAAGTCATGCTTTTAAATGTTTTGTAGTAGACTATAACTGATTCAAACATGGCTGTGAAATATAAAAAAAATCATTTTGGAAGTCCATATGTTTAAGTGAGCAGCACAATACCCACACAGAAGATTACCCCTTTCACCAGATGGAAGCAACTGTCAGTGTCAGATGTTGCACATAGATCATTCTGCACAGTGAGGTCTAACATCCAGGTGCAGCAATGGCAGGCAGCTCCTTTTTGAGTGGAGCTTAATTAAAATACTGATGTTATAATCAATTAATCAAAATGTCAGTAAGATAAGATACCCTTGTTCTTATTAATAGCCGTAAATGTTGGCCTTACGGTGATCCTAGTATAGTTTAGGCCCTCCAGTATTGGGTATATTCTAAATTTTAAATAGGATGTCCATTATTAGTAACATATTTATTAAATGAATAATGAAATATGAATATCTTTTTGTCATGATGAAAGTTTTTTCAAAACGCCTGTAGGTTTTCTGTACACCGATTGTCTGCCCGTAAAGAAAACCTATAGAATTTAATGTTTACTGTCTGTGAGCAACATTAAACACTGACCTTTTTAGGGTTATAAAGACTTTGATCATATTTTGTTATTAAATAAATAATTCTTCAGATGAAATGTAACATTGACTCCTATCTACACATTTTTCTTTCACTCCAACCAGGAATATTTGTGTATACATTATACCCAATTCATACAATGTGATGAAATCCCATTAATTAAAAAAATCTGCCATTTGTCAAAGCACTTATACAGTAGCAGTTTATTGTGTGGTACATTCTCAGTGAGTTTGTACACATGTAATTCTTGCTTTATTAAATATCAGGCTCTGTTGGTTTGCAGAGTACAGGTAAACTCATCACACAGTATATTTATGTACATTTTATTCACATTTGAGAAACATTGCATTTTTATGAAGCAATTTTCTCCCATTGGTGATCAGGTATATTCTCTAGCAGTTACATGAGTAATAAAATATTTTATTCTTGGTATTTTAAACTGCTGATAATGTATTTAGAATGAAATATACCTCACAATTAAAGTCTTTCCTTTCCCATTGCAAATAGAATATATTTATTGTCATTGTAACAAGTACAATGAGATTTAAGAGGTTTGTCTATGAAACAGCTGCAGTTTCCTGCACTACTAGTTGCAGGTGATAGTATCTATCTACATGTGAATTAACGAGGTTTTACGAAAGATATAAATTTACAAATTTTATCTTTTTTTTATTTAGGTGAACTTGTCCTTATTACTGCAAGTTGTAACTGCAAAGAAACAGCCTGAGTAAGCAGATTTGATGAAGTGCTGCACTTGACGGGCTCTTTTCAAATATAGCAGTGAATTATTTGTATACTGTACATCTGTGTGAATGCTGTAGTCAATAGTCATGTATTTTCTACTTGCAGAGTGATTTTAATTATTTTCTCTTTTTTTGTACAATTGCTGTTGAAGAAATCAGTCAAACCAGTTGTAATACAATATTTTGTTTGGGCTATAACATGTTAAAGCCTACACTATGTGACAATCTGGGAAAACAGTGTTTAGTATTGCAATGATGATATTTGCAATAAATAGAATGAATTTTGTAGTTGCCACCAAACTGGATAAACTGGGCTTGATGTGGTTGGTCAAATGGTGTCAATGTAAGGCCCATGTATGGGGCTGAGTCCTGAACTGAACTACTTCTATGAAACTTAATGTATTGCATAGATACTGTCAAGCATTGAAAAATGCCCTGTGATTTGATACCTAATTTCAGTACCTGGGGAGTAAATCTCATCATCAGTTCAGTTCAGTGCACACACCTCTGCCAGGTTTGCAAATTCAATCAAACCCTTTTATTTCCATTTTTGCTCCTGGATCTGTGGCAGCATTTGATGGGTTCGTCTGTGGCCGCTCTACCTTTCCACCAGTTTTAATAAAACTGGCTCATTAGTTTAGGCATAATCCTGCAGAGTGTGACAGATGGATAAATGTGAGAGATCATGTTTTTTTATTTCGCCACCATTGTGTGATATAACCTACTACAAATGATATTTGTTTGCATTTAATGTTTTGACAGAAGCTCTGGGCAGTAACTGAAACAGTTTAATTTTAGATTACTTAGAATCAAAGGAATCCTCGGTGCTGAAACCTGGTGGTTACAGTTATTTAATAGTGTTATGAACATGCAACTGTTTTCTATTATATAAAGGTTTATTTTTGACAGTTTGACTGCTGATATTTGGATATTTTATGCAATTTAGTTTAAACTACAGATATATTGAATGTTCTCTGCCATAAAATGTAGTAGTAGTTCAAGTCAATTTATATGTTAAGTCAAAAATTGTCTTTGCTTCCCTTTTTTCTGATCTGACTCAAAAACTGTGATCCAAAGTGCTCACTATAATGTTAACATACAACTTCATGTCATTTTAAGTAGATTTTTTATGGGATAAGATTGGTTAGAGTAGGAGAAATATCAGATTGAGGAAATGCAAAACGAGTTGAATCAGGCAAGGTAAACCTCACTGTAGTAAATAAGTTTGTAACTTTTTTGTTGTGAATTTGTACTGTAATGTGTTGTGGGTTTTTTTGTCAAAATGGAAAGTTCTTTCAGAAAAACATGTACCGATATCAAAACACTACCCTCTCTGCCTCTTAAGTGTTAATGTAAGTGTGTAATTATAACATTTCTTCTCCGTTGTGATTCTGGTAGTTTTTGGCATTGTGGCGGGCACATACCGTATATTCATGTGGCCATGATGCAAAGATGATTTATTTGCCATCATTAAATGGATAGTTATTAATACTAGTAATTAGCATTCATGCATTACTTGTGCCCGTTTAAAACTCAACAGTGGCCCAACATTAGCCGATTTAATGTGATTGCTAACTGAGAAACACGGCGCTGGTTAGAATGTAGGCTATGTATTTGTCGTAGTCTATAATAACAACGTGATATCATGACTGGCATACATGTACACGCCACTTTTAATTTCCGTGTTACCTGTACGCATTATAAGCTTTATTAACCCTCTGTCCAACCTGAATCAATGTGTCAAATACCTCACGCACTGAGGGTTAGGGTTTGGTTTAAGGGGTTAGGTTTATGTGAACCGGAAATCTTGGCGTAAAATGATGCGATCAAATGCCGTTGAATAACACGCGACAGGTCAAAAAATGCGTAGGTATCGCACGCCAAATGCCATAAGAACTGGCGTGACATAAAACACCACTTATTGAGATCAGTCTGGTAATAATGAGTCTTGATGACGGCTTGATGATGAAAGCCGATTACTCGATGAGTTGCTGAAATATTCAGTAGAATACTCGACTTCCAAAAGAATCGATAGCTGCAGCACTAAAGTATTTAGCCGACCAGCATTATCGGCCATTCATTCAGGACTAACAAAACAGTGGTTGCTAGATTAATTTGCTTAAATGTTCATGGAAAATCCACGTTTGAATGTTTTTGTATTACTGCTACAGCAACACACATCAGTGTTGCAAATGTTTGCTGACACACAGCTGATGTAAACCTCATAATTCTTCAACACACACTCAGTGAAAGCTGCCTTCTTAAAGCCAAACTGTACATCTGTAATGCCTCCTTAAGTAGCTGTTTGATTCACATTGTATAATCCTGTACTCTGCAGCAAGTTAAACACTGGTTCCCATCCTAGGAGGAGGGGAAACCATACCTCATTGTGAATGACTTAGTCTTTCAGGAAGTAGGGTGTGTGTGTGTGTGTAACCATAATGTCACATATTCACAACTGACATTTTTGTCTCAGTTACCAATTAATGGCTTACAGCACTACACTAGTCAACACTACAGACAATGTAATGTCTTCTTCAGGCAGGAGCGCTTGAATTATTTAACGTCGGCTGAGTTAACAGCCATGTGGAAAATAACCTATTTGAGCTACTTGTTTGGATGCAGTGTATTGCTTACAACTAATCCTGTCATCCCAGTGTATTCTGTAGACGTGGGTTCCCGTAACTTGGAGGATTGGGACACAGCCAACATCTGTTGCTGTGCTTATGCTGCAGGGCTATTCTGTCTGTGTCTGTCTGTGAATGTGACGTCCATAAAGTCCTATACCACGATGTGGGTGTGGGTAGGTTTAGAAGGGCCTTTGAACGTTCATGTGTCCATCTCCTTTTTATACGAGCTGGAAATTGACTTGCACTGCAGATGCATTATGGTAAAGTTTCCATGGAAAGGTGGTTATTTAAATATGTTACAATAAGCATGAGTTGTTCTCCGGTTAGTAATGAGTAGGCACTGTTTCTTGTTACTTAGGCAACAATAATGCTCATCAGAAAATCTCAGATCTTACATAATGACTCATAGACAACAATCAGAAATGATTGTTGTATCTGGCCGGTATCATTATGTTGACAGTTTTGCAAAATTTTGCATGTTAGAGGATAAAACTGATGAGAGTTTAGATGGGAGCGAATGTTGCTTGTATAATGTGCATGGGCTAAGATTGCTAAAATGACTGTCTGCTGCTTTTGAATCAGGTTAACTGGGCTGGCTTAGACGACAGCATGCCTTTCATGCTTATGGCTCAGCATTACTCTGCAGTCTGAGTAACGTAGCTATGTTTTTTTCCGCCATTCATTCCTGTGTGTGTGTGTATATGTATGTGAGTGAGTGCTTGTATAGGTTTCAGTCCTGCTTGACACATCTGGATGTGTTTAGCTCAGCCCAAGTTCCTCAACACGAACCCACAGGCGTTACATAACCCCCCTCTTTTATGTAATGACTGCTGCAGCTCTCTGCCTGAATTCACCCTCTCTAGTTTTTCCTGCCCCACACCCTGATGGCCTGCCTCATTCGCAGGCCTGGCTCCCAAGCAGTTCCTTTCTGAAAAAGATGAGTTTAACCAGCTGTTCTGTGAAACTCCAGCCAGGCATCCTGGCATAAGAGAATAAATCTGAAATTTCAGGTCAATTCCAGCCTCCTAAAATGTTTCAACATTTGATAGTTTGATGCTTTTTTGAAGACCCTTTTAAAATCATTGATGCAAGAGAACAAAGATAATGAAAATGACAAGTGCTACTTGATTTGGTTCATATTAGTTTATGTTTATTGATCTGTAAATGACTTGTCAGTCACATTCAGAGTGATTTTGTTTTGAATGGGAAAACTGTGTACCAAGAGTACCTTTGCTTTTGGCTTAACAGCATTCAGAGTCAGGAGCCAGTGTCCCTGGGAATGTTTTAGTAGGTGTAGCTCACTTTCTAAAATGTTGCAATAGTTATGATAAAGAGGTAGATATAGTATAGATATGTGTTAAGTCTAACTTTTGTTATGCTGCAGGGTAAATAAAAATGCAAAGCTGAAAATCAGTATGTTACGTCTAGTGCGCATAAAATCATTTTGTATTTTTCTGAAATATAAGTGCTTTTGACATATTTTATGTTGGCCTAAATTAAACCTCCATCTCTGTTTGACAGGAGCCTCTACCTTGACAATATTATATTAACTACATTAAAGCACTGGTTAAATTGAATGAAGCAGAGGATTAGAGAGCTAGTTCACAAAGTTTGGAGATCCTTAACTCTCTGTAGTTCAAACCCGGACAAATGACGGACGTTTAAACGCAGCAGCATATTAATGATAAAATGAGTGAATTGCCTCAGAGAAAATGTGATTTATGGCAGCCTGCTCAGATCTAAGCTAATACCTGTACATTTTAACACTTAAACTTGGAGTATAGTAAAGTAAAACATTTGGACTGTTTTACATCTGCATGGGTGTCTGTTATATTCATACCTGCTATGAAGAATATATTGTCTTTACCGTTGATGTGTTTTTCTGCAGGATTATGCAAAATCTACTAAGCCCATTTTCATACGTGGAAGATGCATTTAACGTAATTGTTGGTTTATGGGAGAGATTATTTTATTCTTCTTTCTGGGTACTTGCACCCATTTCATGCAGTGGACTTACATCTGTGTGCTCTGCTGAACAGTATTTGACCTATTTTTGGGGAGAAGATTGGCTGTATGTCTTAAGAACATTTAGTTGCATTGCTTCTTTGGTAAATAACTGCCATGCCAAAGAGGAAACCAAACTGAACCAAAGTTATCCTCTCTCCAACAGTTAGCTGTGTTTTCACAAAGGAAATGCACCCTTTTCACACATAACTACATGATAAGGAGCCAAATATGGAAATGAAAGGTGTACCAGGAAGTATGTTGACAGTGTAGGATGGCTAAGGATTGACAAAGGGATATTGGATTTGTAATATCCATGTTACATTTGACTGGTTGAGTGTTGTTGCATAAGTAGTAATTCTAATTTGCTAATAGCAGAATATGAACATCACCCAAAAAAAGATTTAAATGTGGACTGCAGAATTGGTGACTAGTTCACAGCTTAGGGAACTGATGGTTTGCGTCAGAAAGACTAGACATAGACATGATTAGGGACAGTGATGTTGGTTTTAGAAAGGTCAATATGGTATGGAAGTGCCTGGCACCGTACAACATATATGCAGCATCCAGACAGCACCACAATGTAGAATGTGCTGACATCCAGAAAACGGTGGCTGTAGTGATTGCTGCCTGTGCTTTGTGTGTGGGAGCTGGGGGGAGGAAAATATGTCCTGGTTACAAGGGGGCGGAGCACTTAGCATCAGAAAGTGGGGGGTGGGGTCTCGGCGCCGACCCCTCCTCCTCTTCCTTCACTCTGATGATTAAGGTCAATGCACTTGTAACGGCCTGTGTGTTTATATTACAGCATCACACTTAAAACTACTTTTAGCCCTTCCTGCATCCGCTTCATTGTACTGTGAGATCATTGTTGACAACACTTGTCATATCTCTTGTTGTGATTTTTAGTTTTTGAGCATGACTGTTATTCATTAACATTTATGTGGCACTCCGAATCCACAGTGTTTTCCATCAGAGGTAGCCCAATATTAAGTTAAGAGCCATCTTACTATGCGCTTTCAGCCAGTATTTCCAACCTTCCATGTTTCCGCTTTGATATGACCTTTACTTCCTCCCTGGAATTTGAAAGCAGACCGTCGCTTAGATGTCTGCTCCTTCTTCAGCGATTTGTTTATTTTTATTAAATCTTTTTACTGTGCATTGTACATTGTTCCAAGTCTATGAAAAGGTCATCTCTAGTTGACCCTCAGTGGCACACCTGGTCTACCACTTTGTTGGTACAGCAATTATCCATTGTTAAGATGCATAAATTCTGTGTAATTGGCGTGGTAGGTTGGGCTACACATTGTGTGCCACCAGTGTTGTTTTTTTTTTTTGGACGAGTACCCACAGGGATGCACAAATGCAAATGATTTGTGCCTGTGCATTGATCTGATGCACCAGCCCTGGGTGTGTTCAGGAGTGTTGCAGTATTTGTCAACATTCACCATGCAGTACATGCAGCATTTAAGAAAAGTGCGGTTATCTGTTTAGGGTTCGAATCTGCACAAGAGCATAAAGAAATGTTATCAGGATACACTGCAGTTTTATTTGCAGCAGTGTCCTTGGTAGTGTACTATGCTGTGTTTCAGTGAATAGCTATAGATTGCTGTGAAGTAAAGAGTGAGAACATGTTTAATTGCACTGATTGGATGATGTGTGTATCAAAACTCCGTCGCCCTCTTGCAGCTCTACAACAGCACAGGATTCCTAGTTGAATTATTAGTTATCCCAGTGTCTGCTGCACTGCTTCCTGACCCAGCCCCACCCCCTCCAGCACTCTGTGGCCTGTAGATTGCTTTAAAGCCCGTCTGTTCCTCTCCAGTCTGCCAGAGCCCTCCAGTCCTGTCCCTCATTTATTCCCTTCTTTTCAATTCGGTCTTCTCTGCGCCTTCATTTAGCAGAATTTCTTGACTTCCGCTTTTCTGGTGGAGCTCTGAAAATTGAAAACAGAAACGGGTGTGGGGAGGAGAAAGCACAAGAGTGCAAGGTCTATCTTTGTCTGCCATCTGAGTCATTATTTTCATTGTTCAGCCAGTCTCTGCAGCCTGTATTTTGATGAAACAGCGCCCTCTGTGGTTGCTGCTGCTGGGTGCAGGAGCAGACATTTTCCTCTCATGTCTGCCTTTGAAATGCCCATTCTGTGTGTCATACTGGTAAAATGGAGTACTGTGTTCTCAGTTGGCATTGACTCTGTGCAACAGAATAAAATAGTGTAAAGGAAGCCTTCATTTTTCTTAGTCTCTTGTTTTGATGGGGCATGCTTGATCATGCTGTTTTTTCAATAGAATGGTTTCCCATGGTGTCTGCAGCTGCCTTTGCTAAGAGCTTTGTGTGTTGCTGATTCACTGACCTCTGCAGTCTAACAGGGGAAATGCTCGGAGGCTCACTAGATAATATGGTCTAAATGATCAGTTACTTTCACATTCGCTGTTGAACTGTAGTGCATACTTCCTTGGGTGTGCCATAGCTGCATTTACAGATTGCATTACAGATTGATGTAAACATTAAGTACATTTATTCATTAATGTTGGAGGGGCTTTAGTCTATTATCATTCATTACCTTTATCAGTCATGTAATGCCCTTACTTTTTCTTCTTTTTTTTCCAACTCAGATGGAAGCGGGCAGAGAGCCGCTACACGGTGGAGAGAGCCGCCATCATAAGCCACTGGAACTGGCTTCAGGCCCATATCTCGGACCTGGAGTATCGCATCAGACAGCAGACAGACATCTACAGACAGATTCGTGCCAGCAAGGTAAGTGCATTAGCTTTGCTTAGAGATATATTGTTTGAAACTTGTAATAGTAATATTATTCCATGGAGTATATGATGTGCCAAAAAAAAGAAAAATGCACCCTTTTTCGTGTGTCCCACATAATTGGCCTCTGGACTAGGGCTGGGCAGTCTCACCATCTGAATTTGACATATGATCTATTTGCCAGAGGGACTGTGCAAATTGTGTCTTTAAAAGTGTGTATATGTATAATAACAGTGTAGTAAAAACATTCCTTCTCCATTAACATTCATTTTAAATGGTCGATTTATCAGTGTAATTATGGTAATTTAGAGTGCTGCCTTAACCTATGGCAAAGCCAACTGAGTTTGTTGCATTACTGTCATGCTTCTGAGTTTATTTCACGCTGTTAATAGCAGTACTTGCACGTCTGTCCCCGCATTAGTACTGGGTTTCAGTCTGCATTGACTTGCAGAGTTTGTGTAACGTGTTGTTTTGCCACCTTTGGAGAGGAATTCTTGTAAGATCGTCAGGTTTTGGTCTGGCTTCTGAACTCCCACACGGACTGAGTCGGAGTTACACAGATGCCTTAGAGGTATGCTAGTGTGAAAATGTTATCAATTCTTAATAAAACTCCAACTGAGCAAAATAGGCTGCAACAGACTAGGTAATTACTGGAAGCACTGCAGCTGTGCACAAAATTGTGGCTGTGTTTATGTGCTTTATCTCAATATTTTCAAAATATTGAAATAATTTTGGTCCAGAACTATGAAAAAATGCACAAAAAGCCATTGACCACAGCCTTAAACTCTGAAACCAGAGTAAACTGGGGGAAAACTTAGATTGGTTGTAACATACCTGTACTGTATAAGAGGTGAGAAAATTCTGATTGAGTCTGTGATTCCAGCTCAATGATTGTCATGTGATCTTTTGGCCAGAGTGCCCAGCCCTACACTGAACATCTGCAAACCAGCACACCACACACATGTCTGTCGGGGAGGTTTAATACTGCGGTCTCAATTTTACAGGGCTCTGTAGAGTTGGGAGGTGTTGCTCCCAGTCCAGTGACTGCTGGTGTAACAGAAGTAAAATCAGAACCTGTAAATACTCAGGTAAGCAGGGTATGAGTCTTCAAGGTGTAGAGTTCACAGACAGAGTAGCGCCTTGGTGATGTTGTCAGTCTCTTGCAAATGTAAACCAAATGAGGTATAAAGATCAGACTTCAATTAAACTGTTGTTAACTTCATTTTATCTCTGTGCTGAAGTCTTACTGACTTTCTACCTTTTGTATCTGCTGTATTTCTTTTCTACTCTAAGCTCTTCATCACTGAAACCTTCACCTTTTTTCTTGTAAATGCAGCTGGTGAAAATATGTTGAGATTTTCACAGGATGTGGTTTCTTTTCATGTATTCCTTAGATCTGAAACAAGCCAAACAACAATTGTCATGTATTACGGTTCCTCAGCATCCGTATCCAAATGATTAATCGTCATCCTGCCTGAAAATATCTAAACTGCTTACATAACGGTTTGTTCATCCAATCTGTACATCTGCAGGGTGTTAATAATGACAATCTCGGTATAAATTCAGACAACTGTATGTTGTTTAGACATCATTCAGTTTAAACTCTGCCTCAAAGGAAATTTGTAAACCGTGTTAAATAAATGTGACTGCTCCGTTTGATCAGGCTCATGAAATTGCATAATTCAGTGCTGCAGGAGCGTCCTTAAACATCTCAGTTTGGCGCTGTTGGTCATTTTGTGGTGTTTCAGTTAACGTGAGGTGTAGTCTCACTGGTTTCTCTTATCTGCCACCGCAGGACGTTACTTCAGAACGGCTGGAGCACACAGCCACCGCCCACATCACCAACGCAGAGCCTGGCTCCTGGAAAGGTCAAAATGGACAGCCTGTTAATGGCGTCCTCAGCAGGTACCGCAAATAATGATTAGCTCATTTCCAGATTCTCAGAATGGTTTCCCCAAGCTCAGTTTGTTATTTCGTGAAATATAAACAGCAGACTTATTTTTATCACCGTTTGCTGTCTTATTTAATTTCAAAGAAGGCCCAGAGTTTAATGTCATGTGCTTTGTTGGTTGTCTTGTGACAGGGTGGCAGAGAGTCCAGATACCAAGCACCAACAGCCTTTGGCCTATGACAGCACATGTGTGGCTGCTCGAACGCGACCACTAGTCAGCTGTCGACGACGGCGGCTCATTCAGCCAAACACTGTACCCAACCTAAATGGGAAGGTGAGTTGTGCTGCTTACACATGAAGCCCTGGCTAAGTATAGTCACTGGAAACAGTTTAATTCCAAATCTTACAATTAAATAATTCTATGATAGTAATTTTTCCTTTAAATTCATGCTGTTCTTGGTTCCCAGGAAATAATAAGATGATGTGCTTATGTTTGCATGAATAGGTTTCTGTCCCTGAATGTGATGAAGTGATATAAGGTTGTTTATGCTTGACTGCATACTATCAAGTCAAACAGTGAAGTATCATTCATTACTAGGGGTGGATGGGCAAAAAAAAATAAAAAATCTATTATTTTTTTTAAATTTTCCGATAACCATAATCTGACGACATCCCTTAAAATGTGATTTTCTTTTTTTTTTTTTTTTTTTTTTTAAACTGTAAGACTCTACTTGCTTACCAGGACATCTATGGACACAGCGTTTGAGAGAAAAAAACAGCTGTTGTTTATTTTTAAAGTGCTTCATACATCCTCTGCAAAACATGCACACAAACACACATTATGGCCTTCTGCAAAACACTGCCCAACAATATTCTATGGCCTTATTTAACAGTGACCTTTAACAATGACCCCAAAGATAAGTGAATATGACCTTTTGGTCATATCTACTTATCTTTGAAGGCCCACTGAAAATATTGTTAGGAGTATGGGAACACTGAATACATCAAAAGAAAGAACAGAACTTCCAACTTTTAAACACAAAAACTATTTGATTCTATCTTCATTAGTTCGTGAGGTATAACGTTTGAATTTTGGTAATTTTCAGGGGGAAAAAATGACATTTTGAGCACAAAAACTTAGAAAATTGCATTTTATTCCAAGATTGATCTTCAAGATAAAAATGATTTCTTATTTACATTTTTTCACTTATTTACACACAGTAACACTGTATTCAAAATAAGATAATAAAATAATAATAAATAAACAGTTCTAAAATATCCCAACATTCCACAAAATGTGAGGGGAAACCAAAGAGTACACCAGACTTTACACAAAACATCTCCTAATGCACCAGATTCCTTATAAACTTTACATATTTACATACTGTATATCAGTTATAAGTCATTCACATATTAGTTTAGTCTTTTTTATATAAACTTAACACTTCCATATTCCTCATTTTCAACAAAAACGATACAGAAACAACTGCCCTAAATGCTGTATAATTCTGGCCTTTCCTTGGCTGCACCACGTCCTCCTGTTGGACCACGTCCTCATGCTTTGTTTGATCTGTAAAGAATTATATGAACATTTAGTTATTTATCTATTTATGAATATATGTATTTATTTATTTATTTCATACAAAAGCCAAATAAAACAGTGTCTTCCCTCTGTCACCACTGGCAGTAAGGAGCTGAGAACAACATCTATATGTTGAATCTGCTCTGTGTCCAGGTGTCATAATCTGAGCTCACACTGTCTTAAAGATGAAGACTAGGCATCCTTTGTCTTTTCCCAGGTCTGGTTATCTGTCTTCTCCTAAAAATGTCTCTTATATCTTCCTCCCGTCTGTGATAATCTCCTTGTGTCTCCCCCACCTCCTCTTTCTCTGTCTCTGTCTCTAAAATGTTCTTCTGAAGGTTCATCATACCTTGAATTGTCGGAGTCTGTGTCCATAATCATCTTAAGGCTTTTAAAACTGCGTATGTTTCCCATGGAAACGGCATTCTGCTGTTCAAAGTGAATGGTTCTGTTTACGTTGCTATGGGATACAAGTGATTCAAGTTTGAGAACTTTACAACCGGACCTTCATTAATGCACCTCTCCTTTACTCTCTGTGCACCGTCAGTTTTTCTTTTCGACACAGTATGAATACTCGATAATGTCAAATTGCACATCGTCAATGAAACATTTACAATACTATCGCAGGCAATATATATTTCCCACCTCTAATCATTACCCTTCTGACAGTTAACAGGTCAACTCACAACGAGCCTCATTTCTACAGTCTGTCTTTCATTATGACATTACTGTTGTTAAAGAGAAACCTTTTTTTCCAGAGATGACTCATTTACTTTTCATATTCAAGCTGTGTTAATCAGCACTCTAGAGAACATGTCCGTGTTTAATTCACGTTGTGGTAGCTAGATGGACAAAGTGCAGGTTTTTTTTCTTTTTTTTTGAGGGGATTAAAAGCCAGTAATCAGAATATTGCTCCTTAAGATGTCTTTAATTATGAGTTTGATGAATTCATGATTGGTTGAAGAAAATGCTACATAAATTCATTAAAGTTGCATGGAAAGTCTGAAAAACATAAGCCTGCACCAGTAGACACCACCATGTAAAATTTAACTTGATGAAACCTACAGAAACCCTGTATTATTGTACATTATATACAAGTCAACTTTAACATTTGGCTATTTTTGTTGTCCATCAGGCCCAGAGAAGCAGCTGTATCCAGTGTAACTGCAGGGTTAACCCCAGCTGTGTGATGTGTGGTGGCTGGCCCACCCCCAGAGAAGACCCACAGTATGAACTGCCTACCCTGGAGCGCCTGTCAAGACTGGATCTTGGCGTACACCCTATTCTCTCCTTCCCTGACGGTCAGTGCACTGTGTGCTACTTGTTTAAAGGAGAACTCCGTTTACTCAGTCATTTCCTACTTTACATTTAGAAGGGAAGACAAACAAGGAGTGGCTGTAGAAACTTCTCAACAGGAAGTTCATGGAGATAGACTAAATCACTGACAATGTAGTCTGTAATGATATCATATTTGTTTGAATGAGAATATTTTGTGTGTCTGAGGCCTGTGTTCAGCCAAGATTTGTTTACTTAAAAATTACTGCAGTCATAAGGAATTTATGCTGTTTTGATCCAAACACAAAACTGCTTAACTTTGAAATATTGGTGGAAAAAGCAGAATTTATCAAATAGTAACTAGAATGACTTATTATGGATTGTTTATCTATGTAAATGCACTATGTTGAAGTACAGACTGCATGTTTGAAATATTAGTCTTTGCCCTGCTCACACTGGCTCAGTTGTATATTGATAAAATCCTCCTAATTTGGAGATTTTTTTAAGAAGCTTCCACTTTGTTTATTTCTTGCCTTAGATGTTTGTATAGGCTTACGTCTGCAGCAGGTGATGAAGAGCCAGTGGCAGACTAAAGCACTGGAGAGAAGCAAACCACTCAAGAAGCTTTCCCTCAAACACAAGCTTTCCACGTCCAAAGAGAAGCACAAGTTCACCAACTCACTAATGGCAGTCAGTAAGTACAAGTGTTTGAAATCTAATAAAGAAATATAAAAACACAGGGGCTTTTAGCAGTTTTTTAAATTTTTATCACCAAAATAATGTCTGGACATTGCCACCTTGGACTTGTATTCCATCTTATTGGGTTTTGAGACCTCCAAATGCATATATTCAGAATACTGTGATACATATTTACACTAAGACCAGTGGCCAGTCCTCAGTGTTTGATCGGGTTCTTTTGTCGCAGGACTGGGCCACTATAAGAGCCGTGGTGAGAAGCCTCGGACACTGGAGAGCAGCGTTGGTAGCAGCAGTGCTGTGATGAACACACCCAGACTTGAGACCCAGCCTGTGTGCAAGACTGAGCGGCTGCAGGCCATCTCCACTCCCTTAGGGCCCTACGACAAAAACTACAGCCGCAAGAGATTAAGAGAGCACTCACTGGACAGGGCTGACTGTGAGTATCTCATTAGCGAAGCACTGGTAATACGGCTGCATAATTTATTATACGGTATTACAATACTGAAGATTCCTGCGGTGACAATTATTCTTTCAACATCCTCCCATTTGGAGGCATCCACACACTTTGCCTTTAGCCCAGATGCACTGGTAACAAATCAATAAGTTATGGCTCAAGGAAAACCAACTTCTCCAAATCGTCCTCCAGCATCTCCGAAGCTGTTCGTGGACTCGGCCAGCCCCTGCCCAACGCTGGCCAACATGCACCCATCCCTCCACAGCCCCCTCACGCGCCAGCTGTCCACTTCTTCAGAGAACTCCACCCCACTGGGCCCAAGCAGCCAAGGCATCCCCAGCACACCTGTAAGAAAACCCTCCCTTTGTGTGTTTATCATCAGCTGACAGTCGGAGCAGACCTGACTGACTGAGATGAGGATGCTGACAAGTTTAGATGTTGACCAGGTGGCCAGTGTTAACACACAGGATTAGAAGAATAAGAGTTGACGGAGCAGATGGAGGAGGCAAAAAGTTCAAAACAAAACTCCAATCATTAGACCTCAGTATATTGTAATTATGTGATATTTAGGCTGTAATGACTACGTGGCTGCTGGGTATTCATCTGCTGACCTTTGAGTAGAGCTACTCAGCTTTCTAGTCACTGCCTGTCATTACTGGTTGCATTCCTAGCTTGTGGCTAGCTAAGTACTATCATATGCACAAACCTAAAACTGGTTAAATCTGGAAAAAGCCTGTAAAAATGTTGTTAGCCGTTGGATTTGTTTATCGGCAATTATTGAGGAGACCGGAAAACTGATTTCAAGAAGATGAGTGGTGATAGAGACAGATTAGAAGGATGGCGAAAAGGAACAGGAGGCTGAAAATGAGGGTTGGGGAGGAGAGTACGGCAGCGGCTCATCATCAACACGAGGAGGCAAAGGACACAGGAGGATTTGTTCAATGTATAGCAAATTTTAGGTGATTTTTCAGAAAATAAGAGAAAATCTAAATGTATGCACCTTTCCATCTTCTGCTATTATGCAGATATTGAGAGTTAGTTCAGAATCACCATCTTGATCGTGGTTTAAAGGTTTGCCAGGTAGATGAAGTATTTGATACAGTAATACCTTACCTGAGCTATTTGAGGACGTGTGACACTCATTTTGATAAAACCCTGATGCTTTGACAGCTTTTGTCCTTTGAGCAGAACCAAATTGTCGGCCTAGATGGTTAACTCCTTTGTTTAATATGCAGCCGTATCACCGCCCCGGTGGAGGGCCGAGAAGATGATCGAACTTGACTATCTAGAGGCAGTAAAAGTTGTAACAAGGTTTCCGTAGGGGAACCTGCGAAAGGATCATTACCGGTTCTCCGGAGCCCACCAGCGTCGGTCGGAGCTCGGAGAAGGAAACCAAACAAATGCCTCACTGCCATATATCATACATAATAATTTATATAGCACTTTTCTATTAATGCATACTCAAAGCACGTACAATGGATCCATTATTCATTCACTCTCTGGTGGTGGTAAATTACCCTCCGACCAAACATTCACAGTAGCAAGGTGGGGATTCGAACTGCCAACCCTTCGGTTATTGGACGACCCGCTCTAGCTCCTGAGCCACGGCCGCTCATAGTATTTTGTTGATGGTTTTCGTCCACAATAGTTTGTTGCTTGTATGTAGTCAGTGAACTGTGCACTCTCATTCGTCAACATATACACACTCATGCTAAATCTGATTTCCTAAGTCAGTTTCCACTGCACTTAATGCCTTTACGATCAGAATATGATGTTTTCTACCTCCTCAAACCCTCTTTTTTTATAACAATATATTAGTGTTCTCTTTATTTAATGGTCAAATTGCAAAACAAAAACATCTGGATGGAAATTCACATATGAAGAACCACCACAATATACCAGAAAAGGAAAAGCATTCAGACAACTGAGTGAGTTTAGTGTTCACCGTCTACTGGATGGTGAAAAGCCACAACGTAGTGTCGGGTAAAATGCTTTATTATCAAGCCCATTTATTTATGCTGATACCTGCGTGCTAAACACAGCCACCTAAAGGAAAAGCCCATATTTTGTTGAATGATATTGGATTGTTGTACATGAGGTTGCCATCTAAAGTGGATAAAAGAACAACAATATCTGACCCTGTTTTGCTACCTGCTGAATATGTTAATTATAATCCCAGAGGGTTCCGGATATATTACCCCACTCAGGTAAATAATACGTTTGCTCTGATAATCTAGATCTTGGTTGACAAATACACATGTTCCTGTGTGTAAAATGTTCAATGAGAACTCCAGTTTATGGCCACATTTTCATGCTCAGCCTTGCCTGTAATAAAAAAAAAAAGGAATATCCTGAACATGTAAAGTGTTAGGGTGTGCACAACATTCCCTTTTCTGTACTTGTATAATTACTGTATGAATGGTTATATTTTCCCCAGCAGCAGCCCATTAAGAGGAGGCGAGGTGAAAGCTCTTTTGACATCAATAACATCGTCATCCCCATGTCTGTGGCTGCTACAACCCGAGTGGAGAAGCTACAGTACAAAGAGATCCTCACACCCAGGTAAATATTTATACTGGCCTCTCCGCTGTTTGCTCTGTGGCCTTGGACACAGGTGTTAAAATCATGCGACTATCGCCTCGTTGACTTTCTTTTATCTGGTGTGTTAATATGCAGTTTTGTAGCTTGTTAAGCATGGGGAAGGAGAAAAGGAAAACTTAGTTAAGGAACTCAGATGCAGTCGCTTCTCGTACTTATATTGAATTTGTTTCGTCACAGTTGGCGAGTAGTGGACATCTTTTCCCAGCCCATAACTGAAGAGGAGGATGAACGGGAGGCAAGTGTTACTCTCTCTAAAATTTCTTAAGATATTCAGCACTGGGAGTTCTACATAAAAGATGAAAGACTCTTCTGTTTTAAGTTTTAAGATGTTTTTCCTGTTGTATTGTGAGGCAGCCAAATACTCCAAGGTCTGTCATCTTAGTGAATAGTTAAATGACCTGTTTTAATCACTTTGAAGCATACACATTGCCTGCATCTTGATGTGTGTGTAATTGATGTGTTTTTTGGCGAATGTAGGTGGAGGACTTGACTGATGCAGCCTTCATTCAGCTCCACCAGCCCTACGAGGACCAGGAGCGTTCCCGCTGGACTTGGATGGCTTTAGCTCCTGCGAAGCGACGGGGCAGCAGGTCATTGTCATTATTACAGACACATTTAGTCAGAAGTTAGAGACAATAAACATGTCACCATGTATTTAGATATTGTATCCCCATGCACTGGAAGAAGGAGGGGTCTTTAAGGTTTAGATTTTGGTATTGTCGTAAAATCCAGTCAAACCATAATTTAAATGGACCTCTGATAGATTTATTTGTGTTATTTTTGCTATTTGGAGGTTATGTTAAAGTCATTGGTAGTGGGAAGATTATCAAGACATTTGTAACTTGGTTTTTAATTTTAAGTTTATTTGATTTGTTCTGTTCGTGAAATTGCAAATTAAACTTTCATAAGTACAAGAGAAGACGTAGAAAAGTGGCATTAGAATACACGTTTCAGATTTTTATCAATCAAATTTTATTTATAGAGCGCCACATCATAACAAAAAGTCTGAACCAGACTCTTAATAAGCCATATATACACGTTGGTGCTTTACGTCGTACAGCTACACCTTCCTTTGACCTCCTACTGTGTCCCGTCTCTTGACAGGTCGTACAAATCTGTGGATGGGCGGACCACGCCGTTGCTGTGCGGGACCAACCCTCCCACCCCTCAGCCTGCGTCCCCAGACCCAGGCCACTGTCCCATTCTCCACGACTACAGCCATGTGCCCTCGCCCATGAGCCCAGCCAGCCCCGACACCACCTCCAACCCCCACACACCCTGCTCCAGGGACTCCCATCGCCTGCTGTCGAGCGAGGACACCCGGTGCTCCACACCCGACTTCACCTTTGAAGAAAGAGTACGTACCGCCGCCGCTCCGAAAACCTAGATCCATGTACATTTCTGCGGAAGGAAAATCCATGTTTGAGTGTGACTGGGGAAAAAATGAGTTTTATTATTTAGTTATGTGTTTGAGTAATAATCTACAAACCCCTTGAGTTTTCATTTCAATTTGAAGAGTTTATCAGTTTTAATTCATCATCATCATTTTTTTTTTTAAAGTTACAAGTGTCTGTCCAAATCCACATTTCTGATGTTATAAATCTTTAAACCCACTTGAACTAAATCAAGGTTCATACAGAGGTGCTTAAAATCCTTAAATGCGTGAATTTCTCTGTTGTGTTTTCAATGTCTGAAAAGTGCTTGAATTTTAGTTTAAGTGCTTGAAAGTGCTTATATAATGCACTATAATATATTAGAGTGATGTGATTTATTTATTCATTTTTAATATTAACTCTGCCAGCTTTGATGCCAAGCCAAAGCTACTTACAGAGAGGTGATACATTTAGAAAAATAAAATCATATGTCAAAAAAGAAAATTAGCGTGTGCTCTCAGGTCGACTCCAGGTACATTTTTATCTTAATCTTTAGCTCAGTGCGAGTGTGTCTGAAGAACACTTTCTGCTATTATGAAACAGAATTTTAGATGTTTATAGCATAATACAATGTACATCATTATGGTAAAAAGTGAAATAAAATAATCATGACTATATGTATTCCTGCAGATATCAGCGATAAGGCGCTGTGCTTGGAAAAAATGTTAAAATGACCCTTAAAAGTGCTTGAATTTGACCTTGAAAAATGTCTGCGACCCCTGTAAATGCTGTGTTTTAACTGAAACTTACCTGCTGATACGTTGTTGACTTGCCTAACTAACTGTAATGGCCCTACTCCTTCATAAACCCTGCCTCCCAACAGAACCATGTATAGTAGATTAGCTTAATATTTATCAGCATGAATCATGACGTGTCTAAAACTGTACAACTGGTTCACTGGTGTCTGTATACACCCTGGGCCGCAAAGGCACATACTGGAATATTTGGTGAAGTAACACTTTTCAGAGTTTTCGTGCATCCCCTCCACCACTGTCACGGTGCTTTTCGATGCTTTCTGCCACACCGGACACAGAAATGCAAACAGACTTTAGCTGTCAACATCCATCATCCCGTTGATTACATTTCAGCGTTTCTCATTGGCTTCGGTGTGGATATTTATAGAGTCTCTTCTTCTCTAGACCTGTATATTAATAATGTTTAATGGTCAAACCGGGCTGTCTTATGTTTTTCAGACTGTGGCGCCATGGGAACGTCGAAGCTTCCCCCTGCCAGAAGACCCAGCCCCAGAGCCCGAGGCAGAGAGCGATCATCACATCAGGCCCAGAATGCGAAGCATCTCAGGTTGCCGAGCAACAGCCTATGGAAGGCTGGATTCAGATGACATGGACCTGCCCTGTGACGATGACGGCCCCAAACACAAGGCCCCCACCCACCGATGAATGACTGACAGGCTGAGGTCCCTTGCTCCCCCTACAGCTCTTCTCTGGCATTAACAAGCAGAACCTCAAAGCAAAATAAGATATTAAATGGGTTCCTGTTGTTTGATATTCAAACATCAGTCTAATACTTTTCACAGTTTTTAGTGAATATTATGGAGATAGAAGCCTTTCCCTACACTTGTTTTTGTCACAGGAAAAAAAGGATAAATGTAAAAAAAAAAAAAGTATAAAACAACACGTTACAAAAAATGATTTCTGTAGTAGGCTAAACAATGTACATGGGGGCTTAGTGGTGTTTCATATGTCGCGTGTACACTTGTAGCGCACTATGTAGCGGACTCCTCAAAATATGGCCAAAGGGTGTTTTCTATTGACTAGTTTGCTTGTAATTCCCATGTACATTTTTAGTGGAGTGACAAATAACAAAACAAGAAAAAATACCCTCCCACCTCCCCCCCCACTTCCTCATCCAAATAAACAGGTACATTTGAGATGTGGTCCCTTTGTCCCTCTAGAGGTCGCCTGAAATCACCAGAGCACTTCTCCAACTGCCAAGTCTAGTTTTGTTGGTTTGCTTTCTTTGTTTTCATTCCTGACATGTTTTATTTGTATCTGTTTTGTCTGTTCCAGCATAACACATTATTTGTGTTTGAAATAGTAAATCATTCCTTTTACAGTCTCTATGGAAGTTGTTCACGGCTTGTCTGTCCCCCCCCCCCTACCCCCGCCGTCTGTCTCTGAGTTCTGTTAAGACAGGGTGATGGCATCATAGAACACTTGGGGTGTCCTTGGAGCACTTTGCCCCACAGAAAGCATCGCTGCATGCTGAAAACATACTAATGTTAGTCTTATCACAACAGCACTTGGTAAGATTCCCACTTCTGAAAAAAGAAATAAATCACAAGTAATGGGGATGATTGTACCATCTGCAGATTTCACTCCCGTTTCTTTTTTGCATACAGTCATTGCTGTATTACATTAGAAAAGTCTAATTGTGGCAAAATAAAGAAAGTTAACACAATTAGCCCCTCTCGTTTTTCTGGTTCAGCTTCACAACAAAGTGTTTCCTTGCAAATATTTCCATGTAGCACTCAGCTAGAAGCCACCCCAACTCAGGTTCTTCAATTTAAGGGAATATTTTCTGGTGTTAAATAGTTTCAATATCTAATTGACCAGATCTAGACTATTATGTTTCTAGAAAAAAAACATTTGTTTTTGCCACCCCACAATGTCATAACCTCACTATTGCCCCTCTTAAGTAACTAATTGCTATGCAAACAATATATGGTTGTTTTCTTTTATGCCACAGTCATTCAATCACTTTTTGTTTCTTTTGTAGTTAAGCAAGATGTCAATGTACCTGTTCGATTGTTGCAGCAGTTAACCTAATCAAAAGCAGAATTGTTTTCTTTTTTGTAAATAGTACCATTAAAACATTTATGTTTAACTTGGCATGTTTGTTCTGGCTTCAAGTCATTCAGTGTTTAAAAAAAACCTTGTGTCGTGAACCTTCACTTTACAACCAGCGTGACTTCATAGCATTTATTTTCAAATACACATATTACAGCAACAAGAATCATCATAAACCAGTTATTGATAAAATGCACAATAACGATAACAATCACATTGCCACAACTGTACAGCATCAGAAGTAACCAAAAAAAAGGTGATGAGATTTTGTTACTACAAAAAAAAAATAAAAATAAGCCTCTCCATCAGCTCCAGTACAAACATACGTGGAGAGGACCACTGAAGCACAAGCTTTACCTGTCACATTTCATCACCGCTGTGCAGCCAGAGGATCCTCCCATCCTCACTGAGCACAGCACTCTTACACACTGAAATGAACATGGTCTATTTCATGAGAAAGAACCAAGAATTTTGCATGCAGATAATGTTGCAAGCACACCTTTTGAGTCCTACATGTCTGCTAAAGTAACATTTGCGATCATAGAGATAAAACACTTTTATTTCTATGTTGGCAGCACGTGTTAAACATACAGTAGGGAGCAAAGTTTAGGACTGTAATGTCACTATTTAGTCTTTATCACCGGTTTGTGAGTGAAGGGTCGGCCCACACACACACACACGCACACACACTTGTTCTAGTCCTACATCAGTATATCCTTCCAGATCAATCAGAGCATATAAACAGGATATACAGAGACCACTTTGTGAAAGGGAGGCAACAAGCAGATAGTTTTCTCTTACATGGGGTGCATGCGAGAAATTGTTTCACTTCTATCCATGTGAGTAATAGTGATGGATCACTCAGAATAATGATCAACATTGGGATATTTTTTTTTCCAACAGGAGTATATCATTTCAAGTGTTTATATTCAGCGAAATCTTACACAATTTGAGAACACAGGAAACTGGTTGTATTGATTTTGCTTAAATACAAAATACAAGAAACCGGGATTCTTTACAGTGAAGAAGAAAAGGTCATAAACTGAAAAAAAAATTAAAATAAAAAAAAAAAAATGAGTGTCTCAGGTGAAATAGTTCGAAATCAGCACGCGACTGTCGGCCCCGCGCCTCTGCGCGTTCACGGCTCAGGTTGAAACAAACGGACGGTGAAGGAAATGAACCCTTTTGCTTTCTGGTTTGTGTTGCTAAGATGAGCTTTGCCAAATCCCTCATGTCATGTTGGCCCAGTCAACCCATAAATCCATAATCATTATCACCACCCATCCATCCATCTGCTTTACATGAAAAACCATTCACCATTGAGTCAATTTTAATATGTCTAACCTGGAGTTTTGTTTAATAACCGCAATTATTACACTACCTACCTTTTAGTGCGTAAAATGTAACCACTTTTAACACTTTGACCTCTATTTCCTCCTTGAAATAGTTGATAATTTGGCCATTGGGGTGGGGGGGGTTACACTTTAAAAGCCTTAAGGTTAATATCTCCTCCTCTTAAGTCGAGCTTAAGCGCATTTACAATAGAGCAGTAACAAAAAAAAATGAACACTGACAGTAGCAGGCACGATACAAATGTTTCTTCATATCAAATACATGTCATATATCCACAGAGTACGATTATAAAACTGTGCCCAACACAAACCCACGTTTCTACTCTAGCCGTTCTTGGTTTTCTCCAGGTACACCTCTTCCGCCGGTACATGTCGGGACTACACAAAGCAAAGACAGCGGTGAGGTCTGAAAGCAACATTTTTTCCCCCCCGTCTTTAACGATAAAGTTGCTACTTCAACAGTTTCTCCTCTGACACCCATCACATACCCTGTAACTGTTCCTTCTGCTTTAGTACAAACTGGACCCCAACAGTCTGCACCCACCGTTTCCAGCTCCATATCCTGTAGTGTTGTCAAAAAAAAAACAAACAAAAAAAAACAAAACACCTACATCAAGGAGGACTTACACACTGAAAACATGACTTCCAACGGGGTTTACAGTCAATGTGACAGGAAACCAGTACGTTCAGACAGCAGGTCTTAATGCGCAATTCGGATTTTTTTTTGGTAAAATCCGATTTTTTTTTGTGTTACATAAAGTGCGACTTCTATCAGTTTTGAGTATGACTTGAATGCGACCCTGAAGTGACCCGCATGCGCAAAAGAGGTCCTGATGTAAATACGTGACCACGCAGGTACGCACTGTGTTTACGTTTGTCGCATTTCAATGACGTAAAAGTCGGCTAAATGCGACATGGCCGTTCAGACTGAAGTCGCATTACAAAATATCGGATGTAGGACCACATATGAACGTGGCCTGGTTCGGATTTGAAAAAATTCGGATTCGTGCTGCTCAAACTGTCTTTAACAGATCGGATACAGGCCGCATACGAGCAATAAAAAAAATCGGATTTGGGCCACATTTGCCTGCAGTCTGAACGTAGATGACATCAGATTTACCCAGGATTCAGTTAGACTCAGGAGGAGTTTGGATCTGTTGGGGGTGCTTAATCTCTTAAAGGGACACTTACAAAAGGTAAATGCAATGGCAAATAAATAAATAAATCAAAGACTACAGAGTGAAATCAAATTAATGTCGGCCTACTTGTTATTAATATTTTTTTTTCTCAAGACCTCTACTAGTAACACCTCAAGAACAGTTTCAAAGGTTAGTGAAGGATAAACAGTGATGGGTTGCTAAAAAAAGTCTTGTGAAAATCATGAGGAAGGCATCACAACTCCTCTACGTGGTAGTGTGGCTGGAGGGCAGGGGTGGAGGAGGAGGAGGAGGAGGAAGAGGAAGAGGAGGGGGGAGGGGCCTCGTGGAGAAGGTGCATTCACAAGCCTTGTTTGGCCAGAGAGGCCGACACCTGGTCGGCCAGTGTGGACAGCTGCGGAGAGTCGGCCATGTTGATGCTGCCAGAGGAGGACACGGTGCTGAGCTGCTGAGGGGAGTCTTCCAAGGAGATGATCTCGGCGCCGTGGTCAGTGCGGGCCTTGGCGGTCTCACGGAAGCTCAGTTTGTGGCTCTCAATCTGCGCTCAGACGGAGGAGACAGGTCAGAGGTCAGTTGTGTCAGAACGGGTGAAAGGAAACATGCTTTTTTTTTTTTTAACATCACTGAGCTTGTTTACATGACAATAAAAATCCAATAAGTGGGACTGAAC
The DNA here is from genome assembly GCA_037367365.1 of Apogon talboti. Lineage (NCBI taxonomy): Eukaryota > Metazoa > Chordata > Actinopteri > Kurtiformes > Apogonidae > Apogon > Apogon talboti. The sequence goes on from JAPQRQ010000012.1 coordinate 14,533,349, forward strand.
AGATAATTGTAATAATCAGATCTGATGCGTTTACATGCACTTCAGAAATGGGATAATTGAAAACCCTGGTTTAGACGTTTCTCTCAGATAGTGGATTTCTTTTAGAGTACATATGTTCACACACCAATACTCTCATCATCTGATTTCTGGAGTTATCAGAATATTCAAGTGACCATGTAAACAGGACAATCAGATATGTTTCATCAGATAACAGCACTAATCTGATTACAAGAAGTCAGATTAACACACCTGGATTTCTCAATACTCCAATGTCTTTCTGCATGTAAACAGGTTCATCTGATTTATTTCATTCTTTTACGCCTGTGCATGGGTAAACGCAATTAAAATCGTAGAAAATGGAAGTTATGTAGTCAAACGTGAAAGTTAAACACGATTATTCGTATTTATGTACTCTGAAACATATCCAATAATGCACTGGAAGGTCTAAACCAGGGTTTTCAATTATCACAGTTCTGAAGTGCATTTCAGATCAGATCATTAAAACTATCAGATTTCTCCAAGTTAATGGATGTTTATGTAAACAGGCTCAGTCACTCAAACCCCCTATTATCATCCTCTGATTATGTTTAATGTTTCTCTTAATTTTTCTATCATTTCTTTTTTTTAACATGTACAGATGTAAAACAACAAAATCACATTAACAGGTATACATGCATGAAGACATTGGATTAACACACCTGGATTTGTTCCCAATATACTGATTTCTCATAATCAGATTACTGCTGTTGTCTGATAACACATATCAGATTATGCCGTTTACATGATCACGTGAATAATCTGATAATTCCAAAAATCGGAGCATTAGTGTGCATGTAAACGCCTCAGTGACTGAAACACCAAGGAGGGGCACCACTTGATTTAGAGCACCCTCTGCTGGACAAAAACAAGTCTAATGCTTTTATCTGTTTATATTTTAACCTCTTACCCAGAACTCTAAATGGAATCAAAATTGTCATGTTTATGTTTTATATAGATTCTTCACAGAGACAAAAATTGATGCGTTATTTTACATTTTCATTAAATTTTATTTGTGTATTTTCGCAAACACATGAGTGCTTTTAGTTTTATTATGAGAAATGTATTCATTTTCATTTGCTATTTAGTTAGTTTTTTAGGTTTTAAGAGGAAATTGATGATAAACAGAGGCTGAAAAATGTTGGATGAAATATTGCATGACACAAAATTGACTGACAAAACTACCCTGTAAATTAATTTTTAAACAGCCACCGGCAACCAAAAACATCTACTGATCTGAAACGTTTAATAAGTTCTGAACCTATAATAATAACCTTATCAATACATTTCAATAATTCAGGTAAAATGCAGTTTCTCAGATTTTCAGTGGAGTCAGATATACTTCATATTGAACATGGAGACACCGTCATATTCTGTAAAATGAACTCACCAGTAAAACCCATGTATGATAAATGACAGTGGTTGTAGATACTTGGTTTTATGTTCAGTTAATGATATACTTTACGCACAAAAGTCATTTTTTCTTCATTTTTTTCCTGTTTTTTTGTAATGACCTTTGAATTTACACTGTACTTTTATGAACATCTACATGATCAGTAAATTAAATACAGGAAAATACCTGATTTTCACCAAAAAATGCAAAATGCAGGGGGCTAAAATAACATTAAATGGTGATAAATCTGTTAGGGAGGGTTAAATGTAGAGACAAATTCATTTAGAAGTCGCCACAAAAATAGCTATAGGTCTTTGGTTCAATGTAGTTTTTATTTTGTTTTGGTGGAAGTTTTTGTTTTTTTTTCCACTGTTACTTTTAGTTTCAGTCCTATCTTTTGAAAAAAGCGTCATCAGAAGCAGCACCGTGCAGCTGCATTATAGTGGAAAACAAAACATAAAAACACGGTACATTTAAGACCATTATGAATGTAATCTAAACTCAATTTCGCGTCTCATTACGCCGGGGTTTTGGTGATGTTCCTGACGTGTGTACTGAACAATATTAGGGGATGGCAGGTGTTTCCCTTTGGCTTCTTCAGCACATATTCATTCACATGGTGCAATAAGCTTCAAACATCTTATTCTCACCAGGCTTCAACCAAACACTAAATAAAATAAATGTTTTAGACCCTTATAAGACATTTTAAGGTCTAAACCAGGGGTGTCCAAAGTTGGTCCTCGAGTGCCGGTGTCCTGCATGTTTTAGATATTTTCCACTTCCAGCACACCTGGATGTCATTACATCGTTATCAGGCTTCTGCTGAGCTTGGTGATGAGCTGATCATTAATTGAACCAGGTGTGCTGGAAGAGGG
>JAPQRQ010000012.1:14539030-14551664 GCA_037367365.1 Apogon talboti
AGGTGTGATGGAAGAGGGAAATATCTAAAACATGCAGGACAGCGGCTCTCTAGGACCGAACTTGCCTACCCCTGATCCAAAACATGCAGGACACCGGCCCTCGAGGACCAACTTTGGACACCCCTGGTCTAAACATTCACATTAGGCACATGTTAAGGTCCCACAGATGTCCACACATCCTTCTAGATGCTCAAAATGAAAACCCTTGTATTTATTTTGGTTAAAGAAATGTGAAGGCTCCTTGAAAACCAGTATAAACGTATCTCCACCTCAGTCTCCGTCTGACCATGTGACCACAACTACTCTCTGATCAAAGCCCAAATCACGACTCAAACGGCGTGAAAAGTCCACAGCTCCACGCCAACCGCCGGTACTTACAGGAGTCCTCAATCTTTATCAGTGGGTTCGTCAAGATGGGTGTGGTGGGCTCTGAAGGGACAGTCTGAGGTGACAGAGGGGGGGTGACAGCGGGGGAGGGGATGGAGGGGCTGTCTGAGGTACTTCCCTCTCCTTCCTTCCCCTTCTCTCTCTACAGAGGAGCCCCAGCCAGGGAATGACAGGGCATGCAACGAAAATACATGTGATGGCATCAACGGAAATCAAAGCACAACATAAATAATGAAAAAAAAAAACTAAACAAATGATGGATGATGTTAAAGAGGTGATAATGTACGACGAGTCGGCCGTTACTGCAAAATAAACCCAGACGGGATCAGCTCGCTGTACATTATCCTGCCTATTACACAGCTCTTTACTAAAGACGGTGATCATCTGACAAAAAATATTAATACAAAATAAAGGACTGTATCGTTAATTTAGCTAAATAAGCACATTTCTTATTTTATTCTTATTTATACACCTTTGACCAGGTGTAATGTTTACATACTGAGTCCCAGTTACACTTCATCTATTCATAATAAATCATATTGTCTCAATCATTTCAATAGGTAAAAAATATTTTAGTCCAACTTTATGGTAAACAGTGTAGGCTACTACTGTCATCGTCCATGCAGAGCTGTGTAATAATAACAACCGGAGATGAACTGAAATAAACTGGATGGAAAGAGGCTGGATGAAGAAAATAATAGTAATAATGTCAAACTCAGTGAAGAAAAGGATGAAAAAACTGAATCGAGGTCATGGTAATGCAGAGTAATAATACCTACTGTCCCCTGTTTTAATAGAAAACACTTTATGTGGATAGTCCGCCTACGTTTGGAACATTTCAACAGATTATGTTCATTACGTTAACATGGCACAAATCTACTTTTCAGCTAAATTTCTGTAAATATCAATTTAAGTATAGATCATTTATATATATAAAAAATACTGAAGAAGCCAGCAATGTTCAACAGATCATCTACAGCAGGGGCGTCAAACTCAGGGGCCACATTCAGCCCAGTTTGACCTAAATCGGGCCGGAACCAGTAAAATAATACTGTGATTAAAACCTTTATAAATAATGACAACTCCAAAATTTTCTTTTTGTTTTAGTGCAAAAAAAGTAAAATCACAGTATGTAATTTTTTTGTCTTTAAACAAATTTGTTGAGAAAAATAGGTGCAATTTTAATGTTACGCTTCAGTTTATCATTTACACACGTGCATTACAACTTACAGATCACAGTAGAAATACAGATGCACAAAACATTTAGTAACAGGCATCTGGAATTGGACTGTTAATGTCTAATGTGTCATTTTTGCACTTTGCAAATTCATCCTGTCTTTCCGTAAGGAAAGAACGGGTCATCACATAAAGAACTGTCTTCAACATGTAAATAGTTCTTTATGCGTTGAAGACAGTTCTTTACATGTTAAAGACAGTTCTTTATGCGTTGAAGACAGTTCTTTACAGTTCTTTAGAAGGCCGGTTTTGGCCCACGGGCCGTATGTTTGACACCCCTGATCTACACAGTTAAAATGACAATTTATCTACAGCTCAACTAATAAGTGTTCGAAACAGTCTACGTAGGTGGACTATCAAAATAAAGTGTTGACACTCGGGTCCTATTTTGAGGGTTAAAACCATCTCTTTTGATGATATTCTAAGGCCGAGCTGCTTCAATGCAACAGAATTTGGTCCACACATGATGATGTACGTTTGTTTCAGTTGCAGGGTGTGAAACTAGGTGCTGACCACTAAAACTCACTCTAAACCCACAGACTGAGAAGCATCTGCTACTAATGTTGCGTTCAAGTTATTTTCAGAACTAGTCATCAAGAGAAAACTGTTTTAAAGACAATAGCTGAGCAGATGGCGCTTTACCATGGCAACAGAGACTTTATGTGAAGGCGTGTGTGGTTTAGGCTCCAGTACGGCTGTGATGTTTTTTTTTTTTACCTTCCTCTGTCCGCCTCCTGGTACGTGGCCGATGTTGTCCAGGGAGCCGATCTTGGACTGCACTTTGAACTCCAGCTTCTCATTTTTTATCTCGATATTTCCGCCACCTTGTCGAATCACAAAATAATCATTAAGCTCAGAGCTGATGAAAACATAACGTGTAAAGAAGTCAGAGAAGCACTTTGAGAAATAATACCTGGTTTGTGGCGAATGTTGTCTTTTGAACCGCACTTGGATTGAACATTGCTCAGATCGATCTTTTTGTGCACAATTTGAATCTGGGAAATAAAAAAAAAAAGACAGCAGAAAAAAAAAATGACAAAAAGCAAAACATTTCTGGACTTGAGTGGCATGCAACCAATAAAATTGGACCTGAAAACTCTTGTTAGTTTTCTAAAAGCGGCATTTATTGAAACTGTCACCTTAATAAATGAAAACAAACCAATTCCAATTCAAGCGGATTTAATTTTTTGTGCGTTTCCATATTTAATAATATGGATGTGAAAAGGTCTGGCTCTGTCATCATCATGTCCTTTCACTACGTTAAAGCTCAGAAATGCAGAAAAATGAGCCCGTTTCCATGTTAAAGGTTTCATTTCTAAGTTTTCCGGGTCATATTCTGCATTTTCGACATGCACTGCTCATGTTGGCTGCAGATGGGAGCTACTATACTCAGCCATGCATCATAATACAAGCCTCATCGCGGGCTCCGCTGTCATGGCCGTTGTCTCGTAACACAAAGCGCTCAGTCTCTCTCTCTCTCTCAGCTGAGGTCATCGCAGCGTTCACGACCACAGACACACTTTGTTGGAGAGGCCGAGGACAGAGACTCTTTGTCGCTGTCTAGAGACGTCTTCTCTTTAGACTTTTTATGGCTCAATTAATTCCATTTACGTCTAAACGGGGACAGATTTTCTTATTCAACGCTGAATATTTTGGTGAACGATAACAACCCACGTACAATCATGCAGGGTGTTTTAGGGGCCAGGTTGGATACGTTCTTCACACAGATCACGGTCAAAGTGACAGGCACAGATTCAACAGAGTTATCAAGCTTCTATTAGACCATGAGCATTACATAACACTATCAGCGGCGGCACTAAATGACATTAAAGCGCTGAATATCAAATGGGGAGCTGCCCTCGTCACAACCTAAAAGCAACACAAGGAGTACATATTCTATTCTATTCTATTAAGAGGTGTCTCTACTGTTTAGTCCTGCTCTAGCGGACGATATGAAATGCTCATGACTGTTTATAAGTTGCATGATAATACTGTTAATAGGAGGTGTTAACGGGTTAAGTGTCAGGAGTATCCAGGTCAGAAGGATATGGGTTTAGCACAGACGGGAGGATTCGTGCAAATTGACATCCTGCTCCTTTGTGAAGATGCATTCAGGAGAAGCAAGAGGACGGGATTTGGCTACAGCTGCATATCTGCAGTTTGCCAGGGGCCAATCCCTTATCTACTCACATTGCCACCACCAGGTACATGTTTTATATTATCTTTGGAGCCACACCGGGACTGCACATTGGTTAAGTCCAACTTCTTATCAACAATTTGAACCTGAAAAGTCAATATGTAAGGAGGGAAAAAAAAAAGACTGTTATCCTTGAGAGAACAATAGCAGCAGAGCAAGCTGCAAATGAGGACCATTTCTGAAGAGGAAAATTGATCTTGGAGGGAGGAGAATGAGGCTGAAGGGAGTGCGTTCTAATGAGGGAACGTGGTCGACTAGGCAGGATGGGAAAGGACATAATGTGTTTTCTTTAACCAAGACGTGGTGTGATGATCATGACTGTAGAGCTACTCAATCCTTTTAGTTACTCCATATCACAAGGTGCCACACACACACACACACAGACTGCACACCACTGCAGTCCACCCCCAGGTCAGGACCAGTAAAAGACCACTATCCATTTTACCAAGACTTGGTTTTGATGATCATAACTGTAGAGAAACTCAAGACTGGTGTTGAGTTCATCCCAAGTTACTCACATTGCCGCCACCGGGTACATGTTTCGCATTGTCTTTGGAGCCACACTTAGACTGGACATTACTATAGTCCACCTTCTGATCAAGAATTTTAACCTGTAAAAGTGCAGAGGTAAGGGGAAAAAGACCGTTACCCTCGAGTTACCGTGAGCAGTAAAGCTGAAGGTGAAGAGTGAGACACTAGTGTAATGAGAGGAAGTCAGCCTTATGTCAGAAAGAACAAAACCAGAACTGGATTTAACACGTATGGAATAAATCTGTAATTATGCTCTTTTTTTTGTAAAGGACTGACTCCTCCATAAAATGTCCTCTGATTGCAGCAGAAGCACCAACTACAGGAGGTGAGATCAAAAAAAAAGATGACGTGTTATTCAGGTGACAGTCAAAGTGTCCGAGCGTGCACGTTTCTCACCTTGCCACCTCCAGGTGTGTGTTTTAGGTTGTCTTTAGAACCGCAGCGAGATTGGACGTTACTTAAGTCCATCTTCTTATCGAGGATTTGGACCTGGGAGGAAAAGAGACAACTCGTTAAGATAGAAGACACGGAAGTTTAGAAGGGGATCAGAAGGAGGAAGTAAGATGTTATTGAACATTCAATGACATATTTTCATTTATATAAATCAAAGCTGCCATCTGAAACTGTACAAACTGACAGCGAATTACACTGAAACGTTGCTCTATTTGTTGCCAAGGTTACGCAAACCCTGGTCTGAGTTTGAGCACAGTTGATTTCAGTACACAAAAGCAGATCCATCATTAATGAGAAAAGCAGCAGAGGTGAGATGCAACAGAACTATAAATGATGGGATATTCCAACCCCTCGCAATTTTATGTTGAGGAACATTTTTGTGAAATTGTTCCACAGTTTTTCTCGGCTGGGTGAACCTCTGCCCCTTTAAGACACTCTTCTTATACTGAGTCATGTCACTGACCTTATTTTTATTTGTAAAATGTTCCTCCAGATGTTTCTTTTCACTACCATGTATTTTTCCAGCATTTTGTTGCTCCCGTCCTGACTTTGTAAAGACACATTGCTCCCATCTTTTTCCAAATTTGATAGATTTTTCTCCAAAAACTGTACATTTTCTCATGATTTCATATGTTTTTTTATGTTCATTGTGATAGAATATGGAATTGTAAGATTTGCAAATCATTGCATTCTGTTTTCATTTGCATTTTACATAGAGCTTCTACTTTTTTTTTTTTTTTTTTAGAATGGAGAGCGCTGGGGGACATATCCAAACAATAGGCAGGTTTTTGCATCTCACATAAATTCATAAAATATCACAATATACCAGTTTTATAGGTTTTTACTTTTAATCATTGAAGTTTTAAGAACTACAAGTAGAAATATTTGTTCAGATAACTATGACTATGTGTCCTCAGATGCCTAAACTGGACATTAAAGTCAATTTTCTTAATCTTAACAAACAAAAGAGCACCTTTGTTTTACCAAAAGTTGGTTCTGATGATCATAACTGCAGAGATACTCAAGAATCTGATGTTGAGTTCATCCCTCAGTTACTCACATTGCCGCCACCGGGTACATGTTTCATATTGCCTTTGGAGCCACACTTAGACTGCACAGTACTATAGTCCACCTTCTGATCAAGGATTTGTACCTGGAAAAATGAAAAGGTTAGCTTTTAGATTTTGAGGGAAGATGAGGGTTGACACATGAGCTTGTGAAACCTGGAAGAAACAGATCGGAAGGAAGAGATAATGGGTGGAATGTGCACTGGAATCTGTTAGGAATATCACTTAATTTTTTATTTATTTATTTATTTTTTTTAATATGCTATTCAACAGCTGACCTGAGTGATGAATGTCAATAAAATGCACACTTCACAGAGACATAAAAAAAAAAACCCTGTATTTACATTACACCACGTTCCTCAGTGAAGCATTAGCGCCTTAAACTTAAAAGAGACTGTCTTTATAAAGTTTATTTATAGAGTATTTTTGGGGTTTTTTTGCCACTGAAATGGCAGGGCAATAACAACAATTGTTGACTAATTTCAACTCTGAATAAAACTATAGTGTCTCATTTGTAATGTCTTAATCTCTAGTGTCTCAATCTTAATGTATTAATAATCTCCATAGTCCATAAATACAAGAAGGCATGATCAGTAAAACACACAACTGCAGCATACACGAAATTAGAACAAAGACTTGGAGCGCTTTTAATGCTAAAATCATCTTCACACACACACACACACACACACACACACACACACACAAGTTGTTGCCCACAAACCACAGCACACATAATATGTACACACAGGGGAATGAAAACAGTGTACAGCTAGACACCAGCATAAAGATCAGAAGGCAGATTGAAGTTTTTTTTTTTTTTAAATGTCTCATCTGAGAGATTCACGCTCCAGTTTATTAAAAAAGTGAAAAGCAAAGACTACGATCACAAATGTGTATTTATGATTGTATAAACTTCCATCTGCAAACTGTAGGGACAGAAGGAGAATGTAGCATAGAGGTTACCCTGCCGCCGCCGGGCTGATGTTTGAGGTTGTCTGTGGATCCGATCTTGGACCTGACGTGCTTCAGGTCTGGCATGGGCGCTGCAGCGGCCAGAGGGGCGGGAGGGCGGGTCTTCAGGGAACCTGGGGATTTGGGTGTAGAACGCACCACCGCGATCTTCTTCACTTTGTTGGCTTCAGCCACTGACTTGGCAGACTGCGCTTGGCTCGAGGGGGATTTGGGAGTACCAGGGCTGCTCTGTCCACTCGTGGCATCTTAAGTAATTTAAGATGCAATGGGTCAGAAGTGTCAAACAGGTACCCATCAGTGTGGAACCAAGAAAAATGATTAAAAAAACAATAATGAGATCAAAACATTACTAAAATACTACAAAGTCTGCTGACTACAAGCGGACCAAGTTTGATCCAGGATATAGACCGGATCAGACTGTGGTTGTGTGGCCATGCGAGGCAGAAAGTGCGTTTTTTTTTTTTTTATTTTACCTTTTTCATATTTTGGAGTGGGAAGTTTCTTGGCACTAGCTGTATCACAGAAAATATGACACATAATAAGTAATCCTCTTCTTGGGAAATAAGAAAAATGAAAATCTAAGAAACACAAATCAAATTAAAGTGATGGGCGGAGTCACAGGCTTCATACCTGGCTGAGTTCTCGCAGCAGTTTTGGCTGCTGGGGTCTGAGACTTCACACCACTCTGCAGAACGAGAGACAAAGGTAAAACCATTTTAGAGTCATAGTAGAAGTGGGGTTTTGGTAGCTTGTGTTTTTATTCTGCTGTGCGGCAATCACGACACAGTCCAGTTAAGGATGGAGCAGTTATTACTGGATCAAACACTCGGTTTTAGTTTTAATGGCATGAAACAAGTCTTGTTTCCTTTTGAATTAAAATATGCTGAAAGTGACAATTTTTTTCTCAATGTTGTCACGCTGAAGCATTAATTAAATACTTCAAATGTACACTGTTGCGCATAGAGTTGGAATAATTTTGTTTTTGGACAAATTCTTTTTATACACACACACACACATTATATATACACGAGGGTAATTCAAAAAGTTTTAAGACAAAAAAAAAACTTTATTTTTGAAAGTAACAAAATTATTTTTCTACATAACATCCACCTACATCAATACACTTCTGCAAGTGATGTTTCCACCGAAAAATTCCTTCTTGATAGAATTTTGTTGAACTAGTTTGACTAAGTTTGAATTTATGGCATTTGTCTTAGAACTTTTTGAATTACCCTCATATATATATCTGCAGTGATTACATACTGAGTCCCAGTTACACTTTATTTGTCAAGAATAAATCACATTGTCATATTCATTTCATGAGAAGAGGTAAAAATATTTAATTCCAGCTTTATAGGCCACAGTGTACTGTATATTTTTTTTTTGTCTGCTAGAAGGGGTGGGATTAAATAAGTTAAACTTGCTCCCATTCCTTTTAAAATGAAGTCGTATTTTGTTTTCATGTATAAGTGTACATTTTTTATTGAAATCTGTTTTATTTCTAGGCACTGAAGTAGGATCATTTTGTTTGTTTTCTTGCATATTCAAATAAAAAAAAAACCGAACTCCTTGATCATTAATAATCAGTATCATTGCCTCACATCACTCCTCATGCTGTACAACCCATTACAAATGAGTGTCAAACTGCAGTCCAGGCTTCAGTTAGTGTCCAACAGCTCCCTTAGCTGTTAGATTTTCTTGACCTTTTAAACAACACTCAAACAGGGAGGCTCAAGAAAACTAAGGGACATCCATCCATCCGTCCGTCCGTCCGCTGTGACCACTGGCGCAGAGCTCGGATCTGAGGGGTCCAGATCCGAGCTGAGGCGGGTCCGTCCTGTACTTACTCTGGGCTGCCCGTGCTCTGCGCTGCGGGTTTTAATGGGGATGGAGCTGGGCCCGTTTCGGGAGGAGGCATGTAATTTGCTTCCCTTGGTGACTAGGGGTGGTCGTTTAGGGGAAGAGGTTGCTTTGGTGGCAGTTTGTGTCTTTTTCATGAAGAATGAAAATGAATGAAGAACAAAAAAAATAAAAAATCTACAGCAGGTGAAGGATTTCACAAATTAAAAATAATAATGGAATGGAAGTGAGAATATATGAACATGATGTTAGAGTCTGGTGTCTCTTATGTCTGTTACCTTCTCTGCGGAGCCGTTATCCATCTTTGCTTGGGCTACACAAGGAAAAAGAAACAGGTTATAGTTGAGGTAAATTCGTTTCAATTCGTGTCCACCCAAGTGAAAAATGAAACTTTTTGTGACTAAACATTCGCAATATGACAAACAAATGAAATCAACATTTTTGTGATGCGGGTCTGCAGCATGCAATGTGATAAATGTACAAACAGTGCTTGTGCAAAGCAAAAAGTAGTTACTGGGGCTGCATGACCATCAGAGTGAGCAAGATGGAGAGATGAAATCAAAAGGCAAAGTGGGGAGGGAGGACAACAAGCTTCTCCTTGAGTAAGAGTTCATGTCCATTGAACTAATTTGGAGGGAGTGCTGCATAACATAGAAGCTGCTTTGAAACTTAAAGAAGTGGAAGGAATCAACTGAAGAGGACTAGTTCTGAACTGGTGAATATGACAGCAAAACAGACCTTTGAAAATAGCGACCGGCACCAAAGACTTTCTGGCTGGAGAACTTTGGCGTGTTTTCTGGAGCTGGGCTGAACCGGTGGTCAGAGCCACACTGCTCATCTCTGAGTCATTAGAAATGTCAGACTTTGAATCAGCCGCCCTATGCAACGATGAGTCACTTGTGTTATTTTCAGTCGCCGTGTCAGATTGTGTATTTGTTAAAAGGGTATCCGCATCTGTAGTGTTCCTATAGCTACGGGCTTGAGACGAGGGGTCGCGTGGCGTCGGATCTTCTGAATGGAATGCTAGTCCAGAGTCAACGCCGGAGTATGACAGACTGTGGGTATGAGGCTGTGTTTGTGGGGTGATGTTGTCGGCTCCAGAGTCACTGCAGGACCTTAAAGCTGCACCTTCACTCAGTCTATCATTAGTGTTTTCACTGGAGATGAGCTCCTCCCCTGGATCCACCCACAAGCCTTTGTCTCCGATTGATGTCAGGTCTTCCAAAGCGGTGCTGCGGACTAAACACACCGCCGACGGGTTGCTGATCTCGGACAGACACTCGGTGGCGTCCAGGCTGATGGCCCTCTGGGAATCTGCCACTCCGGTCCAAACCGGGCTCCCCCTGCTGGCCTGCATGTCTTCAGAGGCCCATAAAGAGTCACTTAGCCTCTTCCCACACTCTCCAACCCGCCCGTCGTCCAGGCCGGAGGCTGCCTCACTTCCTGGGTCCAAAGAGCAGGACGCTCCCATGCTCACGAAGTCATTGCCCTCGCCGTTCGATCCGGCTACAGAAGGCTTTGATTCGCCGGCCGCAAATGCCAACTCACTGAGGACTCCAGTAGCAGGCTTTGCTAATTTGTTTGGAAAGCACATTAATGATGACATTCACAGCACTCGCTTCCCTCTCCCCATTGAAAATAAATTAAAGGATCGAACAGAACTGGGCAGTTGATAAGGAAAAGTAAAGACTATGTTACTGAATTAAGGTGACCAGAAAAACACCAAAAAAAAAAAAAAGAAAGAGCTACAAGTATAAAAGGTGAAAATGCAAGACCATGAAATGAGAAGTGGCCGATGGTAGTCAGTTTCACAAAGGACAAAACGTAATCCAATTTAAATCAAATGAGATGGAAATGGGTAATAATGCATCACACTGGGGTGACAGACAACAAATGATGCATTCCAGTGAACATAATGAACACCATACACCTTAATTATGCACTTTACTACTTAGTTCTGCTAACCTAGTTCTGTATACTGTATATTTATAAATTACCTAATTCATTTCTACTATAAATGTGTTTTCAGTTTAATATACAATTCAAATTATATGAAAATAAAGTTTTCAATAATAAATGAACCATAAATGGGGTTAAATGTGACCAGTTACACTTAAAAACTCAGACAAATTCATTTTGGTAGGGATGCACAGATACATATCAGTCTTGACATCAGCTGTCAGCAGTGTAATATTAAAGATAAACTTGACTAAAATTATGCTCAGTCAAAGATAATTCATTTGCTTGCCTGCCATTAAATGGGAATAAATAAGAGAAAATAACAAGATGACACAGGTATCAGCATCAGTATCAGATATTGGTATTGGAATTTCAGAATCGGTGCAGAAAATCGGTGCATCCATACATTAAGAAAAATTCTTTGGATTTTAACAGTGTTGCTTTATCTAAATTAAACATTGACGCTACAGCATTTACTAAAACATCACTCGACATTCTTTGAGTTGATTCATATTTAGGGTTGTATTCATAGCTAACAGCTGCAAAAAATGAATAGAGTCTTAAGTGCAATCAATAAAATATAGAGTCGCCTACCTGTTGGAGCTGCTCCTCCTGCTGCAGATCGAACACCATGATGCAGAGGAGAAAGACACGAGAGCATTGTCAGTAATGAGTTTCTGTCATTCATCCTTGATTAATACACTCGCTGCAAAGAAATCAATCCAAAGCCCACATACAGCATGTCTTCAGTTAATGCACAAAGCCCACAGCAAATAGATCATTCAAAAAGAAAGGGGTGATAATGCAGGCGCAGAGCGGTCAGGTTTCCGAAACACAGCTTTTATTTATGTCTTAACATCCTGCTGTACCACACCTAAGCTGGTGCTCCATGTGGTACTTCAGCTGTTTTCAACATTATTCTGTCCATCCACATGACCGGGCACTGTGCATCTGTTTAACAGATCACACAAGTCTTAAATCAGACTGTGGTTTGGCCATTCCTTCTCGTTCTGAAATAGCCAATATGTAAACATCTTTTTGTTTAAAAAAAAAAAAAAAGAAAAGAAAAAAAAAAGCTATTTTTGCTACTCAAGCGATCACGTTGCAGCTTTATCCTGAAAGAAGCAAAGTATTAGCTGTCAGAGCGAGCGTGAACAAAACAGAAGGAAGCCAGGGAGAAACCCACAGCACACTTAAATCCAAACATGGCGCTGAAATGAAAAGAAGGTAAGCGTCATTCGAAAATAAATAAAAGAGAGGTCGGCCACTTGGGTTATAAAACTGAAAGATGCAAAGCTGCTAAAAAGAGGCGTAAGCTCATTGACAGGAGGCGTACCAGGCTGCGCCTCATTTTCACCAGAGACACCAAGCTGCACCTCGTCTTCCAACGAGGCGCCGTGTGTCTCTGAGCTCTCACACACGGCTTCTTTCTCTGCACACGGTTCAGATGCTTCTGCTGCAGGACAAATACGGTCATTTACAAAACATGGACCCACAGTCCAACTCTAATCCAGACTTTCCTCCAATTCACTTTTGCTTAATCTGCTGTGAAGTGACGTCTCCTGAACATGTGTTGTCTGTGAGGCGTCGTGTCCTGGGACTCATGAGCTGGTTAATACATCAAGGAGACTTTTCACCCCCGTGAACCCTTATTCCCATACACTTTGGACTAGCTGTCGGTCCTGATATTTATGATCAAAGCATGCTTGAGCCAGAACGGCCCGGGACCACTGTGGCTAATTCTTCCGAGCACAGAGCCCATGTTCGTCTGTGATCTGTAGTTCTTGTGCAGCACTAGGGCCTGATGAGGTGACTCTATACTGACTAATAGGCTTGTGTTGTATACTGTTTAGTGACAGCACAGTTATCAGGCTGTCCAACAGATATGTCTGAAGTGAACTGTATTTAACCTGTGCACCTTATTACTTTTGTTAGTAACTTTTTATTTTTCTATCTATTTTTATTATTATTT
>JAPQRQ010000012.1:14568321-14581683 GCA_037367365.1 Apogon talboti
TAAGATAAGATAAGATAAGATAAGATAAGATAAGATAAGATAAGATAAGATAAGATAAGAGCAACTGAATAACACAGAGGGTAACATAGAAAAAGGATAAAACAAAGCAAAGGGCAAAATTCATGCTATGAAATTATATATACTATTTCCATAGATCTAAGAACACATTAAAATACAATAAAATATAATAATAAATGATAATAATAGGATTTCTTAGAGCTCAGCTCAGTGCTACAGTACTCTGAATGTGGGTTGTTAAATAATTAAAAAATATATATATATTAGCATTCCCTGTCTAATAAAGAGCACAGGTTTCATTTATCTGTTGATAGATGTGCATCATTGTTGTGAAAAGAAATCCTACTATACATGAATAATGACTTGGCAGAACTGATGTTAGAAAGTACTCTTAACACTAGAGGGAGACGTTGCAGCATCACAGGTCTGGGTTTCTGTACACAGATGAATAAAGCTTTACATGACTCTTGTTCATCATTTGATACTTAGTGCAATGTCTTTGGCTGCCAGCAACAAAATGGAACCATAAAACTAGTTTATTTACAGTGTTTTGATATTGTACAAATGCTTTAAAAGTCCTGGATCAGAAACCAAACAGCTTCCATACCTAAATCTTAAATAAACAAAATATTATGTGATGAAACAATGTGAACAAATACTTGAATCTTTCTCTAAATTCTGCGTAACACTGCTCCTCCTTCACTTCGTAGTTATATGTAGTATGGATTGGCATGTTACACTATACTGCAGTTTAATGTATTTTTTTTCCACTGTTTTATTAATGTTTTGTCTTATTTGTGATATTTTCTTTCTTTTCTAGATTGTTTTTAGTCTGCCTTTTAATGTCTGACCAGGGGTTATAGGTTAAAATAACCCCTGTTTACTAACTCTGGCTCATTTTCAGTTTCTTATGTTTCTGTTGATGTTAATGAACACTGTCCCTCTCACATAAAGTAATAAATATGAATACAAATACAAATAAAAATATAAATACAAATACTTAGTGGTTGAGAGAAGTACTGCACATGGATCTGCCTCTCTGTATATGTTCTCTCTACTTTCATCTACCGAATAAATACAACAAAATCAGATTAAAACATGGGAAAAACTTCACTTCATGTTATGTTGTATCGTCTTCAATGCTACTGTCATGTAATTTCTTTCAACGTTTAGTTGAGGTTCATTTGTCAGAACAGACCAACATTCGGCTGTTATTGTCAGTGTTAGTATGTACTGTATAGTTGTTGTTTTGCAGTTTCACCTTATTTGATTCCACAGCGTGACATGTTTCAGTTGAATAAAGCATGGTTGTTCCTGCAGTGTCAGTTAAGCATTCATTTTAATACAACATGGTTGGTTTGAAATACAGACATTTCTGAATCATATGAAATGCATGTACTTCACATGATGCCAAACTGCTGTTTCTAAGTGCTTTACAGTCATGTGACATAATGCACACTGTGAATTATGCATTGATTTTAAGGTTGTCTGTTTTGTGTTTGTCCTCTGTTCCTGTGGGACAATGTGATGCATGAGAAGTCAGGACAGAGATATTTATTCAGGCTGCTAATTCACCCCACATAAGTACAGGTGGAGGACGACAGCAGTTCATGAAACCTGAGAAGGAAGACATTTCTTAAACCTTTTTATCTGTAACCTAAACACTGGACAACTAACACTTTCTATTAGACGGACAGCAGAACTGAGGAAATTTACTGAAAACTATGGACTTCACACCAACTGCTCTGGTTTTCGTGATAATTATTGCAACGGTAAGTCGTGCAAAAAGAGTTATTCTAAAGAATGCATGGAAATGTATCAGAAATAATGTACTTTAGGCAAGAAAAAAAATTGGTTTTGCACATCTTTGCATCTAATTAATGCAGAGAGAGATCTGCTCTCTCCTGTGTAATATAAGAATTAAGATCTATTAATTCAGATTTTACCTCTGACACTTAAAGGTGAATTAACCCATACAGACCCAAACAGCCACTGTGACCAAAAGCATCTACTGATCTAAAATGTTTAATAATTATGGAACATTTCATCCCATCTACACATGTAAATAATTGGTGTAAAATACAGTTTTTCATCTTTTCATGGTCATTTGGACATTCAGAGGCTTTGTAGTTACCATGGAAACACCATCATCTTCTATAACCTTAGTTCACCAGTAAAACCCATGGAGTTGGATCAATGACAGTGAATGGACACACTTGTTTATGTTCAGTTAATGATATATTTTGTTGATAAAGTCACTTTTTCTACAGTTTTCTCTGTTTCTAATATAATAACCTTTGAATTCACTCTGAGCTTTAATGAGTAATCTATATGATCAGTGAATTAGATATTGGAAAACACACGATTTTAACTGAAAAATGCAAAATACAGAGGAAAATATTCTAAAAAAAATGGTGGTGACAAATCACTTAGGAAAAGGTTAAATGGAAAGAAAAATGTATTCGGGAATTGCCCTAAAAGTAGCACTGGGTCTTTATGGGTTAAATCAAGCTGTCTGAATTTACTATTTGCTGTCTTTCATTCTCTGTCAGGTTAGAGCAACTCATCAAGAATGTTCAATCGTTCACCATTTACTAAAGAAAGAAAGTGAGTGCAAGATTAAAATGAAGAGCACTGGTGTGGTTTCACACAGAAACCAAACTGAAGGTGTGTTGGTTTCACAGAACAGTAAACACAATGTACTGTTGTATCCGTTGAAGGATCCATTAATGCAGAGCTGCTTGTCTGTGTGTCAGGGTGTGTGATGGAGTGGGATGGACTGAGCTGTTGGCCGGCTGCCTCTGAAGGACAGGTCGTCTCCGTCCGCTGTCCTCTGCCCGGTCTGAAGCCTGAAAACGCCCCAGGTTAACACTACCACAGCATGTAGCAGATTAGCAAATAAGCAAATGATGAACTGGAGTTTACACACAATACGATCAATTAACATTTCGCTTTCGGACTAAAACTTTGCTGCATTCTCTCTGTACCTTCAAATCTTTTCCTTACAGTTCTTATTACAAGGACGTGTACGGCCCAAGGGTGGGGCAAAATGAGTATGTCACACTACGAAGCCTGTTTCTATGAGGGTTATGATAAAGAAGAAGACATGAGGGAACAGGTACAGAAAAAACTGCTTAACCTTTTGTAGGGCGCTCATTGAAATACTCTGAAATTCAGAATTTCAACCTTAGTGTGTTATTGGACATCGTTATCTACCTCCTCGTTGGTTGGCATGACAACAGTCTCTCCTCTTGCCATGAAACATCTAAGTAGCACTTGCTAAAAAGTAAACATGCAATAAAGCAACCGTTATAAGGTCAAAAACTGACAAAAATCACTCATATTCACTATTTACAGCTTAAAATTTCAATAAGATCTCTGTGAATTATTGTATAATGTTTTAAAAACCAACATGGACCTCACTGAGGCATGGGATTGGCCCCATATTTAATGTTTGTGGAAGTGACCAAAAATAGTCACTTGCCCAATAGAGGGTTAATTCTGCTTGGCCATATTCATGCAGTTCTTCTTGTTTCATCAAATAATCTCCAGAGGATTCATGAATGTCTTTCTTGTGTTTCAGACAAAATACTTTGATACTCTGAAGTTGATCTACAGTGTTGGATATGGACTGTCTATGGCTGCTCTTCTGGCTGCTGTTCTAGTTTTCTGCTGTCTCAGGTTGTTTTTGATATTGGATGAGATGTTAAATAACACTGAATTTCGCTGCCAGGAGGAAAACATGTGATTTCACACTGATTCCAAATCAGAAATCAGACTGTCAATAAATAGAGGTTAATAAGTGACCATAAGTAGGATATCAGACTAGTGTCTTGGTTCTATGAATTGTAATTTATCAAAAGTCAGATGCTGTTAATACCTGAAAGAAAAAAAATGATGCAACTGAAAGTGATGGAAAGCTTAGATCTTCATTAGAGCCTACACTGGAGAACCCATCGGTGATCCTGTATTTCAGTCAAAGCTCCAGGTCTCAGCAGCTTGGGATTCATTTGTAGAAGTGGTGCGACATTTTCTGGACAACCATAGAGCCCAAAATTATGATCAACTAGTTGAGGACATGATAAAAGTATGTGAATGGATACAGAACGTCACTGATAGTTAATGTAAGTAAGTGATGAGAATGTTGAATGATTGCAGACACATATTTCTGTAATGAAACCCAGGTACCAATGGGCTTCAGCTGAAACATGAGGTGATTAGTGTTGGTTCCTTCAGTGAAGTGTCTGAAATATTTTGGAACTATGTCCCATTGATGGACTTTTTTTTTTTGTGGTCTTTTCTCTGTCAGTGTGTCTGTCTGGGTGTCTATCTGTTGTCTTTGGTCCTGTCATTGTGAGTTGATGAGATGGTCTTGTTTTGTAAGCATATAACTGTATTGTTATAAATATATATAAAAAAGAAAAAACATTGATGGACTTTGGTGCTAAAGTTTGTTTCCCATTGGGTTCATCATAGTAAATAAGTTCATTTGACCCATTTAGACCATATCATCTTCAGACTGTGTTTATTTCAAAGGTGTTAACACAAGACTGGAACATTAGTGCTTTTAACATGTTGACATAACTCAAAATCCTGACATGCTGTAGAAATTCTGATTTCAGATTTGGAATCAGTATGTCTGATTCAGTGCAGATCAGATGTTTTAACTAACAGTAGCAGTCAAATCTTTTCTTGTCCAGTGTTTTATTTTAAGGTCAAATATTAATTGTTTTTAGATATATTTTGTGCCTATGGCTGTTATCACATGGCTGACGCTCCCCTCCTGTTCACAGAAAGCTTCTCTGCACACGCAACTACATCCACCTCAACCTGTTTGTGACCTTCATCCTCCGGAGCCTTGCTGTGTTCATCAAAGATGCAGTGCTGTTTGCAGACAAAAACACGGACCACTGTACAGTATCCACAGTAAGGACGGGGCTATCACCGCATGTCCAAACAGCAGGTCTACTCGTGTCATGAAAAAACAGACACCTATGCATTAAAAACTCATGATATATTAAAGACCTTGTGAGAGTTTTTCCAAATAAGTAAAATGTAAAAGCTGCCTCAAAGCGGACCTCGGCGTGTCCTTTGTGTCCTCACAGGTGCAGTGTAAAGCAGCAGTGACCTTTTTCCACTTCTGTGTCCTGGCTAATTTCTGGTGGCTGCTGGTGGAGGGGCTCTACCTGCAGACGCTGCTGCTCTTCACCTTCACACACAGCACTAAGCTCTTCTGGATCTTTGCCATCATAGGCTGGGGTGTGTTGTGTACACAGCACTATGCAAAAGATTGACCTGAGCATACACATTTATTTCTTATTCTCTTTTCTTTAGCTACAACAAGAAAATACAGGAAATATTTGCACACTGTTGTGGAATTTTGGCTATTGGAGGCGAATAAGATGATGTCCCAAACAATCAATGCCTTTCAGTGTATTTATTTGAAGCTTCAAAGGTACCTGTCATACAGAGTGTAGAGCAGTCTGCAGGAGGAGGACAAAGACAGACAATTTGCTTGTGTCTCTTATACAGAAGGGAGGCATAACCCTCTTTTTTCCCTCTTACTGTGCTGCTTTGATGTTCAGAGTACCAGAGAATTTACATATGATAGATTGGCATATGTGGGGGTCAGGAAGAGATAACCCCAGGTGAGAAGATCCCATGTCCTGCTGACCTACCACAGGGTGTGATTTAAACAACAGCACAGCAACTGTTCAAACAGTACTCTAAAATTGCCATTACAACACAAAAACTGAACTAAATGGGTTTTAAAGTTTAAACTGACTATTTAGTTTGACCTCTGATCCCATGGCAAGAAACAGCACAAACAGTTAGAAACATCTGACGTATTGAATTAAACCTGATATAAAGCATCAGAAAATTAATACCATAAATCTCATACTGTCTGAACAAAAGTGTTAAAGACATATTAAGTGCAAAGGGAGATCACACTCACTTTGGTTTATAGAAGCTGTTTTTTTTTATTGCTGTACATATTTCACATATTTCCAGATTGGATCTCAACACAGAGACTGAGAAATGTGTGTGTGGTCATTATAACTTTAATAAACCATTAAACCTAATGTTGGCCTTGGACTTAAATGTTAAACACTGTAGTTAATATTTATGATTTATATAACATATTTATGTCCATTTTATGACATTGTAAACTTCTTTTTCTCTACATCTTAGAGTCAAATGTTATACTTTTTACAGCATTACATTACAGTTTTTCATCTCCATCCCTTCCAGTGAAATCCACATATGGAATGTCTTGAACCTGAAGGATTTACTGAGTTGAAAACACTTTTCAACTTATTAAGCAGTAAAAAAAAATACTTTAAAGCCTCTTGAATTCACTGGAAAATACTTGCTACAAACCTGAAAACAGGCCCATGGAGTCTGTACGGTATTAATGTTTTTACTAAAATAAAGGATCTGTAGTCTTTGTATGAGAGGCCCTTTAGGCAGTAAATCATACTTGGCCTCACACATAACATCCTACTCTCATACATGTACTATACATGAACTATACTCTATCACACACTATTATACTCTCTCATATACACTATTATACTAGGTAGGGTTAGGGTTAGGGTTAAGGGTAGAGTTAGGGGTAGGTTTGGGATTATGGGTAGGGTTAGGGTTAGGGGTAGGGGTTAGCGTTAGGTTATGGGTTAGGGTTAGGGGTGGGGTAGGGTTAAGGGTTAAGGGTAGGATTAGGGTTAGGGGTAGGATTAGGGTTAAGGGTTAAGGGTAGGATTAGGGTTAGGGGTAGGTATACAGCAAAACGGAGGGATGAGCACCCTGGCTTCTATGGTTTGTTGTGAATAACTTTTGAACGGAAGGTCGTATCGAGATGAAACTAATGTCTACCCCCCCTAAAGTGACCATGGGCTTTCCAACGGTACCAACCACGAGTCTCTACGATTACTGGTTCTGGAGGTACAGCTGGACATAACTTTATTTTGGCTGTATCTCAGGAATGGAAGGTCATAGAGACATGGGTCCAAGACTGGCGTGTTCAGAAGGTCCGGATTATGTCGTAGGATCTGGGTTCCAAGTCTAACTCTCACCCTGTATTAATAGTAGTGTATGTGAGAGAGTATAATAGTGTGTGTCAGAGTATAGAAGAGTATGTAAGAGAATATGGTAGTGTGTGTGAGAGAGTTTAATAGTGTGTAATAGAGGATAGTTGTACATGTATGAGAGTATGATGTTACTGTACGTGTGAAGTATGATTTACTGCCTAAAGGGCCTTTGATATCTTTGTATTTTTCTTTGATGTAATCTGTTTTTGTAGGTACTCCATCAGTCACCATAGTCATGTGGGTTCTGTTAAAGGCACAGTTTGACAATGAGGGGTAAGTACAGTCAGTATGAAAATGATTGCTGCATTACAGTTGTATTATATTCCATACAGTTCATATTAATATATAATGTTTGTGACCGCACAGGTGCTGGGACAACCTGGATACACATCTGTGGTGGATAATAAAAGTCCCCATCCTGCTGTCTATCTTTGTAAGGAAGACGGCCTCATTATTTCTTTTATGCACAAATTAACAAACAGAAGGAATAATATTGTATGAATTACTGATAACTTAATTCAATATATGCTTAAATGTGTCAGAACAGTAGAAGCTTGACATTAACCACGTCCTTTTGTATGACAGGGCATTTCAACTGGAGCTGCGTGATATGTTACGATAAACATTTACATATTACATGCAATAGCTATTTATGTGGACAGTTTTATGAGTGTAGCTTTCATTCTTATTCAACACCATCAACGAATGAAAAACATATTACAATAACTATAATATTATCATGTAAAAATATAACATAATAATGATAACTGAGGTGATTAACATTAGATATTAGTGTTATTTTTATGAACATATTCAGTTATTTGGTCCATGCAGCTATTTACAGCTTCTTATTTCACAAAGTATGCAAAATAGTATCTGTTATAATTATATTTTTACTTTTTTACTATTTTTATGTTTCTGTTTTACACGCAATCTATTCATCCATCTGGATCTATATTTATCACTATCTTACTCATTTAGTGAAATTACTTCATTATTATAAATGTATCCATTTCTCACCACAATAGATAATCTATATACTTGTTGTATCAGCTGATATTTTTTGTTGTGATCCACAGATAAACTTTCTGATCTTCATAAACATCATTAGGGTCATCATTCAGAAGACAAAGGCCACGCCTGTGAACCAAACTGAGAGACGGCTGTTTAAGTAAGGCTGAGTTTGTGACATAGAGGCTGTTGTTAACTCTGTGTTTTCATCATGAACAGTAGTGACCCACTCGACTCAGTCTGTCCTTGTCATGTGTCGCCCTCTGCAGGAGGCTGGTCCGCTCCACTCTCCTCCTCATTCCTCTGTTCGGTGTGCATTATGTGGTGTTCGCCCTTTTCCCAGAACATGTTGGCACCGGACCTCGACTCTACTTGGAACTGGTTTTGGGCTCCTTCCAGGTAATAAGAAACCCTTCATACCAGAAACCAATTTAATACCATGAGCCTGACACTGTGTACATTTTACTATATGTCAAAAATAATCACGACTTGGATATTTTGTGTTGTAACAGGGTTTTATTGTTGCTGGTTTATACTGCTTCTTAAATGGAGAGGTGAGCAATATTTGCATTATAATTTCTATTGAACATTTATTATGTACATTATATAATCATCAAACTTTTATTTTCATTCAGGTCCAAAAAGAAATTCAGAGGATGGCGACAAAATTCTGGCCTGAGAGTAAAACTAATGCCATCAATCTGCCGACACAAGAGGAAACTCAAGAACAAGGCAAATGACTGGATACTGATCAGGACATTACTTTGTTACTGGATTAACCACTTAAAAAAAATCCATCCTTAACAATTATACATGAGTTTATATTAACCCTCAAAGACCTGGAACTATTTTTGTGGCAACTTCCAAATGATTTTTTTCTCTACTAAGGGATTTATCACACTTTATTGTCATATTATCCTCTGCATTTTGCATTTTTGATTAAAAAAAATCAAGTATTTTCTTATGTTTAATTTAATGATCATGTAGACATTCATAAAAGTTCAGAGTAAATTCAAAGCGTATTCTATCAGAACAGAGAAAACTAAAGAAAAGCAAAAATATATAATTAACTGAACATAAAAAACAAGCATCATTATTTGTCAAACTACATGGTTTTACTGGTGAAGTGTTGCAGAAGTTGTTGTAGTTTTATCAGGAGAATCTGAACATCAGAAAGGGTCTGATCTGATGCTGAAAAGCTGAGAAACTGCATTTTACCTGAATTATTAAAACGTATTGATAGGATTAAAAAGCTCTGAAACATATTAGATCAGTAGATGCTTTAGTTCAGGTCCTTGACAGTTAAGTTACTTCCTGTTTTGTATTTTTCTCATAAATGTGGTTTCATTGTAAGTATATCACTGAACGGATGTGGGATTCTGCATCTAATATTTATTATGTCTATGGAGAAAAGGGAAGAAACATTTACTGGACAGTATTTTTCACATGTATTTTTCACTTTTGTTTCCATGTATTATAGAATATGTATTAGATTTTATTTTGCTCTGTTGAGTCACATTGTGCTCTTCCACCATTTTTCCAATAATCAAACTGACTCATGTTATGTTTATACTGGAGCACTGCTTCTGTTCAGGTGTTTAGTTCAATGGTATTTCCAGTTTTGTGTCATAAAATGTTGTATATTCACCTCATGCGTCCCACATTCACCCTCAATTTTACAAAAGATATGGAAAATGCAATAGTGCTTTTTAATGACAGTCCGAATGAGTTGTAAAATATATTTGTATAGTATTTATCTTGGTCCACTTTTTAGTATATATTATATTGTATTAGATTTAACTTAATTTTTGCACAGATTGATTTTCCTGTAAATGTCTGCTAAATTAGGTTCTAGCTTTTTCAGAAAATTACACAGTTTCAGCGCCTTCAGGATGACACCTAGTGCTCAAAACATCACAGTACAGCTGCATGTTTCTGCATTTGCATCTGCATTTGTTTGCATTTGGTAATTTTTTTCTCTCAAAATAAAATAATGAATTAAAATTAACACAGGTAAATAAATGTGGCCCAGTTTTTGAATTCTGTAATACACACAATGAAACCCATTTTTATTGCAAAACAAGAGCAAGATCTGTTTTTTTGGGGTGCAAAAACTGCTGAAATTTGCATCACCTTACACCATAAAATTCATGGTGTTAGTTGACCAACCATAGGCAGCCAAATATCAAATATAAAAAAATAAAAATAAAAAAATGCACGTACTGTAACGTACTTGAAGTGACTCAAACCATTAATTCCACTCATGAGGTGGTGAAAAATATTAAATTATCCTCAGAAAATGTTATTAATGTTGTATTATATATTTTAATCATTTCATATACATTTTAAGATCCCTGATTTGTTGTGTTTTAATACAACAAATTACATATTATGGAAGTTTATTATGTTGCCATTATTTTAGAGTCTGAAAAACACCAGATCATTTTTTGGTTCTGTTTGAGATTCCCTGCTTTACATAAATAAAAACATATCCACCCAAAAAAGACACACACTCATGCATAAAACATATAATGCAGGAAATGAGCCCCAGACTTAACAGTAAATGTGTCCCCAAAACCACCCACGGAAAAACCTAAATGTCTGTATACTTTACTTTCTTTCAAAACTAAGCAAAACTTATGTCTTAAACAAAAGAAAGAAAGAAAGTAAAGTATAGAAAACTGAAGACATAATGAACACAACTGAACTACTACATGTCTGTATGTTTTATTTTATTTGAGAAGCACACATAATGTGTAATAAATCACATTATCAGGGGAAGAATCAAGCAAATGTTTTTTTTTTTTTATTTTGCCACAGAATTAACCAAATATTTAAAGTATTTAATATTGTTGAACATGTGTTGTGTGTGTGTTACAGTTAAAACCCTTCCAATGTCTTCATTTTCCTTTCTAACCACAGGAATCGTTGCAGTGGCAGCTCTTTCTGCCTCTGTGTACATAGCCCCAGACATCCCTTTAGAGAACTCAGGGGCCCCCAGGTACAAAGAAACAAAGCCTAAGCATGAATGAATTGATGGAGGAGCTTTGAAGTAACCCTTTGTTGAAAGCAGCTCTGCCGTCTGATTCGAGGACCGCGAGCACATGTTGAGTTTGATGAGTCCAGCAACTGACAGGGCTGTGACAGAGTGGTCATTTTCAGCATGGGAGGAGTTAAAAAAAGTGTCTCCAAGAAAAAAAAAAAAAAAACGGAAACCCTCCCTCCTTTTTCTCGCCTCTGAATGGTCTAACCCAGTGGTTCACATGGCTCCCTCCCCCCTGTGAGCTGAAGCATGTGTGTGCATATGAGTGTATGTTGTCTTTGCCTTATATAGGACAGAATTACCCGGGTGCAGAGCCTTAGGACTGCTTTTCTGTTCACACAACAGCAGCAAAAGTCTACAACACAAACCGCCTGTATTTCTTATCCTGTTTTATCCACAACAGAAAGAGACTTCTAGCACCAAAGCATCAGTTCTGCTTCTTTTATCCACTTTAAACCGTGTCAGGCCACTTGAACGGGGGACAGAATGAATGGTACAACGGATGGGAACTACGACCACACTCATCAAGATGGATCCTTCATGTTTACTTCAGAGTCTGTAGGAGAGGGGCATCCTGGTGAGTGGAACACCTGTCTGTCTGCTGCAGGAGCTCCTCATGCTGCATAGAAACAGCACTTTAAAGGCGTGTGTGTCTGCAGATTTGAAGTAGAGGTAATCCTGTGTCAAATGCTGTTATGTTTCATTGATCATCAGTGACTTTGTGGAATGTGCAGAATGCAGAGCGCCGCACTCATCGTGGAGGCATTGTACCAAAACCTACACTTTAAGAGCCACTGAGACCCACTAAGGTGTCATTTTTGGGGTGTATGAATATAATTGTGAATTATTTTTTAACACAGATAAAGATTGGATTAGTGTATTTATCAGTATGTTTTGTGTTTCAGTGTTTTGTTCGTTTTAAGTGCAAGAAAAATGCAAAAACACAGTATAGTCTTATAATATAATAGAAGTGTTATCTACTATGTACAACTACAGTGTTACCAACAGTAAAGTGAGTGTTCCATTAAGAGGCAGTAGCTGTGTGTAACCATGTGGCCTGCGTCAGACACACACCCTGCTGAAGATTACCCTCATTCATTCACTGATTCAGAAGCAGAATCGTTTCTTAGACATAATCGGTCTTTATCTAGTCTGTATCATTTGCCCTTGTTGTACTGTTTACACTCTATCTGACCATGACACATTTAATGACACAAAATTCAGGTCAGAAATGCGAATGTTTTGTATCAGTACAGTGTTTAATGACACTGCCGCGGCACTTTCAACATCTGATGGAGTTACAGTGGATCGTGTCACACTGGTATGTATTCATAGAGCCAAGGCTATTCATAGCGTCATAGCATCTCATAGGAATGAGCTGTAGTACTCTGATGGAGAGGTGAAATCTGATCATTTCTAACTCTGCCCACATAAGGAATGTCACGTGTGCAGAAGGGGGTCAAAGGAGGAAACTGTGTAGGCATTTGCCCACCCAGCAAAACTGACTTTTTAATTTTTTTTTTCGTTTCAGATAAAATATGTGATCAAATCAGCGATGCGGTGCTGGATGCTCACCTGATGCAGGATCCTGATGCTAAGGTGGCCTGTGGTGAGTGTAATGTTTCACTCCAGCAGAGGGAAGCAGCACACAACAAACACTGACCTGTTTTCCTCAGTAATGCCACATTTTTTAAAGATTCGCTCACTTACATAGAGGTTTTACTGCGTATTTTTATTTGTATTCATTCAGAATGAATATACAGTAGTTTAGAGTTGACCTCTTTGACCTCTTTGTGCTCAAACAGAGACAGTGTGTAAGACGGGCATGGTGTTACTTTGTGGTGAGATCACGTCACGGGCCAACGTAGACTACCAGAACATAGTGAGAGAAACTATCCGACACATTGGCTATGACAGCTCGGAAAAAGGTTTGTGGATTTTACATTTGCTACTCACATCAACAAAGACTGTTGATTTTTTATTTTTTATTTTTTTTATCCCTTCTTTTGTTCACTTTTATTTCTTTTGTGTGTATGTTTTTAGGCTTTGACTATAAGACATGTAATGTACTGGTGGCTCTGGAGCAGCAGTCTCCTGATATTGCACAGGGAGTCCACATCGATCGTGTGGAAAGTGACATCGGAGCTGGAGACCAGGTATGTTATTAAGTACTGTCAGTCAATATGTGTATTTACTGTA
>JAPQRQ010000012.1:14616628-14630659 GCA_037367365.1 Apogon talboti
GCCACCCGCCACACACACACACACA
The DNA here is from genome assembly GCA_037367365.1 of Apogon talboti. NCBI lineage: Eukaryota > Metazoa > Chordata > Actinopteri > Kurtiformes > Apogonidae > Apogon > Apogon talboti. Next base: position 14,616,654 of record JAPQRQ010000012.1, read on the forward strand.
CACACACACACTTTTTTTTTTTTTTGGTAAGTACAGTATTGTGCAAAAGTCAGCGATGTTTACAAACCGGTGGTGGTGGGAAATGTAGGCGCATGTTTATGATCATGTTTATGTTATGAGGAAGCAAATGTGTCACGTGGAAACTCCAAGTCCCTATCCTGATAAAAATAATTAGATTTCATGTGTAAGGTTTGTTTTGAGGTTAGAGTAGTTTGATTTAAGGGTAAGGGTTTGTTATGATTATGGATAAACTTAAGTGTTTTTCAGGCTGTTGGTTGTAAATCATTCAATTTAACAGTGACTCACACTTAGAAATGAGTCAGCCGGTGTTGAAAACAATAGTATGTGCGTATTTCTGAATAAATGGATCAGTTGTCAGCAGATGCACTAACCTCCGGACTTCTCTGAATTGTTTTGGTGTGTTTTGGATCTGCTGTAAATGATGTGGTCATAATCATGGATCATTTTGTTCTTTGTCTGGTTCCTGGAAACTCATTTCACAACCAAACTACAGAGAACCTTGACATGAGTTAGTTGGGACTCTGGACTCTGGAGAAGGCTACTGGATTTAGTTTTCCCTCAAGAACCTCCTTCTAAAAATGTTTTCCAAGAATGCTGCTTTCAAGTGCCCTCTGTGAGCCTTTATGTTTCCGATTTGGCAGTGGCTGATGTGGGATCTGGGTACACACTCATCTACATGGTGAATTTACTACATACTCAAGTATTGTAGGCTGATTTAATATTATGCTGCTTCTACTCCACTAAATTCCAGGACAATTTTAGCTCCCCACTCCATTGCACTCCACTATTTTTTTTTTTTTATAATTTTGCCTTGTAGATATTTTCAGACTTGCAGATTACAAACTACATCTTTAACCCTTACAGACATATAACTATTTTTTATGGTGACTTCCAAATTGATTATTCTCTACATTTAACCTTTATCACAATTTAATATAGTATTATCTTCTGCACTGTGCATTTTTGATCTCATGATCAGTAAAATATACCAATAACTGAACATAAAACAACAATTTATAAGAGTTTTACTGATGAATCGATGTTGCAGAAGATGACTGTGTTTCCATATTCAATATAGAGCCACTGAATGTCCAAATGGGTCATGTCTGATGACCATAGAAAGCTTTGAAGTTGCATTTTACCTAAATTGTTCAATTGTATTGATAGGATTAGTGGTTCATAAGCTATTAACCATTTCAGATCAGTAGATGCTTTTGATCATCAGTGGTTGTTTGGGTCTTTGAGGGTTAAAATGTCAAATATTGTCATATAAAGGTTTATGTTATTGACAGTATAGTAGAACATTGGCCACAGATGATGAGCTTTAAGACAACAGTTCATTTAACAGTGTCTGCAAAGAAAAACTGACTGGATTACTTGAGATAAGACGAAGAGGCAATATCAGTCCATGTCATGGGGTTTATTCAGTGAAGTTATTTGGATAGGACTACAAACCTGTTTCTAAAAGACAGACACACTTTAAACTCGACGGAGTCTTTTAAAAAGCAACTTAAAACATACTTGTTTAGACAGGCTTTTAACTAGGGGGGTTTTATGACACCATTTTATCACCTTTGCTTTTATATTTTTATGCTTGAGTCTGTATTTACAGCTGTATCTTTATCTTTTTTATGTGTGTTCAATTGTGTGTTTGTTGCTTATGTTTTACTTCTGATTTTATTGTAAAGCACTTTGTGAAGTCTTTCTGTAAAAAGTGCTATATAAATAAACTTTATTATTATTATTATTATTATTATTATTGTAAGATAATGAGGGGAGTAATTACATTATTTTTACATTATGCCTGAGTTTTACTGCAAAACTTGCCAAACGTGTATCTTTGTGATGGAATAATATGTTTATGTGATATGAAATAATAATTAATGATTGTTATTTAAAATAATAAATGTAGAAAGCTATTTTTTGTTGTCTTTTGTAAAATGTCTATTCAACTTAAACTCAACTAAAGGAAAGAGCAGTAGAGAGTCTATTATAAAGGGGAAAATCCCATCACTGAGTTCATATTCTTTTTTGCAGAACCTGAAGGCATCCTCACGTGTCCCCTCGTGTGCCGTGGAGGGACAGCGTGTGGAGGCCGCGGCCACAGCTGCTTTCAATTAACTGAGCTGAAGTCGGAAACAAACGCGTCTGTCCCGCCACACTTTCACGTTATTGTACCGGGCTCGTACCATACTCTGCCACCAGAGGGCGCCGTGGGCTTTATCATAATTACACCGTCAGTCTGACCTCGTCATGATACTGTATTTATGGACAAAAATCACATTAGAAGTAATTTATTAACTTATTATGTCAATTAATTATCTATCTTTTGCTCAAAGTTTCAACTACAGCTGTTTTTAAAGCCACTAAGACTGTATTTAAAGAAGATTAATCCCATATCCTTATTTATTTATGCCTAAATTCTCCGCTCTTGGTCAACTGTACAATTGTACTGCATATCTTTACAGTAATTTGCAGTCAGTTCGAATTTCTAAAAGACAGTGATCCAAACCAGCAAATTAAAGAAAGTCTGTGTACTGATTCAATAAAACAAGAATGAAACAGTTTCATAAAATCATAAAGCTCACAATAAAAATAATATGTTTGTGGACTTTGTGAACCAAAGCTCAGATTGTTATTAATAACAGTACCAAGACTAAACTGGACATATTTACAGTGTTTTACTGTACAGTCAAACACACAGGTTGTTAGGAATATGCTTTATTTCTTAACCCTTTATTGGGCAAGTGACTATTTTTGGTAATTTCCACACACATTACAAGACAGTGACGGCACCAATTACAGTGAGTCAACAATCTCAGGTTCAAAGTGGTCTACAGGGTCTGTAAGATCCACCTCTGCATGAACAGTGAGTGTACCTGCTTTGTTAGGTACCATGAATTAATGGTACTAATGTAAGTAATGATGTTCAAAGGGATAATGTAGATGCTGACAGGAGTCTGGATCAGCACTTTTGTTGGTATGATGTTCAAAAAGTGATGTTCTAATGTTCAAAACACATGTTCCTTTCACCTTACATGTGTTTTTCTTGTATTTTTATATTTATTTAGTGGATTTTTTTTGTGTGTGTGCCACTAACAGGTAAGGAACCAAATATGGTAACTTCAGTGACCTTCATTTTCATTTCATTCTTCATTTTCTACATAATAATAAAAAAAATTTGAAAGATTTCACAAAAGTAATAGTCTTGTTAGGTCCTCCAATAACACACTTGGTTAAAATGTTAAATTTCAGAGTAACTTATATATGAGTGCCCTGTAAAGGGTTAACAGAACCACACATATGACCCTAAATTGTTCCTGGTCTGAGCTAGCATCGTCTCAGTTCCTGACTGTGTGTCCTCCATGTCCTCAGATGTCACCTCCCACAGCTACAAGACTAATGTGCTGAGCAGGCAGCGCTTTGTCCTCTGTTAACCCACCATCTCCCACAGTTCATGGTTCAGCTGGAGGAAAGAGGCTGCTTGTTTTAAGACTAAAATGAGCCTTGTGGGGTTTTAACGATGTCACCAAGACAAATTCCTGCACTTGGACTTCAGTCTGGGATTTAACAGAGGTGACCAAAGATGGATTTATCTCTATTTACTACAGTTGCAGTGTCGTCCACAATCCTTTATTACTCAGTGACCTGGGATTTATGCTGCATTGTTGAATGGAATAGTGTAATACAAAAATAAACATGAGCACAGCTACTCATTCTCCTGTAACTTGGATGCTTTTTCTTTTGGGAAATATACAATGATAAAACCTCATAGAATAACTAAGCGGACCTGAAAATACTGGATGTTTGGTAAATCACAACAACAAAAAAACTTAGAGTATTTTAAAACCAGAATGAATTTATTATAACATTTCAACAACAAAGCCCTTAAACTGATTTTCGTTCAGATTACATTAAAATCCTCTGATGTTTTACAACAGGAAACACAGTCCACAGACCAACACAAGTGTTCTCACGTTGACCAATGATAGAAAATAAAACAGAAGCTTTTTTTTTTTTTTTTGGCACACAAATGACTTCTCATACTTATTTCAAGTCTGTGTTACAGTAAGTAGGAGATACAGAGTCATTACAAAGAGGGAAACGGTTTTACATCATTTTCTTGTCTTAGTAAATGACAGCGGACAGAAAAACAGAAGAGGGACAGACAACAAAAATGTACATTTCAGCCTATACTGTTAGGACGATAGAGGACAAAACAGACAAGTCAAAGAGGTGTAAATGTATTAAAATTTTGTTCAAATCAAACCCTATTTTTCGACAGATTTTGTCAGTTTGTAAAATCACTTTAAATGCCCCTAAACAACCAAAAGTAATTGTAATATTGTCACTCACACAAACACGGTAATGTTCACACAGGACACATGAGCGCACTGTAAACTTCCTTCGTGACGGACGACAAAAGCTGGCCGTCGATCAAACATAACAGTAATAGTGGTTACACATATTGACAGAACAAACATCTTCTTACCCATAATCCCCCTTTAGTTTACATCTGTAAACTGCGGCTACAGTTCAGTGTTCAGTCTGTGCTACACTGACGCACAACTGCACAACTTCATAAAAGCCTAATGTGCTGGAGAAGCATCTTCAGAAATGTGCCAAAGGGCATGAAACAAAGACTGGACGGCATGAATTTATCCTACACATCAAAAATTAAATACACGTAAAGGTATTAAGGCTTATCATTACACTCATCTTATTACAGATTGAAATAATGGTCTGTTTGCAGATATGAGGAATGTGGAAATGATGGGAAGAGGAATAAATGAAGCTAAACACTTACCCCTACAGCGACAGTTACAACTGAGAGCTATTTCATTATATATTAAGAAAATAAATATTATTATTTACATTGGACACAATGATCATCACTCATCACCTTTAAATCTTCCCTTTTTTAGCAGCTCTCGGAGTACAGCACAAAGAAATCGGCATTATTTTCGACCGGTTAAGCACATCATTTCATAGTCTACAGTGTGAGAGACATGTATGTAGAGGTATTATGTAGTCTGTAGTGTTTTTACAGGCCTAGATGTCAAACTATATCAAACTATATTTCAAGCGATTGCCGTACAACCTGTGTAAATCTATCTAAGTCACATGGAAAGTACAGATGTCAAGACAACTGAGAGAAAAGGGGAAATGTGGCTTAGGTAGGTGTTATAATTAGGGGACAAACTGCTATTTTCACAGCATAAATTGCAGGTCTATAAGTGTAAATACCACCAGTAAAGATGCAGACAGGAGGTTTTGTTCAGTGCATGTTGTCAAGTGAGGTGAAGAAGGCAAAATGTGCATAGTGTGTAAACATAATTTCACATAAGAGACAAAAAACAAAACAAAACAAAAAAAAAACAGGCAGAGTTGAAAGGGCAAGTTAAACATATCACGTAACCTTTCTGGGAAGAAACTTACACTGGGATGGCTGTCATCCGAGGAATGCGCTCGTCTCTAAGATCTTATCGGCCGAAAATGTGGGTTAAGAGCAACAGCGGACACAGTTAAGCTTTATCTACCATGTTAAAAACATCTATGATGCCGTTTCCTTTAAATAATAACTAATAAATATGCATTTTTGTGTGTATAGTTTCCCATGGCCGTACAAGTTATTTTAGAATAGATGTTCGGAGCTGTATGAGCAGCTCAGTGATGAGTCAAATTAACATTTTTTAGTCTTCTTCTTACAGTCTTCATTCCCTTTTGGTTCACTGTCTTGTAAATCGCAGCTGTGCTAGGACGAAACCTACTTGGTCACACTACTGAAATACACACATTCACCATTAGCTAGCTACTTATTAGCATACGTATTAGGAGCATATTTATTCATATCTTTATTAGTCATTATAAAATACTTAGTAATGCTCGACTCTGCAAGACCATATTCTACAACTACTATGTAATTAACAGTTTTTTTCCCTCAATCACCACCTATTTACTGTTCAATTATGAGTGATAGTAAGGTCAGAGATTATTTATAAATTACAGTCTAATTAGTTTTGCTTTGTATGGCCAATATAAGGTGCTACTGCCACAAATAAAGTCATTCTCCCTTGATAGCACTTAATAAATATGCTCTATTCTTATGTAACACAACACAAAATCGCTAGTAGTTGTAGAATATAGTCAGTATAAGGCATCAATAAGTGGTTTACCATGAATAACACAGAGACAATGTGCTACCATAGTAAGAAGCGACAAATTAATGGTGATGTGTACCTTAATCGAGTGTTCACCTATTATCTAAACATTTTCAGCTATTCCAATGGACTTTTCTCTAAGTTCAGAGCATTTATGTCTGTTACAACATACAAACAGAGAATATACTGGCCCTCACATTGGCTGGTTTTGATACTAGTCAAGAGTTGAAGTCACCAAAGTAATAATTTAATGGAGTACTGTCGGTCTAACGCAAACACTGTACTCCTCCATTCCTCCAATGGTCCACACTAGTAAATGAAATCATATTAAAATGTGCTGTTTTCGAAGCAGTCTCCTCTTTCCTAAAGCTCTACTGTTCTATGGTTGTTTCATTCTCCCGTGCTACAGATACACCTCTATAAAAAGTCAATTGAAAATGTCATAACAATAAGAGGAGGAACCAGCAACCGGTGGTGTAGCTGGGACTCGTCTGTTCATGACCCACCGCTGTCGGCCGTTACTACTGTCTTATGGCACACTTTAATATGACTGCAACGCACGGTACAGACATGCTACTCTGCCTTGGACCCTTTGTCTCCTGAGGAGCCTTTGAGGTAGGAGTTGTAGAAGAACAAGGCGAAAAGGATCAAGTAGCTGAGGTACATGAGAGAACCCCAGACGATGTTGTCCATGTAGGACGGACAGCGCACCTCATGCATCCAGCGGTAGACCAAGCCCAGGACGGCCAGGCCCATCACCATCTGCATGATCTGCGTGGCTGTGATGATCATGGCGCAGGGACGGGGCACCCGCAGGCCGGCCGCCCGCGCCGCGTAGTACGTGTACATGAACGAGTGGACCACGTAGTTCATGGTCATGAACCAGCCTCCGCCTGCCACCTGGTCTTTGTAGGAGTACCAGGAGTAGAGCAGCACGGTGATGTGGTGGTACCAGTGCAGGAAGATGAGGCGCTGCTTTCGGAGAACGATGAACACTGTGTCACCTGGAAGGGAAGATGGGACAGGAAACCATCCATGAGCATGTGAATTCAACATGAACCTTTATCTAAACTACGGAATATAGTGATGGAGGCCTTGTTTACAATGTAACATAGTTAAAAATAATAATAATAAAATAGACAATAAAAATAAAAAGCAATTCAGAAAAAAACAATCTTAAGAATAGCATCACTCATTAAAATCCAATACAATTAAATCAGCTAAAATAAGAACAACTAGAGTAAAAATGTGGGAAAATTAATCATTTAAAAGGCTCTACGGATAAAAATGAAGAGTGTATATATAGACAGCATGAGTAAAGCGGCAACGATGAAGAGATTAGTTGTCAGGTAACACATTTATCATGTTATTTTTATTCAATCAAGTCTTTCTCAAATGAGAATATTTTCTGGTTCCTTTCTTCCTCTACAGCAGTGAACTATACATCTTTGGGTGTGACCAAAAAAATTAATAGAGAAATCATTAGACGCAGGCCTTAACATGATGAATAAGCTTTACTGCTTTACTGTCTCCTTAACACATACACTCATCTGATTTATTTCTAATTTATTTATGTCATTATTTTTTTGCGCACTTATGATTATCTCTGATGCTGTACATCGGGCTGTAAACCAATAGTCGGAGCATCAGGACATCCTTTCTGTCTGCAGCTAAGGAAGCATTCTTTCTATCAATCATGCACTAATGGAATTTTCTTGCCATCTCAGCATCTGCCTCCATTTACCAGAGCGATATAGTCCGTGCCTCGCAGAGAGCATGACGTGACTAGATTACTGTGCAGACAGGAAGACAGCGTCACTGTCCACAAAAAAAAAAAAACAAAACAAAAAACCTCTTAAGATAATTGTTTACTGAGAAATTTACTGGGAAGTTTAAGTGCTCTGTGGGAAACACATCAAGGCGAGTGATCCAGTAGTCAAGGTTAAACTTTACATGTCTCTGTATGTCTCTATAAAGTAGAACATATACAGTATAAAGTAGAATATAGAGTATTTTGACCATCAGCTCCAAGTTGCATGTTATAATCAATGGTATCACTGCTTCTGCTTTTGTTCCAGGACATCTACATTTAGTTTAATTGATTCAATTTCTATCTAGAGACAGATCTAGAGAATTGATCTGAATATTTGCAGTACTGTGGTTACAGAAAACACTGCTGCATCGAAAAATATCAAGAAAAAACAAGGCCAGATTTAATTACATTACAGATAATATATGGGCAGTTTAAAAAATAAATAGTCAATTAAAAAGTCTGCGCTGTGCACTGCAATATATAAGAATAAAAGCAGTTCAACGACACTTCAGTAAACTACAACAATATGACTCACTGCTTATTAAAGAGTTTGGGCCAGATCCACAAACGCATTGTACAGAAATGGTACAAATGAGATACACATACACACTCTGACACAAAAAAGAGCTTTTTTTTTTTTTTTTTTTTTTTTTTTTTTTTTTTTTAGGTACAAAACCTAATCAGTGTGTTTGTGCCAGTGTATCATTAAGCACAAATTTTTTTATGAATAAGTGCAAAAAAAAATGGAGCAGATGGAGAGTGCAGATGCTGGTCAGTTCTTTGCACAATTAGAACATGCTATCCATTCTTTGTGGATGTGAGATTCCATCAGCCTTTACTGCCACAAAGTGGAATGAGGATTTACAGTATATGGATGGAAATAATCAGAGTTGATAAGGAGGAAGAGAATGTAGAAAAAAGGGAAGAGGATAACTCGAGATGCCATTTTTGCAGAGACAGTTTAAGATTCTTAGTTTTAGCCGCATAAACTTACACTAATCTAAAATCTATTTGTTAAGTAGATGTAGGTGATAGCAGTCACAGTGTGAGATGAGGCATCCTAAATATCTTTCTGGATTTTAGTCCTAGCTGATGCTGTTCATCTTCTGTATGGAATCCACTCAAAGCCTACAGCATGTACTGGTTTTAACCTCAGCTGTTATAAAGGCAGTCTTACCCAGCTCTGGGGCCTTGCTTAGCACAAAAGCATAGGCCCAAAATTTGGTGACGGGGGCGCTGTAGAAACTGATGTCACACACGGACTGTCTGAAGCCGCTGGTTGTGAGGACGTGTAGCATGTACAATCCAGTCCTGAACGCTCCTATGATACTGCAGAGTGAACACACAGCATGAACACCAATCAGAATGCAGATCGGTTTAACATTATACTTTATAGAAGAAGATATTTACAACCAGCTCATTAAAAAAAAAAAAAATAGTAAACAGATACTGAATTCCACATTTTTTTTTTGTTCATAGTACCACATATAAAGACTCAACTCCTCCCTTTTTAAGTTAGTATAATCCTTTACAGCACTGCAATCACACATCCACCCAGAGATTGCAGTAAGACAGTATCATAAGCTGTCCACTGTTACCTCCCTCTAATTAGTGAAACACTACAACGCTCTGTCTTCTTTCTGGTAAGACTTTGAAAACATTTACAGTTGTCAGATGTCAAAATAACTCATGGATTTTAACACTCTGAAATGTTATCATGGTAACAATCATTTTACCCTTATGACAATGCCTTTGTATTAAAAAAAATTCCATTAGCATTACATGTTTGCTAAAGGTCATGTGACACTATTGTGTTCAGGAAAGCTGGTTCACTTTTTCTGCTCTACCCTGTGTTTCTCTGCGAGTACCTACTGTGACAACACACACGTGTCTGTATATAGACCGTGGAAGTGATGTTTTCTCCTCTGTCAGCAGGAGGACGGTCACTCACCTGAAGATGGCCAGGCTGAGTGACCACAGCACCAGCGGGCGACGCAGGTTCAGCTTTGGCCTTTCCCTCATGAAGTGCTGACCGCCAAATATGAGTGCAGCATACAGGCCACAGAACATAAATGACTTGCTCCTGCAGATGAGAAAACACACAAAGATACACAACATTAGAAATGAACAGGAAAAATTAACTTTACTGAATTATTCTAATAACAAACAGGATTGCAATCAAATTCATCCAGATAATGATGTTGCATTTGGACTTCACACGGACAGAAGGAATAGCTTTTTACACAAAAGTAATAAATGCGATACCTGCAAAGTACCATACACTGGTAGATTTTCCATTTAGCGACTAAATCCCAGAAGGCTGTCTGGCACACTGTCAGGTAAAGGTAGCCATGCAGTGTACACAGCATCTGTTTCTCTCCGAGTCAAAAAACCCATACTGACACAAACAGGGATTCATTCAATGCATCACATAAACTCCATCTCCATCAATTTGAATATTAAAAATGCCTGAAAAACGAAATGCTGCATTCATGCACTTCTTGAAATTTAGTAATTCATACTTAAATGGCCACAAGTATTACTTTGTGGTAACCATTCCAAAGTAAATCATTTGGTATTATCAGGATAACCTTCTGACTAGCAGCTTTACTAAGTTACATATTGTGACAAATATAAAAAAAATGATCAATTCTGGAGAAACATCATGATTGACCAGCTCTAAAGTGTCATGAGATAACTTTGGTAATGATTTAGCGCTATATAAATAAAATTTGATTTGAATTGATTTTGCCTCATGCTGAGAAGCTCTTTCAAAAAAAATTACTTCATAAAATAGAGCACACAGACAACAAACAGAATAGCTTATACTACACATTATAACAGTGCATTCAGTCAATAAATAAATAAATAAATAAATAGATAAATAAATAATAATAATAATAATAAGCCCGGAAACTGCAGTATTTGACATAAAACAGCATTTGCAGAGTTAGTAAAAACAGAACTTCCATATAAAACAGACTCTTTATTGTTGCCAGTACAATGTAATATCACTTCATCATGTTACAAAAAGAAAGAAGTTCATCAGCCAAGTCAGCCCATTAAATACTGGACAGTGACACAGATGGGGTGCCGTTACATAAGCATATTACACAAGTAGGTGAAAGGACCACCAGACGACTGAAATTAAAAACAAATATGACACGAGCTGAGTGTTTGCTCACTCGGAGCCAACTGATTGTCTAAGAACCAGAGAAGTTACATGAATGAACAGTTACAAAATTGAGCTTCACAAATCTAAATAAAGCCATCATTTACTCATGTAATCACTTTACGCTCAGACATATCCTCATTTGTACTCATTGCCAGGGATTAACAGATTAGATGATGACACACTGACCATTCACACAGCCAGCTCCGGGTGATGAGGCAATTTCCCCGGGATACTGCTGCGCCGGGCTTATCAGCAACAATTGATAATATTTCATTTACAGGCAGCTGCCAATGTCATGACCAAACATAAGAGTTAAGAATAGTACAAAAGGTCGAATCCTGAGCAAAATTACTTGTACTGATTATCAGCAAAATGGTATAGGAACAGAACAGTGTGTGCATGATCTGATGCACTTTGACACTGGACCATAAATGTCCCTATATGTTTTTAATCCTGTGTGTGTGTGTGTGTAAGTATACAGTACATGCTCATACATTAGATTTGTGATGCTGTGCGTGTGTCTGAGGTAGTTTGGGAATAGACCAGATGACTAATCCAGATTGACAGAATACATATTAGAATGAGTGGACGCGGATGCTTGACCTAGTTAGGACTGAAGGGGTTTCTGATCGCTGCTCCCAGTCCATCCCTGTGAGATGCACACACAATACCATTAAGCCAGTGCCTTTGGAAATAAATGACCTACTGGGAGTCTACTGTAAACCAATGAGAGCATCTGACACAGTGTATACGTGTGTCTGAAGAAGGGATGGAGTGCTATTGTTGGCAGCTAAAGGAATGCAACTCATTAATACTTCCTGAGAACAAGAGCTGATATGGGAGATGGCTCCGCCCGCTCTGTAAACCATGGTGCCAAGGGGTATTAAAATGCATGCATAAGTGAAATAAAGAACCATGAGGAAGTGGATGACCTAATGATCCTACAGAGGACGAAGACATGGACATAAAGGAAAAACTTTATTATTGAGTGTTTTATGTGCAGTCATTTTTACTCCTTAACATCCCTCTGAGAGACACTTTAAAGAAATTGATCTGTGCAGGGAAAAACAGCTGTGCGGAAGCAAAATTTAGGCCCTTTACAGCAGCATTTCATGACTATTCAGCAGGAGGAATGCTGCTGAAGTAGGTCCAGACATTACGCAAACCCAGCCAAACCTCAGTGCTATTATTCACTTGTTACTCTGTGAGGTGTCTGTGCACAGTGCTCAACAGTCTGGAGCTGCTTCGGCCAGTAAATTAGGTACATTCGGCTGCCACTGCACTTTTTTCTTTTGGCTGTGCTTTTTGAGTTAGATGCGATAGCTTACTTGCACCAGGGACAGAAACTCAACTGTATCAAGTTTCTGTCTTGCCTAGCTTACATCCAAATGAAGCTACAAAAATGTGGTCTTACCAGGTTTCCCGGTGTGGAATCACTCCCTCTGAATGGTGCACGTTATTGGACAATGAGGACAGGCGTCACTGTGCATGTGCAGCAGGATAAGTGTTTCAATATGTTTGCATTTGACTTTTTTTTGGGCAGCGTTTAAGAGCCAGTGAGTGGGATTGAATAAAGTTTTCATTCAGACTCAGTGTGGCCTATGTGGGCTCGCATGAAGCCGGATCATGCATCCTTCAAGGACGTTTGGAGAAAAGCAGATAAAGTCAGCTTCTTCTATTTTAGTATATCTATATAAGTGTAAAATGTGCTTGTTTGAGCTCATATGCATTACACTAAAAATAGAATTTCTGCAATGAGATGTGGCAAAGTAGAAACAATGTTGGACACCCTAGTCCGCATGTTGTGCTGCCCTGACAGGACATGAGGCAGATCACAGAGGAACAACCCCAAAGCCGCTACAAGGCACAACAAACACGCAGATTATTCTCTATTGTGTATTTTTTACTTAATATCCATCCCTCTGACTTACCAGTTTTCCTGCATCCATTCCAGAGCTCGTCTTTCGTCGAATCGCCGCTCGAAATCGTACTCCCTAAGCGCCAAACTCTCGTTCATTTTCAGCTGTTTGCCTTCCGCCAAAAACAAAAACAGAAATTGAAGATCTGGAAGTTTGTGAATAAATAAGAGCAAGAGATGAGTGTGAGCGTCCTGAGCCGCGCTACAGACGGTCTGGTGCCCGGGTATCAGCTTGAATATCACCGGTTTGAGTCAGACGTGCGAACCGGGGAGGATGCGGTACCAGACGCACTTCCCACTGTCACTGACGTCCATCAAGGTAATGACAACAGCACCATTTCCGGGTACGCCTTTCAGAATAAAAGAAGACGCCAGTGATGAGGGAAGCTCCATTAAATAGACAACAGTGGAACAAAACATGAGTAATTAAACATGTTACTTATCGGTCCGCTTCATACTATTGATTATGACTATCGATTTGATTGATCATCTATAAAGTTGTAGTTGCAAAGTAATATTTTTTGATGGGTTTAGTACACAAAAATCATTATTTATTTGATGATTTTAATAATGTTATGTATCTACAATAGAAATAGTGACGAAATCTCGTAATAAATGTAGTGGAGTAAAAAAATTATTATGCGGTGAACTAGAAATAGAAGGCAGCTTTGTAAAAAAAAAAAAAAAAAGTGCTCAACTAAAATACAAGTGATAGATTACGGTTACACAAGAGTCACTCAAAGATTGACTATTTTGGCAGTTAATGAACTGGTTAAATTAATGTAACCACAAACAAACAAAACCGTAAAGCATTCTCGTTTGAGCTGCTTCATACCATTTGTACGGTGGCCCTGAAGTGCAAAACAAACGCAAAAAACAAAACACAAATGCAAAAGACAAAACACAACTGCAAAAGAG
>JAPQRQ010000012.1:14630759-14650674 GCA_037367365.1 Apogon talboti
AGTTGTGTTTTGTCTTTTGCGGTTGTGTTTTTGCTGTTGCGTTTGTGTTTTGCACTTCAGGGCCACCGTACATTTGAAAAGTAAAGGGTATAAACCAAGACCTCTTGGAGAAACCAGGAATACCCCGCAAATCTGTTAATATAAGCAATTTTAAGCAGTTAATATAAGCAATTCTTTTCTTTATTTATAAAGGTTGATCTCATTGACATACAAAGTCTCATATGCATGAAAGACCATTTTCTTCGACGGAAAAACATTATATCAATAAAAACAGTAATATATTGCCTATATTTCACTCCTATAAAAAAAATAAGAGACGCCTGACGTCTTTTGTTGCGGAGGTAAAAGTAACCATTTCCGGTGTTTCTGTTGTTGTCAGTGGGTAATTGACGCAATGAGACCACGTTCAACCTCTCAAACATGCAGTGATGGAGGCGGAGGGGGTGGAGCTTGTTTGTGACGTTTTGTCGTCCTTTGGGACCACTGAGAGTATTGACCCAGTCCACTCCCATCCAGAACAATCTAGTGAGAAAACAGTCTGCAGCTTAGTCAGCTCCGTGTTATCTGACTGATAGTACATCTGCAAAGGTGCACAGAGACGATATGCTTCCTTAATAAAAAAAAAAACAAAGAAGTATTCAGTAGCCTACAAATAAAATTAGAATTATGTCATAAAATGATCAAAAATATGAGGGAATCTGATTGCACTCTGACAGACTCTAGAGTTTATTGTTATTTTCTTTTTTTTATCCCTTATGTGGATTTTGACCTTCAGATGAAGCATTTTATCTTTATATTTCTTATTACTCCTCATATTGTACTTCACACACCTTTGCAGTGAAAAGTGCTTTATCTTTACTAGCCCCTATCCTACTATCTGTAATTGCTTGCAAAGCTACATCTGTTGAAAGGTGGATTGCAATATGTGCAAAAGGGCAATGAGTGATGTAAATAGCTGGTTGTGTACTTATATAAGAGTCCTGTTGGCTGCTCATGACATGTGAAAAACCCACCTTGTGTGTCCCACAGAAACCTCTTCTGATATAGAATTAACTGTATTTTGTACTTGTAGTTAAAGGCATTTAAATGAGTCAGTAATTCTACCATTCTGACCTCATTATTTAATGTTTCAGAACATCAGTGGGAGCGCAACACCAAGATCAAACATCTCTAATACCAGCAATTCATCTAAAATACCCCACATGTTGAATATTATTTGGCTAGATGATTGATAAAAAGCCTAAAGAAGGTCATGCCATAACAGGGTTGTGTAGGTTTTGGTGGGCTACTGTGCAGTGATTGCAGTGAGGGTATGGGGGTCATGTGATTGGGGGATATGAGGTACTCCTACAAGAAAAATGGACATTATTTGTCTAAAGAGCCTTGGTTAGGGTTAGGGTCAGGGCTAGGGGTAGGGGTTAGGGTTAGGGGTAGGGGTATGGTTAAGGGTAGGGTTAGGGTAAGGATTAGGGGTAGGGGTATGGTTAAGGGTAGGGTTAGGGTAAGGATTAGGGTTAGGGGTAGGGTTAAGGGTAGGGTTAGGGTTACGGTTAGGATTAGGGTTAAGAGTAGGGTTAGGGTTAGGGTTAGGGTTAGGGTTAAGGGTAGGGTTAGGGTTATGGTTAGGATTAGGGTTAAGAGTAGGGTTAGGGTTAGGGTTAGGGTTAAGGGTAGGGTTAGGGGTAGGGTTAAGGGTAGGGTTAGGGTTACGGTTAGGATTAGGGTTAAGAGTAGGGTTAGGGTTAGGTTTAGGGATTAAGGGTATGGTTAAGGTTAGGGGTTATGGTTAGGGATAGGGGTAGGTTTAGGGTTAGGGTTTAGGGGTTAGGAGTAGGGTTAGGGTTAGCCCCCCCTGGCTCATGTGGTTTTTTGTGAATAACTTTTGAACGGAAGGTTGTATCGAGAAGAAATCAACGTCTACCACCCCCTAAAGTGATTATGGGCTTTTCAACAGTAGCAACCATGAGTCTGTCTGAATTCCGGTTCTGGAGGTACGGCCGGAAATATCTTTATTTTGTCTGTTTCTCAGGACCGGAAGGTCACAGAGACACAGGTCCAAGACTGTCGTGTTCAGAAGGTCCGGATTATGTCGGAGGATCTGGGTTCCAAGTCTAACCCTAACCCTGTATTAATAGTAGTGTATGTGAGAGAGTATAATAGTGTATGTGATAGAGTACTGTAGTGTGTGAGAGAGTATAGTTGTACATGTATGAGAGTATGATGTTATGTGTGAAACCAAGAATGATTTACTGCCTATAGGGCCTCTCATATAAAAGCAATGCTTGGGGACAAACTGCAAACCTTAATGACTTAAAATAAGGTAGCAAGTTTTAATTATTTTCACACTTATTTTACAGTTATTCACTTTAAGTGCCTTGTCATAGTGTGGAAAACCCAGCATAAGAAATGTGCTGTAATGTCTAGACAATAGTTTAACAAAATTGAGCACTGAGTCAGAGCTTATGGCCATGTAATAGCTAAAGTTTTTTTAAAACACTAAGAACATGTTTTTTCTTTATGTGCTGCTGTGGTAAAGGGAAGGAATATACGGTTTGTAAAATGTTTATTAACAGAATGCAGCAGCCTTCAGTTTGACACACACTTAAACAAGAACACACAATCACACTCCACTAACAAAGTGGAACAGCAGGCGGCGTATAGAAGAGTTATTGTGAGTCTGTGGAGGACACAGAAAAGTGAGAGCAGCTAAACAGAAAGTGCCTTTCACCGCCCGTCTGGACACAGCTGCTGTTCTTACTGCTCTCAACCTCATTGCCCTGCTCATGCCCTTTGATCCACTTCTAAAATGACAACCTCTGTTCCTGCCAGCAGATGGCAGTCAAACGCAGAAGAACACCAGTTGTGTGATCTTGTCAATGCAGAGGTCTGTCTTTTCTGTATTGTGCAAGAGCAGATGGTGGAAGTTTGGAAACTGATGCTTTCAGCTAAAACATTCAACCTCATTTGCTGTAGATGCAAGATAAATGTGGTTGAATTAAGCTATTTATCACATTCCTCTGTGGATTTTCTCCTACAGGAAACACTATGGTAACCTATTTGTCAGTGAGATGAAGACTTTTCCCATTTCACTCAGATAAATATCTTAACAATGAATAATTACCAGCGAAGGTAATAAGATAAGTAGATTAACCAACATCTATAAGGAATCATCTAGTGCAGTCTGTACTGCAAAGAGCTGCTTGGAAAGAAGGTGTATGACACTGAGGCATCTTTCTAGTATATACAGGGCAATATGTAGATGAACAAACCGCATTAATGTAAGTAAGCATTACATTCATTTACCAACAAAATATTACAGTGATATTCCAGGAAATATTTAAATGTACAATATATTGTTGAGTACTCAAGTGCTTCCTGGCAATATCTCCATTCTGTTCATTATCCCAAATAAACAACATCAAGGCTATTGAACTCCAGGGGACAATGTGAGGAAGCTCATGGACATTACAATGTGTCTCTGCGTTGCTTTAATCATACAGGAGTGAATTTATATCCTCATGGACACCACTGATGTTTTTATTGCCAGGAAACACCTGAGCAAATTTGACAGATGATGCTATTCATGTCAAATCATTTCCTGGAAGTGTCCACGTGATGGCCGAGATATCTTGGCCTCTGCAACGAGGGTTTTGGGCCTTCTTTTGAGACATTGACTTACATGTCCCTAAGACTTTCAGGAGGTGCATTTACTAAAGTGATTGTGTAATGACAATTGATATTATTGTAGAACTATGAAGAAATTACAGAGAATTACGCGACTTTTATTTATCATAGTATTTTGTTACATTCTACAGGGGAGACAAAGGACAGTTTCTTGCTTTGGGGGTGGGTCCTGCAAAATTTCATTGTAACAAGTGTGCAATGATAATAAAGGCTATTCTATTCTATTTGATATTCTATAATAAACTTTATTCTCATCTACTCTATTATAATATTAATGCTACTCATTTACAAAGAGATCTTCATTTGTATTACTCTGTCTGGACAAATGCTTATGGATACGTATCAAATATAAGTCCATTATGTTTTTCTTCAGTGTGCTTATATCTAAATGACTGCTTTCATCCTGAATAACTAACCCTATACCCCATGTTTCTGAGGAGGCTTGAACTGGGCATGCTCACTCAGTGGGGAGGGTGAGAGAGGAGGCTGTGGAGAGACGCGACAGAGTGGAAGAGTTGAGATATCTGTATGGTGACGCTGACAGTGAAAAACCCGGCGAGGAGCTGTCCATTTCAGAACTGTGCAGCATCACGGTTGGTTCAGTCTGACGGGAAAGTAGATTCAACCTCTGCTCCCTTTTCAATGACACAGGCACTCACACACATTCAGAAAGCCTGAGGAAGCGGATGAATGTGCACCGCAGTGGCCGTGCCAGTGTGTTACCTGCAGCAGACGGCGATGCAACAGCATCTAATCATCTGTGGCACCAGCTATGTAACGCTACAGGAGGCTGGATTGATGATTTCTGCACATTTTCTGGTAAGTGGACACCTATCGCCTCCGTGTTTGATGGTATGTTTTGCGTAAGCTCGTTGCGCTTCAACTGTGCGGTGCAGTAGAGATGCATGCAGTTTAGTGCATAACTTGAGCCACGTACAGTGAGTGCACTGCATCAGACACATTCAGCCGTCTTCTAAGACCTGTAGGATACAGATCCTCCAGAAAGGTCGTTTGCCTCACAAACACTGCTGTCGTTGACGCATCTGTGCGTGCCATTCACAGCCAGCACGGCGTAAATAAGTTTTGCCCTTGACTGGAAAAGTTGGCGCTGGGCAGTTTTATCTAAGGTGATGCTGTACGTGAGAGGGTTTAAAATGGCTTTGTCTGCACCTAAACATCAGGGACACATGTGATCATGTTCTAAATTTAACCACAGAGTGTGATGTATTGATGGGTGATCGAATGAACTAGTGGATGCATAAAGCAGCTTTATATTGGCTAAATATTCCTCCAAACTCAAAGTGCTGGATTTTAGATTAAAGATGCTATAATAACTTCCTTTTAATAGTGTACCCTTTTCATTTTGAACTGATATGTATCTGTAGGGTAATTGTTTTTAGTTTATTTGTTAAGACAGATACACTAAATACAAACATATAGACATACAAAGACATACAAACTTCTTTACCCATGCATCATGTATTGCATACATTACATCATATTTGCTATCTCTTGCCGGACACATTTTATTATGGAAAGACATGTCTGCCGATGATAAATTACACTGCAGAAAAAGTGTCTTCTCCCCTGCACTGTTGGGGGACAGGGCTGTATGGGACCAGTTGAAGACCTTGTCGAACGTCATCCGAGAGCAGATCCATTCTCTGCCGTCAAGGGCAGCTGGAAGCATTTTGTCTTCATTTCTTGCAGTTTATGAATCCCCCTTTCGGGGATCAGTCTAGACGACCGTGCCCCTGGGTTGTGTAGTGAATGGATAGTTGGGGTAGAAAAAGACTGCTCTCACTTTTCCTGGGTAGAGAGAGAGAGAACTATAACACACATACAAACACACAGCCACTCCATCACTTTTGCAGTGCTGCTTGTCAGAGGAAAAAAAACTGCACTGGGAGGACATGTAGAAGTCACAGCAGCTCTGACTGTGTTTGCTCCGTTGACCAGCTTTACAATGTTTCCACTTGTAGCCATCGAGTTAGGATCAGTGTCAGTATCACAACCCGGCAGAGGCTAAGACCTGAATCCAAACATCTAATTACAGGATAAAAGGTTGTATCAAGGGCTGCAATGAATAATCGATTAGCTGAGTTACTTAGACTGAGTCATTTTTTTAAGAAATATATTCAAAGGTCTCTGATTTCACCTTGTAAATTTCAGCATTTTATTTTTATTTTTTCCTCGTCTATACATTAGACAGTAACCTGACAATTACGGTTAAGTAATAAAATAGAGAAAATAATCAACACATAAATCAAAACATTAATTATTGGAGCTTTACTTGAATCTGTTCAGAAAAAACATGCAGACTCGAGGCTCATACAGACACCTCGGTTGCCTTTTCCATTGTGCTTAGTATGATTGGATTTTGATCAGTTCTTATTGGACGATTGTGATGGCCAGCCTCGTCTCTATTCTCATGTTGTTTGTGGTGAGAAAACACCATTAGCCACCAGAGCAGTCTTGAATTACAGTTTTTTCCTTCCTTCCCACGTCTGTTTTTATTTCTTCCTACACTCTCCCACTCTTTGCTCCCTCTCACTAGCCCATGGTTACTGCCTCTGCCTTTTTCATCATTTTCTTTCACAGTTTTTGGTTGCCGTCTTTTTTTTTTTCAGAGGCCTGCGGCTTTTAAAAGGCAACTTTGAGGGCTTCGGCAAAGATCTATATGGTGTGTTTTCTCTTCATAACAGCTCGTGCTGAAAGCCAAGAATACATTTTGGAGGTGTGGTAGTGGGAGTATTTAGGAGGTGAGAGTGCTGGCAATGAAAAGGGCCTTTTAGCATTTGGATAGGAGCGAGCTTGTGTGATGATGGCGAGCATTAGCATTTTACAATCCTGCTGTGTTTCCCTATAATGAGTGGTCTGCTGCTAGATGCTCCAATCTGTGAGGCTTTTTCTGTATGTTGGCTGGGTTGCAGATGGAGCGCTTTGCAGTGGCCTGGATCCTGTGTGATTAATGAAACACAAATCTGTTGTAGAGTCGCTCTCTCCTTGTTACATGCAGAACTGCTGTCTTGTTTTGTCAAAACGGTCCTTAGGAAATGCTGCAATATGAGCGTGGAGATTTAGACTTCATCCTTGGCTGTTTGTTAACATTACATTGCCAGTAATTGATTTTCTGTGCTTGATAGCCCACAATGTCCTGCTTAAGTATCCAAGAGCCACTGCTATCATAGTATATCTGATTTCAACGAGGCTTTGTGCAAATTAACAGCCATTCCTGCATTTTCAACACTGTGACTCTCTTTGTTTTGATTTGTAAAAATATAGATTAGTAAAAAAACATTCTAGACCTGATGTACAGTAAGTAGGATCGAGCAGTTGGACATGAAGGACAGACTAAGACAGTAAAAAGAGAGAGGAAATCCAACTCTCCACTTATCACAACAAGAAGTTTATTTTTAAAATCCCTTCAATCAATGAGTCTCATTGTTTGTCTCTCAGGTTCAGCACCATTATGAGCTGCTGGTGAAGGCATTCGCCATAACCTAATCAGACTGCCCGTAATGTCATTTGTCGAATCAGAACAGCAGTCAAACCAAGAGAGTTTGTTTGCATCTGGCTCGTCACAGGCTGAAACAACCCTCTGCTTTTCAAACTCTTCATCCGCATCTGCCTCTGGAGTTGCTGACACTGCTAGAAGGTAAAAGCTGGCTTGATGTGCTTGGTGCAGTGTGCAGAGATCAGCTGCTGTGGTTACCTGCCAGTCATTTTCACCTGTTTCACCTCACACGTCCCTACTGTCACTGGGCCAGAGGCACACGGTGAGAAACATTTTGCCTTGAAATGAACTTTCCGAGACGAAATGAAAAACAACCCGATAGTGGTATGTCATGGTCAGACCCCTTCAAAGTCTTTGAGGTATTATAAGTAAATTTAAGTAGCTTTAGTCCATGCTGGTCTGATCCATTTTCTGTCTTCTTAGAGAACTGGATTAACTGATATTGTTACTCAGAGCCAGACATGATCCAGCTCAATGTTGTATGTTCACTGTCACGGGGCAACTTCGCTGACGTTTCAGCTATAAATAAACCGCCTGCTCCAAGGGCTAAGTAGAGGTCAATATATCCATCTATCTATTATATTAGATGCTAACTCCACCGTTCTGCAGGACTGAACGATACAGGACATCCTTTGTCTCCGCTGACTTGAGCAGTATGACACAGCAGTGGCAGGGTCTGTAGCTTATCCACTTGAACTGGAGAATGCGCATTTACATTGTACTGAGCAGCTGTTGTTTTTTTAACCCTTTAAACACTGCATTAATTACTTTTTTATATTGCTAAGAATCATCATTTATCCCGAAAATTGATATTAGAAGTGATACACATTTGTCGAATTTAACTCAAACGCTAAATTTCACATAAATTGTCTTTAAGCTGACTGTCAAATAAAATAATGGCAGTACAAGTCAATTATATTTCATCAGTTTTTATTGTTGTCACTACAGATGATCAGTGTCAGCAGAACTTCGACTTAACATTAGACTTAAAGAGATAATAATAGTTAAAAAATTGAAGAATTGCTTAAATGTTTTTACAGTTTGATGTTTAGTAAATAACTTACAGCTTGATGTAGTATGATCCAGTATTTACTGAACTATTAATTACACTGCTTCGGCTAAACAGTCATGTAAAAGTCATAGATATTTGTTTATGTTTATGTTGCGGGGATGGTACTGACTTATGTTAATAATCCTGTTCCAAACTGTTATATTTGTCTTCAAAGATCCACAGTTGGTTAATGTAGACCTCATCAAACTGGACTGATGAAGTTACTTCAGAGGTTATGTGTAGTATTGATATTCTAAACTCTTAACAGCAGGGGGAAGTCACATACCAGAACACACCTGCAGCTACCAAACCACCAGCGAATAAATTCACGGACTGTATCACTCACTGAATAAAGTATAAAGCTCATTGTTTACACACATCTGCATTATGGTATCATCAGTTTTTTTTTCTTCAGACAAAAACTCATTATTTTGACAGTTGGTATTATAATCTTCACATATTGCGTCAGCTGATAGTTTACATTATAGTTCTGTTAACTTAGCTCTGTTCTTAGGCAGAAAACAGCCACAGTAAAACCACAAATCAGTTTTGGTTTTTGTTTGGTTTGTGTTGTCTATAGCTGCATTAAAAATCTATTTGGAATCGAACAAATAAGAACTGTCACAGTTTAGTTTCAACTGGGTCAACAAACATTGAACTTAGCAAAGATAATAGCATCACATAATAACTTTAAACCTTCATATGCCTCATAATCAAACTCACCAGTGTAGAAGACTGTGATTCCAGCATCAAACTCCATTCTTTTCATTTAGAGCTGTGTCCAGTGGTGAAAACAACAACAGTGCTTCTGGCTTTTAACACTTTGTCATTTTCTTTGACTCTAAAAGTTGTTTCTTAGTGATTTTCATCCTATCTCATCACTTTTTTGATGATTTGGGCAAAGACTCCCATGGCGTTAGTTTTCCTCACCATTGGAAACCTGCAGACTGACTCACTACTCCCTCTAGTGGTCACATAAATCCGTCAACTCACCAGTGTGAACAGACTAAGCTCATATCTGTACAATACAGTACATTGGTGTCTTTAGAACTCTTTATTGTAAACACTCTAATGATAATTTTGGGGCATTTTTAATATTTGGAAGTAGAAATACTATATTCAGCCTCTTAAAATGAAGGGTTTTTTCTCATCTCAGTGTTGCTAGGCTGTTGCTCTTCACATATGAACAATCAAATAGTGCTGTGACATGCTTTCTATCTATGCATCTACAAAAATGTACTCATCAGACTAAACTTCTCAGCTCAGCGGAACTTTGATATGAGGCCGGTCGTGTTTACAAGATTTCGTTTTTTAGACTCTGAAGGCCGCTTTGGATGAGAGGACGGGGGGGAAAGTTATGGTTGTGAGGGCCATGGTTTATCTGTGGTTGTAAATCTCGGTTGGATCTGGTATCTCATGGTCAGTCACGCTGACATTAGATATCACAGAGATAGATAGGCAGATAAACAGGCTAGTTGAGTGTACGATTTGTGTGGAGATCAAAGATAGTGTCACGTGTCTCTGTACATTGTGCATATGAGTGTTCAATTTATGTTATTTGTTGCCAAAAAAAAGTTCAGTTTTCATTCCTTTTCTTTGTCTAAGTCAGTAATTTTTTTTTTAATTTTGAGCAGTTTACTGGTTAAAATACCCTGTTTTCAAGAAAACTATGAATATATTGAATGACGATGCTTTCCTTTTGCTTTATTTAGACCATTTCCATGATGACTCATTCTGTTTATGCTGTCAGTTGTATTATTCTGTTCTCTGTAACAAAACGTCTACAAGGTCATAGTTAATGTATTTCCATGCTTTTTTTCCTTGTCTTCATAATGTGGGATGTAAAGTAAAATGTTAAGGTGCCAATAACTGGCAAAAACTCCAAAACCAAGGCTAAAACAAAGTATCTGTTGTCCTCAGTGTGTATTTCATTATTATCTATGTCTGTTATCTGTTTATGTCTAGGAGTCTGGTTGACCTTTAACCGCTGATTATCCATCTGTGTGCATGTGGGGGTTTTTTTGTGTGTATGGCTCTTTTTTTTCCTTTACCACATTTATTTTTTGCTCTTTCTATCATTAATATATTCATTCATCAGCCAACACCTGAAAGTTTTACCTATGTACAGTTAGAAAACACACAATACCTAAATCTTACAATTTTAGTAAATCCTATGCATCATATTCTTCATATATAGGATGAAAAGTTGCTTTTTATTCTCTTTCATAGCTCTCTTAAATATTTCAGTGGAGTGTGCGGATGCTTTTACCTTCTCCCTCCACTCTGATGTTTGCAGGGCCAATAAAACAGTCAGATATTATATACATCAATCATTTTTCTTGTGTCTTTCCATGGAAACCTTTTTCTCAAATGTCGTGTAATCATATAATATATCTTGAGAACCATGAAGGGAAAACATTGTGAGTTTGCTATATACAGAGTGTTGTACTGAATAATTTAAAAACATTGTATTGCACAGTATGTACTTACACAACAAATATAGATGTTTTCCTTGCGAGAGCTATTTTCTTATAAAAAAAACGTGTCAGGTAGAACAACAAGTATAAATTTAAGTATTTAGAACTGAAGAAACTCTTTTAGATCACTATACAAGCTGAATAGCAAATCCAATTTTGTACCTGTTATTTATTTATTATTTGATGAATTATTCATAGATAAAAACATTAACTCTGTATTAGTATAGTCACTTTTCTACGTGATAATGATTAAGTATAACAGATGGAGAAAAGGTGACAGATGCTGTCATTATCAAATGCTTGTAAAATGTAAACCGTCTCTGTCATATAAAAGTGCATTTGTGTTTGTTTTGAGCTGTGAAGTTTTAATGAGGCAAATGTGTGAGTGATATGTGTGGGAGTGAATTCTACCCTAAAGCTGAAAAAAGTATTTGTTATAGTAATGGTGTCATTTATATCTGTATTTGGAGTGCACTTTCATCTTATTAGATAGAAAACTAGATTAGATTTGATTATATTATAGAGGCAGGAAATCAGAGAGACAGTGAGGGAAAGGATGGTCACAGAAAGACTCAGACTGAAAACTGCAGCTCCAACTAAAGAGTGGTCTGTTATTGTTAATGTGTAGGGAGATCATCTTGAAAAATGATGGTTTAAGCTTTGAATATTTTTGGTTATTTACTTTTTTTGTACTATTTTATATCCTTTTTCTTTGTGAAATGTCATGTATTGGTATTAATCCCTTAATTTGCATTTATTGCATATATCACCATGTATAGTAAGACTGGTAGATATGGTCCAAAATGATATAATGATAGAAATATTCATATCCATCAATATGAATAATCATCACATCAAATACCAAATCCTTAGTGTGAGTTTAAAGGACAATCTTTGGTCCTGAGTGAAAGATGAAGAAACCAGTTATTTATATTAAATTACTTTATAAAAGATGCAAAACAACACAAAAGTTACATAAAAGATAAATAATAGATCCAAGATGCAAGAGGAACACGAAGTAAACAATGATGAAAACACGGCAATGATTTTATGCTAATGTTGCTGCAGAATTTCAGAAATTAAGAGGTACAACATTCACATCTATCATAGTGAAATGTATTTTTCAAAATTGAAACTTGTAGGAGTAAATGAAGCAAAACACAACAAAACACTGATGATGACATTGATCACAATACAAAAATACTGTATATCACTGTAAATATGTACAGTTTTATATCCCAGTAATGTTATATAATTGTTTATATGATAAATACCTTATATGAGATGATCTAAGGAGCTGATGAACTGGTGTTACTTATTTCCCATCAATGAAACCCCTGCATTGTTTGGGAGGAGGGGTTCACACATGCCTGGGAAGTTACCACCCTGCAGAGTGTTCACGTCCCAGTCCCTCATTCACATTTGCTGCAGGCATCCTGTACCCCGTCCCACATGGAGAGTAGGGGTCCAGATTGTACGTGTAGCCAGTGCCTTTAAATACTTCACCCCCCTTGTGTTGTACGCTCCCTTCCTACAGCACCTCCCCTACCAGCACTGACTACTCCACACTGACTCAGCATGTATATAAGGCAGAGGGAAGGCAGAGGGGGCGGGGCTACATGCTGCAAGTGTGATAACTGGCTGTGGGTGAGCGTTGCTGCCGGGGAGGGAGGCTGGCTGCACTGGTCGGACAGGTCTGCACCGCTCTGCATAGACAGAGGACGAAGGAAGGAAAGAAGGAGGGAAGGAAGGAGGGAAGATGAGACACAGTGAAGAAGGACTAGAGAGGATGAGACGAGATAAGCCATGTGGGAGGTGTAAATCCTGTATGGATGAAGCGGCGGTGAGAGGAGGAGAGGTGAGTGTGAGATACTGTAGAGACAGGAAGAGGTGAAGGGAGGTTAGTGGAGAGGAGCGTAAAGTATTTTGGTGTTTGTGTACTGATAGTGAAAATGGTGCGGCTGCTGTCTTCCGTTTCTGGAGAGCAGGAAGACAAACAACCGATGAGGTAGATGACAGCTGTACAGATGTTGCAGATGTGCATGTCATGTTCAGTAGCCTATTGTATTAATAGATGACTAACGCACAGAAAAGTGGAAATCCACAGTAGCCTATATTGTATGGGTTTGCGTGTGTGTGTGTGGGTTGGTGTGAGTGTGAGTGTGAAGGCATGAATGAGAGGACATGTGTGAGTGTGTGAAGTTAGAGACTGCATATTTATGTAGAATGAGGGACTGAGGGCATGTCAGTACATGCAAGTGTCAACCCTAGTTTATACACGTCCAATGTGACAAACAATGTCATGTGATCTGATCTGTAGTCTTGTTACAGAAGTTTGACTACTGTCTGTCAAGAAGTGATCTGGCTGAGACACGCAAACACAGTGTATTGGTATATGGTGACTGATATATGTGTAATATTAGAAACATTGTCTTCATCAGCTGTAAATTAAACTGATGTGGTGGAATTATGTCTGAACGTTAAAATAAGCCACAAACAGGCTGTAGGTGCAGTAACTTCTGTCTGATGTGAATGACAGGAGATGCAATCCAGGCCAAAAAAAAATTTTATTGTTACACACTAGAATATTTTATGCCTCTGTGTCTGATATTGCTCACTACTTGGCTCAACTGTACATGACATCATTCACTACTCTAAAGAGAGCACTGAAACTTCACACCTTTTTTATATGGAATCTAGTAATAGTGTTTTGAGACAAATTTAGCCCATTGTGCACATGCTTTTTTTTTTTTTTTTTTTGTCGCATCCTATGAAAGTAGCTTGGCCGAGACTAATACACCCAAGTGTTTCCAAACTGGTCCCACATAAAGCTTCTTGGTTAAGTCCTGAGCACAGTTGGTTTATTTATTTGTTGGTTTATTTGACTGAGATAATTGACATTGCTGTAAATCTGTCACAGTTAGTTAAAAGGCTATTTTTCATCTGTTGTTCCGGGACACAATTATGTTGATTATTTATAAGCACGCACGCCTTAATACAATGACACCAGTGTTCCTGCTGTTGTGGTTGTCTTAAGTTTCCTTGTTCAATATTTTAATGGCACCAACCAAACTGGGTACATGCTTTTGAGAACTGAACAACACCTGCTGGCACTTGATGTCATTTTAGCAGTAAATTTCAATACAACAGTATTAAACCTCATCATTATTATTATGCTTTATTATCTATCTTTATTTATTTATTTATTTATTTATTTATTTATTTATTTTCTTATGTAAAGCACTTTGTGTTGCATTTATTTGTATGAAAAGTGCTATATAAATGAAGATTGATTGATTGATTGATTGATTGATCATTGTTGGCTGGAGCAACCACACCAGCTCACATACATTTTTGAATTATATTTTATTAATGGCAACTTCAACTTGTGGTAGATGTAGTTTATTTTTTATAACATGGGTTAGAGTCCACAGACATGCAAAACAACTGAAATGTAAGTGTGACGTACATTTCTTTTTGCTAAAAAGGTGAAATCGGTTTTAAAAAAGTATCATTATTACGTATATGTATTAGTATCAGGCACTGGTACTGAAACTTTTCAGTCATGTCCAGCTCTAAAACCTATAGTCGTCTGGTTTTGTAGCCTGGTCAGTCTGTTTATAGGAAGTTTTGCACTAGTTTATTTTAGGAGATACTTTCTTTTAATGTATGTGTGGTCAACCATGATACAAAAACTCCATGTGCATCAGCACTACTGAGGCAGTGTCCTTTACAAGTCTCACGCATTGACCCACTCTGTAGAACATGACCCTGCAGCCGGTCACCTCATGGGGAAAAAAAAAAAGACGATAGTGCTGATTTGGTTTAAATTCTTTTTGTGAGATTTGGAAGAGGTTGGTGGTGTATGAGTCACACTGCAACAATTGAGCCATTTTTAAGACGTTTCCTGCGGTGTGCAGTTTCATTCACATCTCAGTCAGTCTCACAGCATCTGATAAATGAAGTCCTTCCCTCTGACCTGAAATCCAATCCTGGTGTCCATGATGGTTTGAATCAATAGTCTACTGCAGTGTGTTACACTTTGAGCACAAGATGATAGTGTGCAGTCACGAAGAGAACACGTCACAGTGATTTCTCTAAATTTTGTAAAGAGACAGCGATGATGTCATGCTTATTTCGAAGGCTAAGGTTTGGTGTTGTGCAGTTATATGTTCTGTTTATGTCACTTCGCAGAACGAGTTGAGGTACTAGCCTATGATGCACACTGTTTCATCCTTCGTTTCTCTGTGTCTTTTGTCTCACACACATCTCCTCCATCACACACCAACAATGTTTGTGCCTGTGCATGAGTCAGAGCACCCATGTCTTTTGTCTGAATGTGTCTTTCAATGCGGGGAAAGAGGAAAGCTACAGAGTGAGATTACCTTGGAATAAGTGCAAACAGTCGGAGTTTTTCAGCACAGCTTTGACAGTTGCCTCTGTAAATTTTGCTCATCCTCTTTAGCCCCTGCTTAGTTACAACAGCAACTGAAACTTCACTGTGTGTGGCTAAGTGCCTTGGGTGTGACAGCGAGCGATCATATAGTTCTTGGGAATCTGCACGAGTCGGCAGCGCTTCCAAATATGATTCAGCCTCATATATAGAGAAATCAATTGCTTCGATCAGTGTGAGCGAGTAATGGGGGGGTTTGGATAGTTCACGTTACAAAGTGAATGGCTCTGAATATCCCCTGCCACCCATTAACTTAATTCAAGTCCCTCAGTCTCCATAGGATTAAATGTGTTAATACCTAACTGTACACTCTGCCACGCTCAAATCATAGCTGCTTGTGCACAGTGCCAGCAACAAGCAAGCTGCGAGCTAATATTAGCATGAACCCCCCCATCCTCACACTGCAGCCTGCCGTATCCAGGGAGCTAATATTAGAGCTGCACACACACATAGACTTGGATTTAATTACCTGTGTGATTTACCTCGTAAATGCCCACCCAGAGGAGCTGAAGGAGTTTATCTTTAAGCCGGCTGTCAGACTCACCTGGTGTTTGTATGTGTCCTTGTGAAAGCACTTCCATCGTGACCCAGAAGGACATCAAGAGGATGAGTCATCGATATCGAGCAGCTGTGGCCTTTTGTTTATCGAGGAATGTCAAGAGGAGCCGCTTAGGGTTTTCAAAGTTTGGTCTTTTCACTCTCCTATCAGACCCGTCATAATATTGGACCAGTTCGAACACAGTGTTTGTGTCAGTAAATGATATTCCACAAAACAAGACAGCATCTCTTCTTTTTCCATCCTCTACCTAATGTTAACATTTCATATCAACATTTGTAAATACACGTATATCAATATCATAACATTTTCTGATGCTGTGATAACCACTGTGTCGCTTCATTATCAGCATTATGTAACTTTGTTGTGGTTATCTTTAGGTTCTGACAACACTTTGACAGAGTTATGGAAGAACTAAACCCTGATCTTTCCTTTACCTTAACCTCAGCACTTAAAAATTCCCAAAGTTGAGATGCAAGCTTTGTTTCCTTGCCTTGATTTAGTGTATCTACCTTCTATCTTCCACCTCAACCACCTCCTGCATAGTGAAGAACGGCAAGACAGTTGCAGCCCCTTCAGTGACAAATCACACTCAAATTATATATATTTATTTATAGTTTTCAGAAACATTATATTTATTCTGGTAAGTGGGTTGTTTTGTTGAATGCTCAAATTATCAACAACTCCCACAATCTGTTTATTAGATATTCTAAAATAATCAAAAAATGTGTTAGGGAAAAATGTGGTTAAAAACAGTCATTCATTGATTTTCTGAACCGTCTAATCCTCCTCCTAATCCCAGCTACCATCAGGTGAAGGGGATGTACGCCCTATCATACCACCAGTTCGTCGCATGGCTGAATAAAATATTTGTCTTGTAACTTAAAGACATCCTCTCACTTTTCTTCCTGATGTATTCACCCCATTAGCACAAAAATTCCTGTGATCAGCAACTTTTATTATTTTTGTCCAATCATGAACAATCATGTCAGTCATTATAAAATAACTGTAAAACAAACTGATTGTTCACATAGAAATAAAATGAAAGTGGTGCCAACAGAGATCTTTACCTCCATACATCCACAAGTTAAATTAAAGGCTTTTGAAGGGTAAAACCAGAAATTAGTACTGGAAAAGCAGACTGACACTGAAGTTATTAGCATTTTAGGTCAAATTATGACATCATCCTATTTTTATTCATTTTCTTTAACAATTATGTAACAGACCGAGTAGCAACCAGACACACATATACACAAACATCATATGAAATACATAGCAAAGAAAAAATGATAAATACAAAGAATTAGTTTAGATATTTTAAGAAATTAGACAAACATCTACAATTAGATCTTTTTGCCTCCGTGGTGTTTAAAATACCCTTAAAAGTGTTCAATAAGACCAGCTCCTTCAGTCTCAGATCATTTAATAACTGACTCCATGCAGAGGTGGCAGCATATTAATTTATTATATCTGAAACTTGAATTATTAAAAGGTCCTGCCAATTTCATAGCCTATTTGTTTTGTTATCTTTGAAGATGAATGTGTGCTAATGCATTTAACCTGTACCTCAACAGCAATCAAAGTCATTTGGAGAGTTTAGAGGACAAATACATGTAGATACTTAGATCGCTTACATAAACAATCACCTGCCAGCTGTTGAATGGGGTGCAGAGATCTTACTCTTTATTAATGTTCAAGTTAAGCTAATTCCTGTGATTGAAGTGTAACACTGTAAATCAGGCATGGGGTGGCAGGTGGTGAGTGGTAATGGTCTGTTTGTATTGTTGCTTCTGGCACAGCAGCGAAGGCGCCACCTGAAGTGGTGCCAAGTTGGATGGCTCTCTGAAAAACTGGGCACTCAAGGGTAATACTGCAGCACCCAGGACTCAAGATTGGAATATGGATCAGCAAGGCAAATTAAATAGTATAACCTGTGAGTTATGGTACTGTTAAGTATTAAAGTGGAAACAAACATCAACGGAAATCTCAATATGTCATTGCATAATAATTACTGAAATGGATTTGCGTTTAAAGAGTTAGAAAGTAGCCTTAACACGTGCAGTTGTTCTATTTCCATCCAGCGTGACTGAGCAAATTAGCTATTTTTCTTTGCTTAAATTTCAGTTATAACTTCAAATGAAAAAATATCACTATCAGGGCAGTTCCTTAAAATGTATTTCATTACAGATTATAGAATAGATTCTCTTAATTGTAATTATGATGGAGTACTCTTCGAAGTTGTTCACCGTGAGGGAAGTGATTCAGGTGTGTAAGCGCAGAAAGACTAATGGATTAGTGATAATTAGTCTATCACTGGGGTTTTACAAATTAAAAAAAAAAATTGTGTTGAAAGTCATACGCTCCTTTAAAGTGAATAATCTAACATTGTCTTACATTATCATCGCATATAACTGTGAGTATATGTAGCCATCACACAATACTGTGCCATAAAGTCAACTGAAGCCATGCTTCTTTGAATAAATATCAACTTTTGCTATAGAGATGTAATTTATAAGATCATATCAGCACAAAAACAATGTGACATTTTGTCTGGCAAAAAGGATGATCCTGTTTTTCTTGACTATTTATTTTCTTTGGCATCAATTTAGTAAAAATCAGCAAACAAAGATGAAAATAAAACTGTAAATATAAAACATTTTGGGTGGCACAGTGTTACAGTAGTTAGCATTGTCTCCTCACAGCAAGGAGGTCCTGGGTTCAGTTCCAGCGCTGACCTGTGTGGGCCTTTCTGTGTGGGGTTTGTATGTTCTCCCTGTATCTGCATGGGTTCTCTGGCTGTCAACTGCATGCAGGCATAAGTTAATTGGTCATGATAAATCTCCTGAATGGTTGTTTGTCTGTATATGTCACTGTGATGATCTGGTGGCACGTCCAGGGTGTACCCCGCCTTCGCCACGATAAGCCCTGATGACCCGTGTGAGGACTAAGAAGTTCAGAAAATTGATGGAAGGATAAATCATTTTGTTTTCACATAGATTCTGAAGTTCATTTGTTGGCCAACTAAATGCTTTGGTTTGGTTAGTCAAAGGCAGTTTTAACCTGTTCTGTTTCTACACATAATGAACTGCGTGAAAAATCCATTCAAAGCAAATAATGCAACCCTATTGTGATTATCACCCATTTAAATACATGTTGTTTTTATTTTTTTTATTCCACATGGATCAATTAATAGTATTGAAAATAATCTCTCTAATTTTGGTGTAAGTAAGGTCATGTGTTTTTGTGATTTGGTTAAAATAAGCGTTTACATGTCTTTATTTTCAGTATCCGCTACAGGACAAGAGGTTTGTGATACTTGTACATCTGCAGTTGTGTTACTGTGTCTAATGCAGGCTTCCCTGTAACTCTACACTCCTATCACTCTGGCTGAATGCCATTGCAGCTCTCTCCTTCACATACATGACTCCCTCACGCTCTCCTCCATCCTCCTTTTCCTTCTGCTTTATCTCTCTTAATGGTCGTCTGTTTCTCATGGCGTCCATTTATCTCTCCTGCTCTATCTCTCACCCGTCTTCATCTCTTTCGCTCCCATCAACGTCTGTCTCAGATGGTGACATATTGGTGCACAGAGGCACATTTGAAGTTTAGGCTCATCAGCTTTATCCAGAATCAATACTGGCCAGCGTTGTCTCATTGATACTTCCTCTCACAGTGAAAACAAAGATGACACATAGTACCTACCATTCAGCAGCCCATGATCAGGTTGGTCACATTCATGATGCAGCCAACCAGTCTTCCTCATCTGTCTCACACTCTGTAAACAATAGGACCCCATGGAGCCACAAACAACTGAATGAAGGACTTTTTTTGTCAATGGTGTAACTGTGGGAACACTAGCTCCCAGGTGTGAAAATGAAAGAAAGATAGTGTGACAAGTGGAGAGATAGTAAAAAGAGGCTATATGTAGTATTCCCACATAATGACCTAAAATTAGTGCAGCATAAGATTGTTGAGAATAAATAGCTCTGAAGTTATTCCAAAGATGCCAGTGTGTTTAAAAAGAATCTATACATATTGATGGTCTGGAGCACAGGTGTCAAACTCCGGTCCTCGAGGGCCGGTGTCCCTGCATGTTTTCTATATTTCCCTCTTCCAGCACACCTGGACGTCATTACATCACTATCAGGCTTCTGCAGAGCTTGGTGATGAGCTGATC
>JAPQRQ010000012.1:14675215-14687601 GCA_037367365.1 Apogon talboti
TAGCGTACCGGTATGTTTTACCATGCCCGCGCCCTATAATCCGGTGCGCTTTATGTATGTGTTAAATACAGAAATAGTGAGTGAAACTAAGCTAACATCAGTAATAAGTACCACTTTTTGATTTTGTGCAGGCTTGGAGGGTATGTCATCCTCTGATGGTTGATTTTGTCTCATTAACAAGTGTGTTTTCGTTTTTTATTTGCAAAGTTGTGTGATTGTAAGCTTGTTTGGTTGTACATGTCAGCCCTGCGATGAACTGGCGATACGTTCAGAGCGTACCCCGCCTTTGCCCGTTGGTAGCCAGGATAGATACCTCTGAGACCCTCTCAAAGAAAAAACAGTTCAGAAAATTAATTAATTAATGAAAGCTTGGGGATTATTTTTCCATAAGTGAACTTTACTAGAAGGGAATTGAAAAAACAACAGGAAACACAATAGAAA
This sequence comes from Apogon talboti, assembly GCA_037367365.1. Taxonomy (NCBI): domain Eukaryota; kingdom Metazoa; phylum Chordata; class Actinopteri; order Kurtiformes; family Apogonidae; genus Apogon; species Apogon talboti. Next base: position 14,675,657 of record JAPQRQ010000012.1, read on the forward strand.
CAGGTCTCTGCAGGAGTTTAATTGTGGCAAAATGACTGATGACTTACTGTCTCTTTTAGCAAAAAAAAAAAAACCCAGAAATGACAAGGACTTGTGGTCTCAGTGCCATATTAATCTCTTTAAGCCTTCATAATAAGTTAATGTTCCTTTACCCCTCAGTTCCATCCTGCATGGAGAACATAGCTGCTGTTTAGCTAACACGGTTCCCTGCAGAGTTTAAGCTCTGGCTGCTTGCCCAGGCTCGTGCTTTGGAAGAAACTTTAGTCCTTTACAGTAGAGCTCAGAAACACATAGATGTTCTCTCGTTCTCTCTCTCTCTCTCTTCTCTCTCTCTCTCTCTCTTCTCTCTCTCTCTTCTCTCTCTTCTCTCTCTCTCTCTCTCTCTCTTCTCTCTCTCTCTCTCTCTATCTCTCTCTCTTCTCTCTCTCTCTCTCTCTCTCTCTCTCTCTCTCTCTCTCTCTCGCTCTCTCTCTTCAGTACCGCTCAGGGTTAAAGCTTGAAGTGGGAGCTAATGATGAACTGAAGTAGGTTACCAGCCCGCATTGGAGCAGGAGAACAAATTCAGCTGAAATGAAAATGTTGTACAGCTCAATCAGACGCCGAGCCACGCTCTTCAAACAGTAATTAGGTGCACTGATGTTATCGATTGCGTAGCAGAATCAATAGCGAGGGAAAAGACGAATGAATTATTTGTTTTTGTAAATGAAGGAGAAGGAATCATTCTCACTCGCTTTCCTTCTGTCGGTCTGGCCCAGCTACGAGCATGTCTGAGAGCTGCTCAGGAATTTAGTGCCAGGGCTGGCGGCCTCGGCAAAGACAAGCAGGTCATGAGGGAGAAAAATAGACAGGACGGTGGTATATTTACACATTATTATTATTTTTTCAAATATGATGTTGTTGCTAAGACGATAGTAGTTTTTTGCGTTAGTGTTAGGTGCCTCCTTTTTGTATTACCAGTGAACGCACATTTTAGTTAAACAGCAGCGCCATCTTTTTCTGTCACATGAATAATTTTTTAACAAAGTTCCCCAGAAACTCATGACTTATACATTTTGAGAAGTTATTCAGATAAGATATGTTTTCAGTAGAGCTGAGTGGGGCTGTACTCAGGAAAGGTCATACCGGACAATATACCGATATATACTATTTAAGCGTAGTTATCAAGAAAAATGTACAGATTGCTGATTATTTTGCCCAAAACTAGATTGAGCATGTACATGTATTGCGTATGTTCACCTCTCTGCTCAGTGTCATTGAAATTAAAATGCCTTTATAGTGCAGCCTTTTGGGTTTATATAATTGCACAGGCTGACACTGCATTTGCTACTCTGCAACTTCAGTGGTGACCAATAAAACATATTTTCATCATCACTGCAATATGAACATATGCGGTAAATACATTTACAGGCTGAAATTGAATCAATAACAAAAAAAATCTGTCATTTAAACGAACCAACAGGCGTTTTCTCAGAATTTTGTGAGCATAACAAGCTGCAAAGAAAAATTACATAAAAAATTAATTATACAAGTTATTAGTACATTATTTACATCATAGTCTTAGGTAGTCTTAAGTAGAAATACACATACTGAGTCAGGTTCAGTTCATTTTTCAGTCTATTTGCCATGCGCTAAGGTAGATCCTGCTGGCAGTGTGGACGAAGGACTTTTATTTAATGTTCAGTGAGCTCAGTGAGGTGTGTTTCCCACTGATCCCCACCCTTTCTGTCTAAACAGCAGATCTGACTGGTGATGGGGTACAAAATATAGATATGGATTATATAGGAATCTTGTGGATTTTTACTCCAAAATTAAAAATAATAGAGCAGAGCGAGGCAGAGAGTGAAAAAGAAAAAGCGACTGTGAAAAAGAGACAGCTGCTTAGGTCAGCACTGACATGTGGCTGTGGATACACTCCCCGTCTCCCCGAGCTGTCTGAAGTCAACGTGAGGAAGAGACGGAGAGATTTAGACAGGATGTGAAATATTGAGTGGAAGCGAGGGAAGTGTGGACTGGCAGTGGTTGGTAAAAGAAAGATAAAGAACAATACTGGGTAAAAGGGACCAAAGAAATGCTTTCTGATTGCTGTCTGATTTAATCTCTGTGAGTCTAGTACAGTTTGACATTTTGATCCAGTTTCATTTAAGTAATTTTGGCTAAGTGTGTGTGTTTTTTGGGGAGGGAGTTTCAAGCCCACAAACTCCTGCCGCTGCCCACAGAGAAGAATAGAATAGAATAGAATAGAATAGAATAGAATAGAATAGAATAGAATAGAATAGAATAGAATAGGCTTTATTGTCATTACACCAGCTGTGCAACGAAATTGCAGGTGGTCTCTGCCAGCGACAGTGCACTTACATCTAAATAACAACACAATAAGATACAGACATATATTAATAAAATATAAAATAGTGTGCAATCGAAATATGTGCAAATTAGAGACGTACTGTATGAAAGGGAACATTTTAAAAAATATAAAAGTAGTATAAAAATGTGCAAATGTAACACATGTAAACAATGTAAACATATACGTGCCAGACACGTGTGAAAAACAGAAAGAGCAGTGGGAATAGTTGCCGAAAAGACGAGAATACTACAAAGACGGACGGAGCGAGAGGCAGTGACAGAAGCCGAACACCGAAGCTTTTACCATGACCTCCTCAGTCTGGCTCATTCTGTAACACGCTGCCGTCTTGATGCAGGTGCTTTGGGTTTTGGGGTGAAAGGTTACTTTCACTCTCCAGCTCGCTGATGTTCCTTTCTTTGTCTCCAGTGATAGAGTCACAGAGGCCAAGGGGACACCAGTCACATCCACCTCCAAGGTTCATGTCAAAAGACAGACAGCAGTCATGGGAGAGGAACTCGGCCTCGTTTTGTCTTTCCCTGGATACGCTGTATAGCAGTATAAAACTGTCTGTAAGCCTTATCTAATGGCAGAGATTATTTTCTAAAACATTTTTGGTGACTGTATTTTGCAATTTGTGGGACAAAAAAACAGTTGGACAGGATTTTAGGATTTGAGAACAGCTTAAAGTTGGACTGAGAGCCTGATTCCACATCCTTCCATGGATTAAGATCTCATTCTCTTTAGTTTCATGACAAAATCTATGAGATTTATGAGATTAATGACTGTATGGAACTGAGTATTAAATCTTTTTGTTAGTTTTGAATCCAAGGTTATTATAAAACTGAGACTAAAAATAAAACTAGCAGTGAAGAAATAGTCATTCACTGAAAAGAAAAATAAAGTTACCAATGAAGAATTCTACATGAACTAAAACAACTAAATCAACTTTGTGTGAGACTCTTTAAAGATTCATTTTGGATTTAGCTCCAGGTGCTAATTACTGAGCTCTGCTGTGGGTCGAGGAATGTAATGGTTCATGGAGTTCAAGAATAAAATGGTTTTGCACAATATGGAACTTTTAATAAACTCCAGCCTTTTTCAGCTTCAGTAAATCAAGGTTCTCCTCATAATACCTGACAAACTAACACTAAAACTACACACTAGAAGTCATCAATTCCTCAAAATGTGAATAATATACTTAATATAAACTAGTTTTGTTGTGGATTAAACAGATAACTATTCTGTTCAGGGCCGTCTTAACACATGGGCCTGAAGGGCACTTGCCCATGGGCCCCAGGAGCATAGGGGCCCCATGCTAATCTTTGTATGCTAACCCTTCAATGCACCTTGTATTATATATGATATATACCCATCAAAGGCATATAGTTACTTCTCTAATTGCTAATTTAAGTTCATTTCTGCTTTTTTCAATTATTTAAAAAATTTTTTATTTTGAACTTGAATTTTTCCATTATTTTCATATATATTTGTTTTATTCTGTACTTGAATTTTCCCATTATTTTTATAAAGATTTGTTTTATTTTGTACTACAATTCTCAATCATTTTATAAAGATTTTATTATTTTGGACTGAATTTTTTTTTATCATTTTACAGATTTTTTTTTTTAATTTTGTACAAAAAATTTTCAATCTTCTTTTTTACCGATTAGTTTTAAATTTTACACTAAATTTGTACAGAAAAATAACTTCTGACAATTTGAAATCTATTCCTGAATGTTCATTTGCATGATGGTGACCAATGGTGCAGAAGAACATTCTGTTTTCAATACTGAAACTTATTTCAAAAATCTGCTTCGTAGCACAATGGGGCAGCATCGTTTGAACTGGCATCCTGAAGACCATTGACTTCAAGCCAATAGTAATTCCTATGAGTAGTTGTCATAGGGGCCCCAGTGCACTGCCCATAATGCTGATAAGATAGCCCTTATTCCATTTCCAGTCTGCAGTATTTCTTCTCTTTAAAAGCATCTTTTTTTATCCTTAAATCTCCACATTGACTTCCTCATGTCACATATTTCATCCGATTAACAATTTTAGGAACATGAAAAGCAGCAGATATTCCGAATCAGATTTTTTAAAATAAACTTACAACATTTTTGTTCATTAGCTTTACGACTTGACTATTACACATCTTGTAGAAATCAATACCTGTGATCTATGAGTGGCACAGTCATTAAATCTCCTGTCACACTGTCCCTGTTACTCTCTGTGAAGTCAATAATTCTATTTGACAAATTTCTCGTGGGCAAAGTTCTCCTTCATTTGTCTTGTAGGTGAGGCTTTCTGTCAGATGTTCGGTTTTCTCCTTCACCTGTCTCTTCTGCTGCTTTCATTCATACTTAAACACTTCTCTAAAATGGTGTGATATTTTCTGGGACACAAATTATTGCAAAGCTTTGCAATTTTGTAAATGAAGCCCAAAAGCAGCTGCAGTAAATACATACATTTACTGTCACACACTTGGTTGGTGCTGACCCCTTTTTGCTGATTTATTCAGTTTTTCTTTTTTCTCCCACCTAACCAATCTCCCCCAGAATACCAGCCATGAATAGTAATTGTCGCTGCAAATACGCGTTAGAAAAGCATATATGAATGTATTTGCTAAACCTTGATGTGTGTGTATGTGTGTGTGGAAGAGCACAGTTGGGAGACTGTGATTTGCTGGCGATGACTGAGAGGAGAGAGGAGGAAGGAGGGAGGGAGGTACGCATTGACGAAGTGAGGCAGCGCGCGAGAGAGTGAGGGGAAGAGCATCTTTTCTCTCTCCGCGATTCAGACAGCCAAGCTCTCCTTTCCTCTCCTCCTCCTCCTCCGCAGCGGCAAAGCGAAGGGGAGAAACACAAAAAACGCTGGATGGAAAGAAACCTTTTGCAAAAGACAAACCAGGGATCAACAAAGGGAAGGAAGGCATGAAAGACACCAACAGGACGGCGGCGTTTTCTTCCTTTAAACACCCACACCCGCCGAATGTGCGATGGGACTAAAACCAGTGCAAAAAAAAAAGAGAGAGACTGACTGAGAGGCTGTGAGTGAAAGAAGTGGATCACATTTGGGGGGGTAAAGGAGTAAATGATGACGAGCAGACCTCAACACCTGGACAGAGACTGGGACGAAGAAATGATTCTCGTGTGAGATAATCTGACAATCAGCACTGTGTAAATTTGATGGTATCCATTTTACAGCAGGAGCAACAGGATCATTCATTCTTTTTTTTTATGGTCAATTTTTTACGGTTTCCTACGTTCTGATTTGCCTCGTGTCTGAAGACTTGTCTTGAATTTCTCGAATTTATTTGTTTGTATTTGTCAGCTTGTGACGAAATTGAGGGTGCTCTTTGGAATCCCTCCTCTGAAGTCTGAGGGCGGCCGTCCCTCCCTTTCCCCCATATTTCTTTCTATTGTCTGCTTTTGTGTGTTTTTTTACGCTCCACTGTGTGTTTGTGTTCGCAACAAGCTTACTGTATGTGTTTTTTACCTCCTCATTTCCGCCTTTTGCACCCATCTGTTTCATGCTGGCTGTCCGTTCACACCTCAGCCAGTGTTTCATACCATCTGTGAAAGTGTCAGCTTGGGTCCCTGTGTGTGTACCTGTGAGAGCATGTTTTAGGATTCAACGCCGTGCTTGTATTGTCGTCACTGGCTTTTACAAAAAGGTGGCTAGTGGACAGGTGTTACCTTTTGTGTAATTGGGCACAAGCTTGTACTCTGTTGACACCATGCATAGAAGGACTGTTTAGCCATTTTCTTATGTATAGATTTGTGCTTTGTCTTGCTATGACCTATTAAAACTCAATGGAGGCAAAGTGGTAAACCTATTGCACTGCTGTACCCACTTCTCACTTGCAGAGGAAACTCTTCCCTTCCGATTCTGTGACATTGAGTTCCAGCCAAGGAGTCGTTTGTGTACATGTATAATACATGGCGGCCTTATCAATAATTCAGCATCAGGTGGGCATCCCAATGTAGCCTGCTGAGCCTTGATCAAGACATTCTGGGAAGAAAACGTTTGGGGTTTGATGCCTGCTGATAGCATCATCCACTGGTGCTGCTGACAGACTGACAGCACCCCAGTGATGTGTTGCCTCCCTCCGTAGTCTCTGCTGATCACCAGCTGCTTTCTTTAACAGCTGAATTCACTTCCAGCTGTCTGTCATTACATCAACTTCTTATATCACAGCCTTCTGTTTACTGGAGAGCATCTAGCTCAGGCGAACATCATTTCACAGTTTTTATGACCTCGGATGGAACTTTTTCCCCCTTCAGGATCCTACTGCATAACTGTTATCGGGACCCAAAAATACAAAGTGAATAATTCCTTCCAGATTTAAAGGGATTTGAATGTCCAGCGTTCTTCGGTGGTGAAGCTCAGCTCTGTCTGATCCGTGAGCCGTCCTCGCTGACCATGATCGGTGTTAACAGCCTGCACTCAGCAGGGCGCCTACGCTCACGCTCTCTTTGCACCGTGCGTTATGGAAGGGACTTCCGGATGATGGACCCATTCCGCTATCCCAGAACCCCTCGCTCCCGTTCGCTGAAACCCCTGGTGTTTCCAGACCTCCTTGGTAAAGCTCAGGATGGACAGAATCATCCACAGGCCAGAAAGAGGAGGAAGGTAGAGCACACAAACACTGACAGCTTTTAACCTCTTATTTAAAAACACTTCTACATTATTTATCATGACAAAATGATGCGATTTGATCAGAGTCTTCAAAACCCATCTGCAAAACCCAGAGCTGAATCATATTTCCCACGTAATGTGAACTCAGTATGACACTTGTCAAAACAAATCATACTGTATCTTACCAACGAATCAGTTAGTAATAGCTTGTTGTCGTTCAAACCATTTCCACGTTTGTCAGATGGTCTGGTAGGTTTTTCATGTTCACAGATTGGAAAAAAAAACTGCTCCGTTGTTTCATACACAGTGAAATAATTTTGGTCTGTCTGCCTATTTATTTAACCTCCGAATGGTATTTTTAGAAATCATATGATAGTTGGGTTGGCTTCAATTCATTTGTATTATTAGAAAATAACTGGAGAAGGGAGTGGTTTTCCATACGCAACACATGAGAACAACATATTGCGTAAGGCCAGCCTTCAAGGCTAATGGTTCTCATTTGCTGTTGCCGGATGACGTTTATGAAGGAAGTAGGTGAAGGTGATGAACCTCCATCCTTGTCTTAAAGAGGCCCTCGAATCAATCTGATTAAGGCTCTAACTTGTACTCCATTTATATTTTTATCAATTACCCTCTGTCTAGTGTTCATTTAAGTTCTAAGAGTGAATCTCTTCCTAGTAACACACTGTTGGCAGATATAGAGGTTTAAATATAGACATACATAGCAGTTTCCTCTTCAGTCAACATAAGATTTACAATATATGCCAATGAGTTTTTAGCCAAACACTAAATTCTAATTCCTGATTCTTTCAATATTGATAGGTTTCTTCATTTGTGTACACTTGATAGTATGTGCAACTGTTGTGGGATATCTGTATCATTTTAAGAGCTTACAAATTCACTGTGAATATCTGATGTCAATGAGTTATTTGCTACGGCAGCAGTTTGCCTTCCAGTTTAAATTTGGCTGAGTCTGGCATCTCAAGAAACCCAGCAGTATTTTTATCTGTCATGATTATTAAAATTTATGAGCAGGTTTAGCTTAAAAACATATTGTGTTAAGTCTTAGATTTTACAGAATATTTAGAAGAACACATAAACCTGGAAATGTCTAGGCTGGCTGTTATTAAGAGTCAACAAACACTACTTTTACTCAACTAGAAGTTGCAGTGCCACAGAATGATATTTATAGTAGTATGTTGATTTAAAACAGCTGAACTGAAGACTATTACTGCAGGCATTTAATCAAAGGAGTAATAGCAAATGGTCACATTTAGCTGATGGGGTTTCTTCCACCAGATTGCCGTTGTGATCATGGTGAAGTGGAATGTAATGTATTTCTCTACTAGGAATACAGAAGTGAATGAGGAGGTGATGAAAGGCCAATAAGTGTCCTCTCCATCACCTCAGCTGTCACAGCTGTCTGTCAGCATCCTCCGCTTCCTCAATCTATGTCTTAAACACTGAAGTCTGATGGCTTCATGCTGTCTTCTCTCTCCTTGCTCGTCTGCTGCAGACCGGCTGTGAAACCGAGCTGCTATATCACATTCAGCGTAGCCTAATGTCACAGGGCGCTACTGAGTGAGAAGTGTCTAAAGGTCTCGATTGTCACTAAAGATTTGGAGGCAGCTGAAGCCAAATGTGCTGTGTTACTAAAGCCTGTGTCTCATAAAAAAAAAAAAAAAAACCTGCCATGTTTCTATTCTCTTATTCTGTAAGTTTGATTTTAGTGGGTAGGTTGTGACGGTAATGAAACTTAAATGAGTGTAAGCAATTATTATTCTGAAATGGAGACAGATACGGAGCATGTTCTAAGTAAAGTTTGTTGAAATTAGCCAAACATATGTTGGAGAAGAGAACAAAGAAAAAGATATTTCTGAGATGCCATAAGATGCAGAAATGTCTGTCTGACATGTTTCATTTTGTTGGTTCACCATTGTAACTTCATTTTGCTCGTGGGTCGATCCATTGATGTCGGAGTTTAAATTATTTATTGATCTTTTCATCTGTTTATTGATGACACAGGTGCTTGGTGGGTAATGGCTCTGTAACCAAGGGACCGGTGCTTGAGTGACTGGATGATTGATGGATTGATTGGCTAAGAAAACACTTGAGTAGAATTGAAAAGGATGACATTTTTCTGACTACAGTTTATTGAATGAAATCATCTTGCTTACGGTGTAACTTTCGGGCAAGACCACAATAAATCTCCTCTTAAACTGAATCAGAACCTTCATTGAAAGCAGCAGGAGCAGTGTTCTCTTTATCTTTATCTCAACATTGTCTATTTTTCCTCTACAGGCACTGTACAACTCAATCAAGAATCAGAAGCTTCAATGGACACTGTAAGTAATTTAACATTGGCTTTATCTAAACTTCATTACTTTCTTTTTTTTTCCTCATCTGTGCTTTGGATTCTGTCCTTTGCTTTGTCTGGGAATTCTGGCTTTAAAATACACTTGAACGTAAATAGACACCCACACACACAAGTGGACACACACACACACACACGTGGACACACACACTCACACACACACACGTTGTCCTGAAGGACAGGAAAAAAATAAAGGATATTGATTAACTTGTTAGCATCCTCATTAATGACGTGACAGTTGTCTGGCATGTGAAGGAAACATTAGTGTGTCAAGGGTTGCTATTCTGGATCACAGTTCCAGAGTGCCTCAGAGATGCCAATTAAGTCACTAGCTTTCCAAGCTTTGTTGCCATAGTTACAGCACCATGGATACGACTCCATAGCTACCACATTGCTCTTTCCTCCCTGTACTCTCTCAGCAGCAAACACTCACACGTTAACAGATAAATACACTGTACACACACAAATATACACAGGAAATACTTTTGTATGTGCACGAAAGAGGCTGTGTATGGAAACATGAAAAGCAAGAGAATAATGAAACTCAGAGAGAGAAAGAGAGAGAGAGAGCGAGGGAGGGAGGGAGGAAGGGAGGGAGGGAGGGAGCGGTAAAAACTCATTTTAAATGGCTCTTTACCTGCATCCTATACAAAGGTGTGACCACAGCCTCCCACTACCTTTCCAAAAATATCATCAGCGCTCCCGAAGCAGCTGAATAAAACTGGTCAGAGGAGCAGATTGAGGAGGAGATCCACAGAGAGGCAGGCAATCCAGTTCAAACATCTCCACTGACATATAGACAGCTATTTAAACACCCCCACCACATAAGAGGCCGTGCGGGGATAGGAGAGATGTCTTTTTTAGACACATAAATACTTTGCCATCAAGCACAGGAAAATCCATCCTTAAACAAAGTGAATTACACATTTAGAGATTCAGCCCACAGTCGTCTGCTTTTTGGTTTTGGCAGCAACTTGCTCAAGTTTTAACTGTTACAACATTTTACAACTGTAACTGTTACTGTTACAGTGTGTGAATTCAGTGTGTGGTGGAGATCTGCTTTGAAAACCTTATTTGGATGCAAAGTACAGTGTCACTTTTGCCACCACTTTCACACCCTACTTGCTTAGTTGATGCATATTTCACGCTGAAGACATTTTTTTTTTTTTCACTTTCAGTCTCATTGACTGTCTTCATCACACAAGACCTAACACCCTGTGACAGCTTAGCCTTTCTTCTGCATAAAATCTGACAATGTAAATACTGTGTTTTGTTTGCTCTAAAGCATGTGAGATTTTGAGAATTCTGCAGTTGGAGTTTTTTCAGTTGTGAAATTGCCATTTTCAAGGCGAAATCACTGCAGCATAGTATATATTGTGTTCTGTTCTATATATAGATATGGCCGGCATTGATTTAGTTATTTACTCATAGATTGAGTCTTAAAAAAAACCCTCTCCACCACCGCACTGTGTAGTCAAAGGCCCACCACAGAGGTGTGATTTTTAGACACAAAAACAAACCTTTTTCTGTGATTACATGAATACAAATTGTATATGAAATCTGGCATGTACAGTATTTTATCACAGGTGTGTGTTTGTGTGGGTGCGCAGTACGTGTCTTTGCACTTTGATGAAAAAAACACAACGCAAAACACAGCAATAGATGTTACTTCACACCCCCACAGAGAAAGACACGCATATGGCCACTCTCAGTGGTGCAGTTGGATGCACCCACATGTTCTTCACTCACATACACACACACACAAGCATACAACGCAGACATATACAGTACACACATGCTTCCTCATTCAGGAGCGGGGGTGGTGAGCAGAGAGAGAGGTGGTGGGCATTGTGCAGAGATAGAGAGGACGAATGAGAGAGACGCAACAAGTCAGATACAGAGACACAAAGACTCTGGGATAACATGAGGTTAAAAATAGCAAAAAAGTATGTTTGCCACAGGACAGCATGAAGTACCTTAGAAAATAAAGATTTTCTCCTATGAAAAAAACACACCAACCCCATCTGCTCAATTATTCCTGTTATTTCGCTAATCTGGTTTTCTTTCATCCTCAATGGCTCTAATGATTGTGTCTTACTACTGACTTGCCGCCACCTCTCACCTGCTGTGGGAGAGCAGACTATGTGCCATCCATTGCATCATATGACATTAAACAGTAGAGATGCTTATGAAAACTAGGTTTAGTACAGATTACTAGTTTAGAAATAAAAAAAGGCTGGTTTTAAATGCAGTCATTGAAGGATATTTTGAAACTAAAAACGAAAAGAAAACTGCTGAATATTAATGCAGTGTATAAAAGTGTGTATATGGGTGACTTAATGTCCTCTTTCACTTGACTGTGTTTTGAGTGTTTTCCATTTGGTACAACAACTCAGGTGAAACAGAGCAAATCTGTTTGCATTACCTACTGATGCAGCAACACAAAGAACCCAGCATGCACTTTTTGCTGCTTGCAGTTTACCCTGCTTTTCCTCATATTGCATCAACACAGTTCTCCTTTCCTTTCCTTTCCTTTCCTTTCCTTTCCTTTCCTTTCCTTTCCTTTCCTTTCCTTTCCTTTCCTTTCCT
>JAPQRQ010000012.1:14688609-14704587 GCA_037367365.1 Apogon talboti
ACCCCACCGGGTAAAGATGCCCCTGTTTTTCACCTCAAAGCTTGAACAAGATAGATGGTGTCACTCTTTTGCTGTGATACTTTTTGATCAAGGAGAGTGGACTGCTTCTTTGGAGAATGAGAGCAGAGAACAAAGAGAGAATAAACAGAGAGAGAGATACAGGGGAAACACGATTAGAGCTTTGAAGAGATTGTTTCAGTCACTCAGGTTTCCCCTGATACATGATGCTTTGTAAATGTCTTGTGCAACGAACGTTCTGCCAAGACACCAACAGTGGAGAGCAATATTACTCATATGTACTGTATGAAATAAAAGTTTCCCAGTAAGTGTGTGTGAAATCTCTGAACCTCTTGTCCTGTGCTGTTCCTTAACAAGCAGAGAGTGAGAGGCAAATGGACAGGATGAATGATGATGTGTTTTCTGCGTCGCTAATGAGACATGACACATAAGTGTTGATCACCACTGAATCTGTTTTTTTGTCTCCATAGAGACGAGGAAGAGCTTCGGAAGTCGTTTTCGGAGCTCGGGGACAGCCTGTGCGACTCCAACGCCTCCAGATCCATGAAGCGGGTGGGCAGCAGTGAGAAGCCCCTGTCAGATGAGACACAACCCACCGGTGCACTTCTGTACAAGAACGGCTTTCTCGTCCGCAAAGTTCATGCTGATTCAGACGGCAAGAGAAGTAAGCCTTAAACCCTTTTACCACCATGAGCTCATTGATGTCATATAGACCATTATATGAAGTCAAATTACACATGTCCAGTGCTCATTGTCAGTCTGTAGGATTGTTACCTTCTGTAATATACATAGATATCCAAAATATGATTCTGTTTACTTTTATTTACAGCACCGAGGGGGAAGAGAGGGTGGAAGACTTTCTATGCCATCTTAAAAGGGCTAATTCTCTATCTGCAAAAAGTAAGAGGCCAAGATATTTACATTATTACAAAATATACTGTTTATGTACAGACTGCCGGAATAAAGCTATGTGACAATCAATTTAAAAAGGAGGTGTTGCTTGACATTCATTATTCAGACTCTCAAAAATAATAGGCTTTCCAGGCCTGTAAAGTCGGTCAGACGTTATTAATTCAGGACATCGAGATTGCTTTCAGAAGATAGACCTGAGAATGAATTTTATACAATACATAAAGATCACCACAAGACAATACAATCATCTGACACAGAGACATGAATACATTTTGTTAGGAGTACTTTATATCTACTTTTGATGCTAACATATGATTCCTCTGTTGTTACATTGAATATTATATTTGTCAAATGTCTTAAAAGCTATGGCTGTAATAATATTATTTTTTGCTTATATTTCTTAATAGATATTCTGCCGCACATGACGAGGTTTACTGCTACCCTCCTCCCTAATTTAATAAAAGGGGTCATTTCAGTTCATATTCTACAGTATAGTCCAGTATTAATGCAAAAAAGTCTGACAGCTCTTTAAACAGTTAATTCCTTTCTTGTGCAATTCAACAAAATCAACACATTTAATGCAAACGCTGTTAATTGTCATGGTAGGGGGAGTACAGACCTGATAAGCAACTATCTGATGAAGACTTGAAAAATGCTGTATCCATCCATCACTCTCTGGCGATGAAAGCTTCAGATTACAGCAAGAGGCCGAATGTGTTTTACCTGCGAACCGCTGACTGGAGAGTGTATCTCTTCCAGGCACCGTGAGTCCTGTGTTTCCTCATTTCAAGCTTCTCACTGAGATGAAATAGTATATACAGAGTTATGCACATACTCATATAGCACCTGTGCATGGGTACACACTGCTACACAGACAGGAGACTAAAAAGTGTCCAAAAAAAAAAAAAAACCTTTATCACATCCAGTACAGATGAACCTTTGCCTTAGTGAAAGACTTCATTTACCTGTAGTGAGTGTTCTGCTACTGTTTACTGTTATTCCAACTAGATAACAGTATACGATGCCAGGTATGCATGCGTTCCCATGCAGAACCCATGCTCAGTGGACAAACCGATGACATGCACACACGCTAAACAGGATGTATACTGAATGCTAAGGCTGAAGGTGTATATGTGTGTGTTACCAGGATCCAGGAAGTGGCACATCAGTGGCCACATGTTTCAGCCCCCAGGAGGACAGGCTCTGTGCTCCAGTTGCAGCTTGCATTTGTCCCACATACTGTACCCCTCTCTTTCTGTGTCTCTCCTCCTCCATTCTCTCTTTTGCTCTCTCGCTTCGTCTCCTGGGGTTTAAGCAAGGCTGTTTGATTCAATCTGATATTTCTCCTGGGCCCCTAATGGCTCTGTTAGTGTAAAACAGGCCCTCTTCTCTCATGCATTAATTGGCTCCAAAATAATTTCTTTGTCAACAGCAAGGCTGCATTTCTCCGATAATTATCCCTTTGATGTTATAATCTAGGCATGTGCTGATGTCTGCATAGAGTACCATGGAGGGCAGCTGTGTATTTTTATGTGTGTATTTTTACATAGCAAGCATTTTTGAGTTTGTTAACTTGTTTCGTTGGTTGTTGTGTGCATGTGACTCTGCACTCTGTGTGTGTGTGTGGGCGTGTATTATCCATCACAGGAATGCAGAGCAGATGCAGTCATGGATCACACGAATCAACACGGTGGCTGCCATGTTCTCGGCTCCTCCCTTCCCAGCAGCCATCGGCTCCCAGAAGAAGTTCAGTCGGCCGTTGCTGCCAGGGACGATGTCAAAATTGTCAGAGGTATTGTCATTTCGATTTTTCAACTAAACCCAAGAACACATTGAACATACCCTGTAGGCCCTGAGAGATTAGTTACACTGAGTTAATGCTAATATTTCACTAACAAAACTAATGATGTTTATAGTACAGCCATTTCTAATAGGTGCTGACGCGTATGTTTTTGCCTAAACGCAGTGCTGGAGTTATTAGAATTAAATTTTCATGTGCAAGAACTCCACTTAACACAGCTGCAATACATCACCAAAAACTGCTGTAGATAATGACTGTAGAACTTTAATTTCTCATGTCATTTGTTGGGAAATGTGATTAGAAATACATTTGGATTCCTTTTTTAATTATTTCATTCCATCCCAAGACACACATTACAGTATATGAATAATTTCAGAAAATAGCCTAATTTCTGTTTATCTATTACATTCATGGCAGCATATTGCTACCACATGACAAATGTGCTTCTTACATTCTCTTTACTTTTAGGAACCTTTCTTTTCTGTGGTCGTCAAACAAAAAATAATCAATTAATCAATTTTTATTTGTAAAACACTTTACAACAACCAAAGCTGACCAAAGTGCTGTACAATAAAAGAATAAAGATAAAAGCATAACAAATAGATAACAACAATACAGTGCATTTCCTATTAAAACAAATTACCACAGTACTAGGTGTCAAAAGGCGATTTTGAACAAATAGGTTTTAAGATGTGCTCTAAAAGTGGGCAGGTCTGTGATATTCCGTAACTCCAGGGGACGAGAGTTCCATAGATTTGGACCAGCCACAGCAAAGGCACGATCACCCCACTATTTGCACCTGGACCGTGGGACGTCCAGTAGATGTTGCCCCACAAAGTGCAGGGCTGGTGTAATGACAGAGTCTGACAGAGATAAGTATGGAAGTAACATGTGACATATAAGGATAATATAACAAGAAAAATCATCAGAACAACAATATTCTATAAAAAAGAGAATTTTGTTTTATATGAAGAAAATTAAATATTAGTTATAATTTTTGACACTGCTTCCCTGAAACTGCCTTAATTATGTGCTGTAAATGGCTTAATCATAGGAAAAAATATGAAAAATACTCAGAAAAGAAGAAAAATGTAAAATGTCTTGACCTTTGACCCAGGAGGAGCAAGTCAGATCCCACGAAGCCAGATTTCGTGCCATCTCTACTGAACTAGCTGAGCTACGCTCGTACCCTCCTGATCGTAAGGTCAAAGGTCGGGAGCTGGAAGAGTACCGCCAACGGGATGAATACCTGGAGTTTGAGGTGAGCTGGACAAAGACACACAGAGCAACAAAAGGGTCAGGAAATTAAATGAATGGCAAGGCTATTGGGAATTAAGCTATTAAACAGTAAATTTCTTCTTTTGTCTTCCCTTCCTCTTATTTCCTACATATTCTCAACACTATAGAAAACACGGTATGGAACCTATGCCATGCTGTTGCGGGCGAAAATCAGGAGTGGTGAGGAAGACCTGTCTGTGTTTGAGTCACAGCTCCTGGAGGACAATGGGCTTCAGAGGGCCCACTCCAGCCCCACGCTGCAGGACAGCAGCCAGGCCAGCCAAGCCAGCAGCACCAGGGACGGTGGCAACAGCAGCAAAGCCAGCGCCTGCAGCAGCAAGCCTCGACAGGAAGGCCAGAGACACAGCTACCGACAAGCTGTCAAGAAGTGAGACGGGGCGGGGGCGCCGGGAGCGGCATGGCGTTGCACTGCCAGCGGCAGGCTGTCTCCCTGCACAGGTTTTTATTTGAAATCCAGGAGGGTTTGGAGCTCTGCTTGAAGGGGGAGCCGGAGTGAGGGTATACCCCGCACCCTTCCCCAAACATGACGCCCTACCCGGCACCCCAATCTTCTCATCTAACAGAGGAGGTGCAGATCCTGTGACTGACATAGTGGCTAGGTAATACCAGCAAGGTTGTTGGTGCAGGAGGTGGGAGGAACGGTTGGGAGGTTACAGATCTGCGAAGATGAGGTGTCTTTAGGAACATACGCTGGCTTAAGCAGCACACTGTATTGTGCAGCAGGACATAGAGGGTGCTTATAGATTGGACAGGGCACCAACAGGGACCTACATCTGGCATCCTTTGCTTTTGTTCCACTTTAATTCTTTCATGGCACCTCTTCGGCCAAGTTCTCCCACCTTTGTCTTGATCTTTCAATCAGTTTTTGGGACCAAACATGTTTACACATAAAAACATCATATTTTAGACAACTGATTGTTTGATTTCAGTTGAACAGCTACCACCACTCTGATTTGAAGTGCTGTGTAGTGTCCAGACTCATCAGATTTTATGGAGCCATGACATTCCAGCTCCTTTTTTGCCACATCACCATGGTATGTTCACATTCCATATAGGAGCGGGACATTACAGCATTTCACTCCTGTGCAAATTTCACTGAAGGTGGTCTCACATCAAATCATACTGAAGATGGACAGCGCATCATTATTAAGTGTTGAGGTTATCGCTGCAGTACAACTGGGCTGAGGGCTGGAGATGGTGCAGCTCCACTCTCTGCCTCCTTTCTCACGTCACTGTTGGCCAGTTAGAGGTGACGACACCAGTAGAAGCTCACATACTCTCGGTATGCAGCAGTTTAACTCAGTGCTACATTTCAGCCAGAGAGGCACCATTATTATTTTTTTTTTGTTTTGTTTTGTCTTTTTTGCTCTACTTGAACAGATGATCTCTTACCAAGTTGCTTTAGCTTCTGTCCTGTGGTGTGCTTCTGTTCTCTTTCTACTTCTTGGCCGAATGTTATTTTCTCAAGTGATCCGCATGCCTGCATCCAGCTCAGCTTCTTTTAGGGCTTTTACTCCTTTGAGGGCAAAACTGAAAGCAACAAAAATGTTTTCTGAGGTCATTTAGTCCTTTTCCACATGCCGGTGCCATATCCCCCATGTGTGATCTTTGTCTGTACTATAGACCCTCATTTATAAAACCTATTTTAACACTCACCAGGCAGACCCTGAATGTTCTTGTTTTTCAATATTTTTACAGTATTTTACAGTTGTTTGTTGATGTTGAACCTATTCCTCCTGTGTAATGTATGTCAAGTGTATGATGAAATATGATATTGACAATGTAAAAGGAAATATGTTATCCATATTATTTGTAATCATCCAGGATATGTTGTATATAATGCACCATCTGCTGTACGCTTATATTGTAGGATATATGACAGTATATTTACAATATATTCAACACACTATTGTGGAAATGAATTAGGTACACAAAAAGTTGACAGTTCTTGTACTCAAAGTCTCAGAAGCACTACACAATAATCATGTGTTGTTATTTTTTTTTTACACCTTAGTGTCAGCAACAGCACAATATGAGTATTATAGTCGTACCTATGTACCTAACAAAGATTAGTAACTGATCTAAGGGTGTTTCTGATAGGATTATGCCACATGGAAATGGAAAAAGTAATTATTGTAATCCGCTGAAGGAAGTATTCCAAAGACAGTGTACGCTATGAACTAATAGCATGATTTTGATCAGGGTTTCTTCTGAAGTCAAAGATGCATGACAAAGACATAAAGGAAAGACAGTTGACATAAGGAAGATCCTCAGCTGGGGTTTGTGCGTGGATACGGAAATGGAGGGCTGGTCTAAATGTTGAACCATAAAATCTTTTGGATCATATTATTTTGGTAGCCATATCCACCTCATTGCAGTAATGTTTCTTTATTGAAGTATAGCCATTTTCTACTCAGGCTTTAAAATTACACTTTGAGTGGCTGCAGTGCCAGTGTTTTACCAGCAGGGGGCGCTTTCAACGTTCACAATGTTATTTTGTTCAGCCATAGTCACACCTGCTGCACCTGCAGTGAATATGCATGCATAGCGTCACCCATCCTCTTCATGATGGGTATTGCAGGGCTATGAGATAGGACCGGTTTGTAGAAATCATCACTGTCAGGTCTGATTCTGTGTACCCTCATGTGTTTGTTGACATGTCCATGTCACCATTAGGTACTGTGTGCATGCTTGGCTGCACTGGATATTCAGTGCATCAGAGGAACCTGTTACAAGTGGTTCTAGGAAACCTTACACCCATTTTCAGGTTAATATTGTCATTTGCAATGTTTTCCCAGAAGCGTTGCGATCCTACTAAAAACTCTAAGAACTCTAAAAGTTACAAATATTTATATGTTTTTAAATTAAAAAATTGCAGTTTTTAGACCTGATTGATTTGTCCTGTTACATTGTGTTTGCCTTTTCGAACCATAGTCATATCTGTGAGTTCTTTTATGTCATGTTACCTTCAGTCTTACGCCTTCCTGCTCTTCAATTATCCCTTAGTACTCCCAGTAAAACTTCATTTTCTCACGTCATTCACTTCAGTCTTCACTTAAGTCTTAACCAGTCTATACTGTTGCCAAGGCAGATATATTGAACCGTTTAATCTGATATCACAGCTCTGTATTTATTAATAATGTTTCACTAATATGAATATTAAGTGCCATTTATGTTCTACTAAAAAGGAGAGAACTGGACGCTGCACTCAAATACATTATTTTAACAATATCAAATCAACTATTTATTGTAGCCACTTACTCTGTCAGTTTTTTTGTTCAATTCTGTGCAACCAGCATGTTTTAGCTTAAACACAGACCCATATGGATGGATATAACATGAAAAAGATGGCAGTCCTTTAGAGCATCCACCTTGTCAAAGACTCCAAGGTCCCTCTCCACCCGTCCCCATCACTTTCCATTTGTTGTCACCACTTGCTTACATCAAAGAGCAGCTGCAGGATCTCCATGGCACTGGTTAGCATGGAAATGGCTGGTTCCCCTGGTGACGGCTCTGTGATGCTCAAGTGAAAGTCACCCCTTTGTACTGCATTCACAGAGGTAGCATACCTCATTTAAAGCAGCAGTGCATGCCTGCAGCCATTTGGGAAAACTGTTCATTGAACGTGCATCGGTACTGTGAGCATTTCTGTTGTTCTGGTTCACCTGTGCCAGCCTCATCTCTGAATGTGACATGTAAATAAAGCATGAGATATTAAGGCCTGCTTTCATTTATAATATGGTTAAAGTATTAAATGAAGGGTTAATATATAAAGTAGGTCAACATTGTTTGGTCCTTGAGCTCATGGTCCTTTTTGTTTTTTCTTTTTTTTCTTTTTTTTTTTTTTTTTGGTCAATGTGAATGAAGAAAATGGCTATATTTAATGCTGTTGTATGCTGTTGTGTTTTTAGAGAATTGAGCCCGCTCATACAAATCTTTTACATGTAGGGGTCTGATCCATCTCAGTGTTTTTAGACTGGTGCAGGTAAGGCAATGTTCATTTTATGCTATACATACAGTAAGCTACATGTGTCACTGCCTTGTTTGAACTCACCAAGGAAATGTTGTTTGTGAGCTTCCCATTTTGGGAGGCGCAGAAGATGAAAATAAAAGTGTTTTGAAAGGTTAACTTGTGTCTGAATATAATTGTGTGAGTATAACTGATAATGTTAACGGTAATGATAACTGATGTGGGCCATTCCCTTACAAAACAACATATTTGGTTCCTTTTTAGTTTACAGTCCTAAAGAATATCTGCCTCTAGTTTCTTCATTTTTCAAACATTTTAAGCAAATAATTAAATATTGTTAATGGCAGTTAAGAATACCCAAGGCAAAAAAAAAAAAAATTATTATGCACTTTTGCACCCCCAGTGTACACTCAGAAAGATAAATAAACCAATACATCTATGGTGGGATTTCCAGGACTGCACTTTTTCTTTATGTTAATTACTGTGTGGTAAATGATAGGATTATGTCAGTACTATAAACTGAGGTCAGTTACATAATGTTTACAGTAACTGACTTTTTTTTTTCTTTTATCCATTCATTGGTTTATTTAACAGGGAGATTGTACGAGGGTAATTAAAAAAGTTCTAAGACAAATGCCATAAATTCAAACTGAGTCAAACTAGTTCAACAAAATTCTATCAAGAAGGAATTTTTCGGTGGAAACATCGCTTGCAGAAGTGTATTAACGTAGGTGGATGTTATGTAGAAAAATAATTTTGTTACTTTCAAAATAAAGGTTTTTTTAAAAATTTGTCTTAGAACTTTTTGAATTACCCTCGTACATTAATTCACATATATAAATGCACAAGAGTTAGTCCAATGGCTTTTTTTCATCTGCAGTCCCTTCATTTAAGCATGGTAGGGGTCACAAGTTAATCATTTTTCTTTAAAAAGGAATGGCAATTTTTTTCTATCATCCCTAAAGCAAACACTGACATCCAGGATCAAGTAGTTTAGATAGTAGACTTAAGAGAAATCAAGTATCGGTGTACATGGGGATTTTGGGACCCCTTTTAATCACATTTGTAAAGAAAGCCTTCCCTTGAACCAACAGTGGAACGTTAGCCTGGTGCTCAAAGTACAAATTTAAGGTACATACAGTAAGTTGAGTACTGTACTTTGAATTGTGTCACAAACTCTGGACAAGTATACTTCTTCTCCAATATACCTCAGAGGCAAATTTTGACTACTTTTTACTCCACTGCATTTCTCTAACAACTTTACAGATTACAATTTCTCATACCTTTCCTCTCCAAATAAAACTACATGAATGTGTTTACTTTCAATGTTTGTGATGAAACAAAAATGCTAAAACTGTGCAGGTTAAGAAAATAAACGATGCAATTAAGCCCTTGTGGATAAGCTAGAAAAGCTCATGAAAAGTTGATTTATTAGAGATATGTGGTTCTCACAGCACAGCAAAGTTTAAAACATATAATGATCTTTTACGATATGGTGCAAATTTAGCCATCTAAAACAGTAGAATGAAACATACACATTTACACAGAGGGAATATGAATATAAAACACTCAAATATTCCTGACGAATAGAACAATTATGATATTAACTGTGTCTAAAGTCACCTTCAGCTTTGATGTTTTTGTTGTGTTGTAATGAACATACATATTTCATATCTCAGTTTCTTTTCTAATGATACGGTAACAACATGCACACAGAAATCAGAGCTAAATGGTTTCTACAGGCTGAAGTTAGTAAGTCATGCTGACTGCAAAGAGAGATCAGACTAAATACTGGACACTGACACTGTCTACACATCGTTTTTTTTCCTGCACATATTTTCCATACATCCTGGTTGTTTCTTAATAGAGCAGCTGAGAACTGCATTTGCATTGTCATTGTAACTTTGCTAAAACAACAAAACTGCTGATAGCGCAAGACTGCACAGTACAGTATATCAAATTACAATATTACTTTCATTTCATATCAAGATCATTTTCCTCTGAGATCAGTGGCTGTGATTATCATAATGTAATTTTAAACCATTATAATAAGCTTTCTTGTGTTTTGGGTTTAATTTCCTTCGATTGCTGAATAAAACACAAACTGCTTGAATGTTATGTTGTTTTACTTAATGTTATTTATGCATGTCAACACTTACCAAACATTTTGTCATTTTAATTGTTTTCTTTAAAATGCTTAAAACTACAATAACCTTCAAATTTCTTCAACTTTGACTTAGGAGACCAAAAAAGAAATCAGCCTTTTATACTTAAAGGCGACTTCTAAATCAATTTTTGTCAGCATTTAATCTTTTGTGAGTTATTTATAATTTATTATAATATTACCCTCTGTATTTTGAGTCATGAATCTGAATACTTCTCACTGTCCAGGGGATGATCAACAGAATATATAAAAAAAATAAAGACTGCAACAACATTTATGATGATATGACAAAAATATAGTCCTGGAAAATGATGGAGACCGGAAAATGCACCATAATCATAAAATATCAAGAGTGTAGATGGTGTGTGATAAGATCAGCCTGTTGGGGGTTGTATTTCTGTGTTTTTTGGTGTGTTTTCTTGCTGTTGCTGGTGGTTTGTGTTGTTGAACGCGCCCCCGTTTCATTTTCAAGAAACACAGCCGGGGTTTCTCGTGACGTCACGCAGGAAAGTACACATTCACACGGTGCTGCATTGACCTGAAAACAACAACCGACCGCCGCTAATATCCACCGAAAACGGCTCATGACATCTTCGTAGAAACCCCAAGTAAGTCACAAAACCCTTTATTCATGCAGTCCGTCAGCCAAACTTATATCTAAACCAAACGTTATCGCCGTCGAGGCATTCATTTCCTAATGCTATAAAGCTAGCCACTGGTGCTGTCTACTTCCTGGCATACATAGGCTAGTTGTTCAGTCGACAGCTGAAAGTGTAATTAGCATTTTAGCAGCTACCAACTAAAGAAAACGATAGTTGACTCTGTGAAGACGCATCTTTCAAGACTGCTATAGTATCGCAGTTTATCTCCGATTAGACACACTACTCATGACTCAGCTGTTAAATGTCAGAAATACACATGATTTGTTCAGCTCAACCTCAAATGTAACACTCGCTTGGTAAACGTACCAGCATATAGTCTAGTCTCTGTGCTTGGTTTAGCTAGTTGGATATTGGAAAAGCACAAGCAGGTTGCGACCACAACTGCTTTGAAAGTGAAAGCTTCCCTGTCTATTGTCTGTCTTTGAACACATCCGTTGGTCTTTGTGGCTGTCAGCCAAACGTTATTTGCGCACTTTGTTTCAGCTTTCACCACAACAATGGAGAAACCTCCCTTTAGAAAGAACCAGACCTGCGGAGACTGGGAGCCGAAGGAGAGGCTGGGCATGGGCGGCTTTGCCCATGTTTATCTCTACCAACATCATGTGAGTGTAAAGTTCTTCAGCACTTTATGATGCAGAAATTTCAATGTCGCATGCCTCGGTTTATGCAGGAAGTGATAAAAGCGATTCAAATAGTTTCATACTTGTTGTATTACATGCTTATTATGAAACGTCAAGCAATGGTATGTGCTCTCTGGTGACAAGTGACATGAAAAACCAGATGGGAGTGGTTTCCTCAAGAATTACAGTACATCCATCCATAGGGCACGGGAGGTCACTGAATGTTTTCAGGGTAAAAGTGGTTTGAGTCATGTGCTTTGGCGTTTACAATCATAAAATCATTTGGCAGATTTTATGTATGTATTAGACTGAGCTCTCCAACACAGTCATCACCTCCACAGACTTTGTGCATTCACGCTATTGTGGCAGCTTATAGTAGCCCAGCACCTTCCAAGACACGAAATGTTGGTTTCAGCTTTAATTTGTCACATGTCTTGACATTGCATCTTAATCGATAATTTTTTGTTATCAGTAGAAAATGTACATCTTGTCAATTTGTTGTCATATTCACAAAGTTTTTTGTTTTGCTTCTGTTTTGTAGGAAACAAATGAAAAAATAGCAGTGAAAATTTGCCGTCTAGAATTGACACCAAGGAATAAGGACAGATGGAGCAGAGAAATCCAGATCATGAGAAAGTTTGTATTTATTTCAGCTCTCTGAAATTCTGTGTTGCCCATTTCCTTTTGTATAGTCAGCTGATTTATGTAGTAAGATATTTACATGGTATATACAAGAGTATTTGGATACCACTGCATCTATACCCCTATGCCTTTTTTAGAAGTTGCTAATTATAAAAAACAGACACTGAGATTGAAAACTTGAAAAGTAAAATGAAATCATCTCTGCCTCTACCTTCTTCTTTACCTTTTCATTTAGGTTAAATCATATCAATGTGGTGACAGCCAGAGATGTTCCAGAAGAAATAAAGGATTTATCCATAAATGATCTTCCACTGCTGGCCATGGAGTACTGCTCCAGGGGAGATTTGAGGAAGGTGAGCTACTTGCACAAAGAAGTCGTAGTTTATTCCTGAACTTTAAAATCTTGCCATGCATATCTGTGAATAACAAAGTTGCATAATAGCTCGTCATTCATGGTACATCATGTTTTTGGAACATGGAAAATCTTCAGTGCAGCATAAAAATAAACTTGCGTGTAATAGATCTGACGTGATCCTTTATTTCTTTTTCTTTTACAGTTGCTGAGCAAACCAGAAAATTGCTGCGGCTTGAAAGAAAGTGAAGTTCTCTCATTACTCCATGATGTTGGTATGTTCATCAAGGTGTTGTTTGTTTGTTAGGGCTCTTTTTTATGCACTTATATAAACATAAATCATACAATTGTTTTTTGTTCTAGGGGCTGGTATCCAGTATCTGCATGAAAACAAGATTATACACAGAGACCTTAAACCTGAAAATATAGTGCTACAAGATATTAATGGAAAGGTAAAAATTTAGGATTTATGTGCCTTTTCTTGTTGTTATTGGATATTTGAAATCTTAAAATAATTGTCCCTTATATACTTTATTTAGCTTGTTCACAAAATAATTGACCTGGGCTATGCTAAAGACTTGGACCAGGGCAGTCTATGTACATCCTTTGTGGGAACGCTTCAGTATCTGGTAAGAACTTAGTGTACACCCTTACTTAAGCTATTATGAATGTTCATTATGTAGTGTCACAAGTATTAGTTGTGTTAAAGATGTAGAAATTGATTCACATTTAATTCTGGCTTTTGTAAGGACACAACACAACAAACTTGGATGGAAATGTCACTGATTGTGTTGTGTAGTTGACAGTTGTGGGATTTTAAGATGGAAAATCACCACTCTGAGACAAAGTGCTCAAAGAATGAATGTTTTTGTTCATTTCAAGGCCTTATTTGTGCACAGATAAGAGCTCACACAGCAACCAAGGACAGTCCCGGTGTAAGAGATCTCTGCCGACCGTCCAAAAGGAAGACACTTTTGTACCCAAAAGTTTCTATGTCAGGCGCTTACTGCATGCATTAGACACATGATAACAATAAAAGTGTACACACAGGATGACATCTTAAGATGAGAATATCATCTTCGTGATACAAAGAACAATTACACTACAAGACATACAAAGACCTTAACAGATTAGGACACTTATGTTAGACTAATGAGACACAGTAATTTTTCTATCAGTGGTTCAATACTATATATATTTTTTTCATTCTAGGCACCTGAACTATTTGAGAATAAGCCATACACTGTTACTGTGGACTACTGGAGTTTTGGCACAATGATATTTGAATGTAGTTGTGGTTTTCGTCCATTCCTACACAACCTTCAGCCTGTTCAGTGGTAAGTTGACCTTATTACAGGAAATATGTGCATATAAGTTGCTTACCCACACACTTATATAGCACAAACATTTCCAGTCTAATGTGTTGTATTTCTAATAGAAGACTAAACATTGAAGCTTTAGTATTATTTAAAGTTGTCTCATCTCATCATGGAACATCTAAATATAGAGATGACAAAAGCAATTTTAATCACAAACTAAAAGTATTTGGAAAAAATATTTGCCATCAAACTATGGAGCCTTTATGCATGTTGTATATTTTTAAGCTCTGTGTCCTTTTTATCCATGTTTATCCTGGTTCTCTACATTTGCAGGGCAAGCAAAGTGAGAAATAAAGGTCCCAAAGACATCATGGCTGTAGAGGATCTGAATGGAGAAGTCCGGTTCTCCACACACCTCCCATACCCAAACAATCTCAGCAGGTTGGAACCCTTTACCCAACAACTCTATGGTTGTTTCCTATTGTACATGAAGGAACACTCGCTGTTGGCCACTGACCATATAAAGGAATCACATTATTAATACACCTACTCATTTGTCACATATTTTTTCGCCAGTTTAACATATTTCCTTTGCTTCTATATAGAACACTCCTGGAGACAATGGAGTCCCTGCTTCAGTTAATGCTAAAGTGGGATCCTTATCTGAGGGGAGGCAAGATCAACGAATCCAATAAACCCCAGTGCTTTGAAGTGCTTGAGCAGATACTGAGTATGAAGGTGAGGAAAGCCTACTTGTCTTCATAGTTTATCTATAACTAAAGCACTCCCATTACTGCTGTGCTTTAGGGCCATGCATGGTATGTTGGTGCACTGTTAGAGACTCCACTGTTTGCATTTTAGAAACATGATATAAATGACTGGGCTGCATGTCATAGCATCTCCATACTTGCTTTTTCTACAGGTCGTCCACATCTTGAACATGACCACAGCTCAGGTGCATTCATTCCAGTTGGCTCCAGATGAGAGTCTCCATAGTCTACAGAAGCGCATTGAGGCAGAGACCAAGATAGAAGTGGTGAACCAGGAGCTGCTACAGGAGACGGGTGTGTCACTGGATCCCAGGAAACCTGCTGCACAGTGTGTCTTAGATGGAGTGGTAAGGATTCAGAGTTTAGCAGTTTGGAAAAATGTATATTTCTGATTGTTCATACAGCACTCGCTGAATAATACTTTGGAGCTTTGATTGCAGTGACAGTCTGGTGGTGTATTTTTCGTCTTCTGTGCAGAGGGGGTGGGATAGCTACATTGTCTACTTGTTTGATAAAAGCATCACCAAGTACTCTGGTCCCTTCAGTGCCAGACAGCTGCCTGACAAAGTCAACACTATGGGTGAGTTTATTTTTTGTTTTTTCATGAATACTCATGATGTTATAATCACTGATTTTATAAAATGAAGTGTCAAATACACTGATTAACGTAATTTTAGTGTACAGTATTGAGCATATTCTCCATCACTCCTTTTTTTTTTTTTTCATCTCAGTTGCCTCTGCTGGGTGCATGTTACTGAGATGCACATGAATTGTAATGTTTGTATATTGTAAAATGCTACTCATACAGATGTTGGTCAAACTTTTCTAGTGCAAGAGGCCAAAACGCAGCTGCCCCTTGTTGTGTTAAAGAAAGTGTGGGGTGAAGCAGTAAGCTACATCTGTGGTCTGAAGGAGGACTACAGCAGACTTTTCCAAGGACAGAGAGCTGCCATGTAAGTCACATTAACAAACCTAGCAAACCTTTTCTGACCTCAAAATTCAAGGAGTAGATCTATGATAGTCTGGTATTTTCACAAAAACACTTTGCACATCTTTGTAATTGTAAACATCTACCTGGTTCCTCCCCCAGGTTAAGCCTGCTGCGCTACAACACCAACCTGACCAGGTGTAAGAACAGCATGTTTGGCTTCTCGCAACAGCTGAAGGCCAAGTTGGACTTCTTTAAAAGCAGCATCCAGTATGACCTGGAAAAGTACAGTGATCAGATGCACTATGGCATATGTGAGTGTTTAGTGGCTCTTTATTGATTTGATGTCATTCCTGTGATTTAGCTGTAAGGATTTCATTATTTACAAAATTATCATTATTGTTTGTGGTTCGTGCTCAGATAAATTGTAAAGGCTTCTACCTCAATATACAGTGAACCCTCACACTTCGCGGTTAATGGGGGCTGTGACCCCCCCGCGAATGGTGAAAACCGCGATGTGG
>JAPQRQ010000012.1:14726603-14741506 GCA_037367365.1 Apogon talboti
AACCAATCCTTGTCATTATTTTCATCGTTTTTTATGCTGTCCTCAAATGAGGACAGTGGGTTAAAATGGGTTAAAGTACATGGTCTTTAATTATCTGTTTGTTTGTGTTTTTTTTTTTACCTTGGTGGTCAGCCTCTTCTTCTCTGCCTCATCAGCTTGTTCACTCTGGGTGGGAGGTCCGTCTGTTGTCCCATGCTCCATTGACAGACGCTCCATCCTCATGCTCTGAGTGAACCGCTGTAACAGTCAAGACAGGATGTCCTTAACGTCAGGAATGTGCTCGTTTAATCTTAGTTAGAGACATGTTTTGATGCCCTTCAGTAAAGCCGGATTTATCTCAAACATACAAAAAGCACCACGAACAGATTAAAGATATCAGAGTCCAAATGTTCCAACAGGCAAAAGATGAAAGATCGCCACAAAGGCTTCGACAGCGTCATGATATCTACAAACCTGCATGCAGTTGGTGAACATGACACAGACAGACATGAGTTTGGAGAAGATCCGGAGTAGCTCAGGGTTCGTCAGCATGCAGTCCTTCAGGCAGTTGTCCAGGAAGCTGGTGTGATGGCAAAGCACGTCGTCAATGTTTGATGCCTTTAAAAAAGGACAGAGGAATGTGGTCAGAACAAAAAACCCCTGAAATTACTTAGTACTCCTGATCCTTTCCTTGTTCGTTCGTTAATGTACACTGAGATAAAATGCTACTCACATGACAGCATTGACAACAGTGCATCATCTAAAGGTTTAATGAGTGTTATCAAGTAAAGCTGGTGTCATGACTATCAGCTGGCTGAAATTCCATGACGCAAAAGATCACTGATCAGGAATTCTCTATGGATATTTGGGGAAGGAGAGGAGAGACACAAAGAGCCGCTCACTGTTTTCAGGTTGTTTTCCATGATGTGCCAGGTGGGCTCCATCACCTCAAACATCATGTAGTACTGGATGTTCTGCACGAAGTTAAGCATCCGCTGTCGGAGGGCAAACGCGGCAGCAAACCTACGAATAAACAGTTTGAGCGGAGAACGGAGAAATGTTGTTGTCTACAACAGCTGGCTAAGATTTTTACACAATTCGACATTTAATTTAACATTTGATATTCGCTCCGACATTACTCACCATTTGGCAGAGTGTAATGAATACTGCTTAAAGTCTTTGTTGCTGATCCAGATGTTACACAGCAGCCTCTCGACATGTTTGCAGTAGAACATATGCCTGAACAGCATCTGGTATCTTGTCAATGCTTTCCTAAAACACACACAGAGAATATTTTATTTAATGGTTGTGTTAGATATAACCTGAATATTTTTTTTAAGTATCATCAACTTACTATACCAGATAATAGTCTCTGTTTTGCAACTTGTTTGTTGAAGAAGAACAGTGGGTTAATACCCTGGATTTCTGTCTGTACAGCAGCAGTTATGTAAAAGATACAACAGCATAACAAGAAGATGTGTTTCGCACAATATTATAGGTTGATTACAGTCTATAAGAGTTTTACTTCTAAAAAATGAAGCTTTATTAATTTCATGTGTCTATAATATTTTATGAGTTTAACAAAACAAGGTAATGATTGATTTTCTTCACTATGAGCACTGATATTTTGGTCTTGGAGTGTTACTTGTTTTTAGATGATTTTTCAACATCAAATACTCTTAAATTATATGTTACTTGTTATTGAGAAAACTGCGTTTTTCATGGCCATTACTTTAAATATAGTTTATTTCTTGATTAAGTTTGTAAACCCTTTGCACACAAGAAAACCCAGAGGTTTTACATGTCACATTTGTACTATCTTTCCACCACTTTGTCATGGTGGCTTAAAAATGATTACAAAAGCTCTATATAATAATAATAATAATACAATGATTTCTGAACCTGTTGATGATGAGTGAGAGCGGCCATTTGACAATATAGTCAAAGGAGAAGGCCTCCAGGCCACTTAGGGCCGCATCAGTAGGGTCTGCGTTGATGATGGCTTTTTCTTGCTTGGTCTCAATGGCGAGTACCCTCAGCAGCTGGGTGATGACATCATGAGGCATTAAGTCAATCTGCAGAAAAAGGAAAGAATGTTTATACTGCAAGTCTGAATCAGCATGATTTATCCACCACACGATTCATGAGTGACGGGGGGGTTTTAGAGGTTTTGTTAAAGTTTCTGTATTTTTCCTCCTACAACCCATGAGTCACTTGAAGGGGAAGGAAATATTGTTCATTTTTTCCTTTAACTGCATATAACAAAGGTATGGCATTCCTTCAGTCTACCTTGAGGTCATCTTTAAATGGGTCTGTGTTTGCGGTGCTCATCCTCAAAGCCAATTCCAGAAGGGCCTCAAGTCTGGGAGGAACAATGTCATCGACTGGCTTCTTCAGCTCTTCCTCTGTTAGGTCCATGAAGTGCACAAAGAAATCACCCTTGTCCATCAAGAAGTAGTGCTTAATTGACCTAGCAACAGGGGAAATATTAGTGAATTCAAAGGTCATTTTGGTGATAATGCCATTCCTTTAAATACCATCTGAATTAATTTTCTTACCTGAGGCGTGACACCAGCTCCTTTTCTTCCATGAGGAAGTCTAGCAGCACCTTGCTGGCGTAGTTGTAGGCTTTCTCTATCTGCTCCACATAAGCCCTCTCTTTCAGGGTGTACAAGACTTCCTTAGCGTCTGGACACGTCACATCACGTCCACACTCTCGCACAACATTCAAGTATTTTCCTAGGGAATAAAACAGAAACATAAAAATAAACATTACTCTCAGAATGACAGACTGCTAAAATGTTCAAAATATTATTCTTCTGTTTACCTGTGCTTAATATTTTATCTGCCATTTTCTGCAAATAGGACGGTATCCGATGCTGCACAATGGTGTATCGCTGATCCCAGTATTTGTCGTTGTAGTCTTCTTGAATCTTCTCTTTTTGCAGCTCATGCTCTTCCACCATGAACTCACTATTCACACGCAAAATACACAGACAGGGGATTTTACATTAGGAACTGAGTGTTGGTTCTATTGACTCTTAAATGTGAGAATATCTGTACCTGTATGGATCCTTGATGATGCCCCTGTAAATCCATTTCTCTAGTATTTCGAAGTAGGGGACGCTGGCGGCTTTAGTGAGGTACAGACACAGCTCCTGAGCCTGGCTGTCACCGGTGTAGTTGAAGGTTCTGTCATGGAGAAGGCTCAGTGTTGACCCACCCATACACTCTCCCTTGTCCACTGAGGAGGCTGTGACAATAACAAATCCAACTCAATAACTAAATTTCATGTAAGTACACAAGGAATGAACAATAATTCTTGACATTCCTGCAAGTAATGTCAAAAAAAATAATCACAACATACATGCAAATTATTTTACATTATATAATCTTTAAATATTTGCAGTAATCAGCATTATGTGAGAAAACTCTGCAGGAGCTTCATGGCCTGGCTCTCATTACACCTGCCACAGGTCGCCCTCCAGTGGCTACATGTAGTTGTTTCCAAAGAAAACCTCCTGAACATGGATCCAAATAATACTAAATATTCATCCAATACTGATGTGCGTATTTGTATTATTTATCACATGATGTACAATGCTGTACATTATCAACAACGTACAAAAGGCAATGAACATGCAACAAAAAGAGGAATTGTTGGTGGGACTAAATCATTTCAGGAGGATTTGGTAAAACTAGATGCAATATTACTTCTAAAATGAATATAAAATGTGGATAAACAAGTGTTCAAATAGAAAAGTCATCTTTCAAACCTTACCAATAGAAGCCAGTATCTCCATGGTCCTCATGGTGGGCTGGATGTAGAACCAGAGCTTCTGCAGGGACAACAGGCCCTGCCGCTGAAGGTGCTCGAGCTGAGTTACAAGTATTAGGTACTCTTTCATCAGGGTCCTCATGGCTGCAGTTAAAGCGTGGTTCACCTGCCCATACTCAAAAGACGACTTCTCCTCAATGAATCTGGTGGGAAAAATGCATCAATAAATTTGCAGCAGTATACAAAGTACATGAAAAAACATTGTCACCCATCTTGAACAGCATCACGGCTGCAAAGGTTTATCTTATAGATACTCAAATAGAAACCACACAGTGTTAACGTTAGCCAACACACCTTGTTATAGTAGAGTAATAAGATGCAACTGGTAAAATTCTGTTGACCAGCTCCTTAATGGACATGTCCAATGTTGAATCTACAATGAAGGAGCGGTTCTGCCTCCCCAGTACAGGTTGAGCTGTGATGTCTCTACCATCAACTCCGATTAGTACAAACAGCAGATCTTCCACCAGAGCCTGTTCCTGAGCCCCCAGGGGCAATGTACCTGGGCACAGATACAGAAACAGACAGAAATGTGTCAATCACCATTAGAACCACCATCAACAATTTTGTTTACAGCAGTTTCAGATAAAAAAATACAGATACTGATCACAGGGCGGAACATAGGATCTGATAAATGTCCAGGGATAATAGTCTACATATATTAAAAAGCAAACTGCATAAAACACAAAGGGTGGTGAATCACTACTTACCAACGGCCACAGCTGGTTCTCCTGTTGGGGTGGACCCAGTAATGAAGTCGCCAAGCAGTGCAGGGCGGTCGTACACCCAGTTAGGAAAAACAGGATTGGGCTGGGTAGGATTCTTCTTATTATGTCTATCCCTCAGCATCTTCCGAGTGACTTCAGCAGGCTAGAGGCAAATTTAAGCACAGAGTGTTAAGACTCTTTTTAAGTTAAGACTTAAAAATTTACTTTTCTGTCTTTGTCTAATATACTTTAAAACAGGGGTGGGCAATTTAGGTCCTCGAGTACCGGTGTCCTGCATGTTTTAGCTATTTCCCTCTTCCAGCACACCTGGACATCATTACATCATTATCAGGCTTCTGCAGAGCTTAGGGATGAGCTGATCATTAATTGAACCAGGTGTGCTGGAAGAGGGAAATATCTAAAACATGCAGGACAGGACACCAGCCCTCAAGGACTGGAAGTGCCCACCCCTGCTTTAAAATAATCCATGCTACATGTTTCATGGAACACATCAAGCCTCCTGATCGTTTCAACCTCAGCCTACCATAGGAGCATTGGAGCTAGCTGTCACATTGCCGAGCTTCTTTCGCAATTCGTCCAACTCCTGTATAGACATCTTGGTGCTGGTCTGAGGCAGAGTATAACTTGTAGTTGTGGATGAAGCTGTGTTTGTCGAAGACTCTGATCTCTCCTTGGCATTCTGCTGAAGAAACTGAAGAGTCTGCAAAAAACATAAAAGTGATGAGAAAAAAACAATGTGTTAAAAAGGTTTAATTCTTTAATCAACTTTTATTTAAATGTGAGCATTAAAACAACTGTGAATTATTCTCTGACAATAAAACAAGAGAGAACATAAAACCACAACGGACAACCAAAAGATCAATGTCATTACCAGGTAATGACTAAAGACTACATATGTATTTGCCTGTAATTCATTACCTCTTTATCCTCACAAAGTTTGGAGAGCAGATAGACCAGAGGATCCAGGTTACGAACGTTTTTGGATTTGAGTTCTTCATACTTCCTCAAGAAGTCCTCAGGTGTTTTAGAAAACTCTGCTAGTTTGACCTGAAAGTCAATATACAGAAAATGAAAAAAAACTGCAACATCAATTTCCCTGAGCAGTACAATATATCACCTTGATTTTGGTAAACTCAATTGGACAAAACTAAATCCAGTTAAAACCAGTAACATCTAGTTCATTTGCATTTATAACTGCATATATCAATTGTGATATATTCGGGTTGGCACTGACTTTATTTGATCCTTCGGGGTGTAAACTCTTCAAGATAATATAATTTCACTTATGTAGGATGAAATGTCAATCTCTCAATACTGGTAACGTTCGTTACTCACCTTGGCACTGTGAGCAGACACTGTAGTAGTGACATAAGGGGTCCTGTGCTTCTGCAGTAAATCAATGTATCCCTCTGCTCCATCACCGCCTCGCACATGAAGCAGACTGAGCAGCTCATTCACGTCGTGGTGTATCCTAAACTCACTCATGGTTTAAGCAGCTGAAATGAGAACACATTGTAAAGGCGATGCAAAAAGATGAGAAAAGGTAGTATATTAGGCATTATATTACTGACATTTATTAGAATATAATAAAAAAATATCATAATCGGTGTTACTTGCATGCAACATCTAATATAGTGCT
Organism: Apogon talboti; assembly: GCA_037367365.1. Classification (NCBI taxonomy): domain Eukaryota; kingdom Metazoa; phylum Chordata; class Actinopteri; order Kurtiformes; family Apogonidae; genus Apogon; species Apogon talboti. Next base: position 14,732,788 of record JAPQRQ010000012.1, read on the forward strand.
TAAATCCTTGTAGTTATTTAGTATTTGTTAACTTCTTATTACACGATGCACCTACGCAGCATCCTTTAGGGATGCAGAGCTAACAGTTTGGCTAACTAGCTTGTTAGCAAGCTCAATGTAAAATAAATGAGCCCAAAGGACAAGAATGCTAACTGCGTAGCTAGCCTACCCAAAATACACATAAATCTGCCAATATGGTTCGAGAGAGGAAAGTTGTAATTGCTGGTCTTACTACTGGTTGTGCATCGTACCTGCCAGTCGCGTCCACTACAAAACAAAACGTTACAACGACACACAACAGCACAAAAACAACTAGAGCCACCACAACGCGCCTACCACTGGTCAAATTTTTCTTCTTCTACTACTTAAAATTCCGCAGTGATGACGCAGCTCTGCTCTCCAGAGGTACGGTGGAACACAGCACATATTTCAAGATTTTCTAACTTATTACACTTTTAACAGAGAGAATAGAATAAAAAACGTGTATTCACTTTACACGTATGTATCGTTATGGAATCAACCAAGAGGAAACAGACACACATAGAAGTATAAACTGTGTGAAAAAAGGTGTTAAAATGCAGCTAAAATACAAACTATGACTCAAGATAAGGATAAAGTTTATAAAGAGGACGCAAAACACAGAAACACCGTATGGACCTAGCAGTTTAAAGCAGTTTGTTTTGTATCATAAAGATGTGCATGCGTATGTGCGCATGCTGTATAATACGATAGAATAATTCTGTTAAGGCTTAGGATAAAAATGGTGAGGAAATGTTATATGTATTATTCATTTACATGTTGACATTTTTATGTATGATGTGACAACCGAAAAGCTACATTGGCTTTTATTTTGAAAAACGATGACATAGCGGAAGTAAACATTAATCACGTTACAACCCGGAAGAATTGCCTTTCTCTGATTAACGTTTGAATAGACAAGAATGAGCAATTTATCTTATGGAGAAACGATTAAACGCGATGCTGTTTACATCGAATACACACTAATAGTCATATTTTTGCATTAATCTTTGGCTGGATAGCTAGAGGCGGTCGAGTGTGAGCAGCAACGCCCTGATGCCAGCCTCCCCGTCGGAGAAAAATAGCCTCGCTCTGTTTACAAATCGGCTGAGAGAAATTGTTGCCCTGCAGCGTATCGTTAGCTAATCGGTTTTTAGACGAAGAAAACATGGCTGAACTGCATGTTGTGGAACCGAGCGGTACTGGCACCATAGAGCAGACCGAGCACCGGGATGTCAGAGGCTCTGTGCGCTTGGCTTCGCCCACCCTGATGGTTCCGCCGCGGAGCAACCAGCTCAGTCCCGGGGTGTCGAGCAGCAGCAGCGGCCGATCAGTGTTTGGGTTCCCGGTGAAGAGCAACCCCAGCTCCCCATCTGAACCGGTAGACAAGCCGGGATCACGCTGGGTTCGCCTCAACGTTGGCGGTACCTACTTCATCACAACCAAGCAAACATTGTGCAGAGACCCCAAATCATTCCTGTACCGACTGTGTCAAGAAGACCCCGACCTGGACTCTGACAAAGTGAGTAAAAGTCTTAGCAGGTGGCTTCATTGCCAGGTTAATACCGTCAAAATGATCAGAGATTAATTAATAACCGGGGAAAGGCCCCAGGGTCTCAGATCCCCAGGGGACCTAATGCCCCAGTTAATTGTAAGTTTGTTAATATAATAGAAAACCTGTAAAAAAAAAAAAAGGATGATATAGACCTTAAGCTTCTCTACATCATTTTGAGACACTGCTTTCAACAAAAGGGCCCGTCTGTCAATTTAGTTACTTCCAATATATACAATTATTTTTTGTATTCATTGCTTTGACAATAATTGTTTAAGAATATCGTAATCAATGTCCATCACAATTTATCTCAGTCCAAACAGATATTTTTATATGCTGTACAACTCAAATATACATGTATTTAATTATAAGATTTAACAGAATTTCAACAAATGCTCTCGTTTGAGAAGTTGGAGCCACTGTTTTCCATCTTTCCTTAATGGTAAGATATCACATATCAAAACTGTAGCCAGAAGCCCTATCTTAGAAACATAGTACCTAATGTACATGGAAAGAAGGTTCATAGTGGCTTTTCATTTTAGAAATGTGGCTGTTGTAGTTTAAACTGGCAAGTAAACATTTGGATGCCTTTTTAGAGATAAAAGTTGGCTTGAAGCTGTGCTTTTATGTGTGGAACTGTATTTGTTGAAATAACGCTGATCCCCTTTCGCTTTGCCTACAAGATGTTAAATCATTTGCTCCTATAGACCAGCAGTGGTCATTATTCATTTAGCTGCTGTAAATTCATGCGTTTTCTTTCCATAATTTCCACCTTGATGTTAGTCACTATCATTGCTATTGTTGTTGTTATTCACTGTTATTGCACTCTTCATATATCTGCAATGTGATAAACTAACAATACACGCCAACTCTTTTGCGTTTTTGAAGGATGAGACAGGAGCCTACTTGATCGACAGGGATCCCACATACTTTGGACCCATACTGAATTACCTTCGGCATGGGAAACTGATCATGGATAAAAATCTGGCTGAGGAAGGTAAAAACTGAGTCACGACGTCTATATTTTCCTTTGTGAGGACATAGCTGGTTTGCAGTGCTACAGTTTTTAAACCATATATATAAACTTGTATTTCTTACAGTTTACCGTTGCTTGAATGCATCATTTAATGACATTTATTTTGTGTCAGGTGTTCTTGAGGAAGCTGAGTTCTATAACATAGCTTCGCTGGTTAGACTGGTTAAAGAGAGGATACGGGATAATGAGAACCGGACATCTCAGGTAGATTCAAATAAGTCTTTAAAGATCCTTTTTTGTACTAGTAAAAATGTGTGTGCATATAATTGATGCCGTGTTCCCTCAGTAACATACTCTGTGTGCCTTTGTCCTGTCCCCCAGGGGCCTGTGAAGCATGTTTATCGAGTGCTACAGTGCCAAGAGGAGGAACTCACACAGATGGTCTCAACCATGTCAGACGGTTGGAAGTTTGAGCAGGTGCAGAAAGCTGGGGCTTTTTTTCTGATGTCATGTTTTAGTTTATGCTTTAGTTATTTCAGAGCTGCTGTTTCAACATTTAGATCTGACAGAAGCCTCTAGCGTGCCTCGGTACATTTTTGTTATGCAAATGGAGCTTGAGATATTCATCACGTAAAGGAAAATGAATTTTCCACATTGAAATAACTAAAGGTGTTTTTGGACCAAATAAAATAAAATAATACACATAATTTACTTATGTATTACATTAAAATTATTAATTGTAAGAAACATCAGTAGAGAATATTTATGGATAATGTTCATCATTTAATTGTATGTAACTGTACATTACTGTCCAGAGATAAATATTATCATTAAATTAAAGTATTCCCAGAGGTATTGGAGGGGTAGTTTTAGACGTAAATATTTAATATGATATAATATTTAAATGTTAATATTTTGGTTTGGGTGAAGGGAAGTTGACATAAATTGACCTGATTGTTTAACTTTAAAAAGGAAGTCCTTAATAAAAATGATTTGATTTCTCCTAGAATCCTTGTCAAACCTATATGTTCTCTACATTTCCGTTATATGATCAATATGCTTTGTCAACTTAAAATGTTTATTTTGTGATGGTATGTGGCAAAATATTATACCTACATTGCAAAAAATTGTTGCTCCTTCTTTTTGATTTTTGGCTACAATTTCATTAACTGCTCAGTGTATTGTCACATTACCCAACCCTACTTTAAAGCAAATTTGTACCGTCAAATATATTTAAATATATTTTTTGTCGTACCTTTTACTCATGTCTAGTTATTCCTTGAGAGATGTTTTTCTGTACGCCACATATAGATTTTTGGTTGGTCAGATTTTGTGCCCCACTGTTGAAATGCATTAAAAATTCACACGACTCTTATCTGTATTACCTGGAGGCAATCTTCTGATTCCATGTCATTTGCTGTGTCTTCTGTGCTTCTTCAGCTTATAAGTATTGGCTCCTCATATAACTATGGCAACGAGGACCAGGCAGAGTTTCTATGCGTAGTTTCCCGGGAACTCAACAACTCCACCAATGGCATTGTCATCGAGCCCACTGAGAAGGCTAAGGTGAGAGAACGTAAAAAAAAAAAAAAAAACCTTGACTGACTGCAGGTTGGAAATACGAAGAACATCTGACTCCTTCTCTCTGTTCCCTCACAGATCCTTCAAGAGCGAGGCTCGCGGATGTAAAGAGACCAGACCCTGAGCTAAATAACACTTTATCAACAAAAACAAAACAACCACATGAACATTTTCTCAATGAGTTTTACCCCCCCGACTCCATCATCAACCGCCACCATCATCAAACCCCCCCTCCCCTCCTCTGGTGTGCCTTTCCACAGCGGGGGGCTCCCCTGACGCCTCCTTCCTCCAGTGCTGCAACACAACCGACACTTGTATTCTGATTTCTTCTCCTCCGCCACAGGCTGCGGACCGATTCAGGGGGAGTTTAAAAGAGATTACAAGTGAGCGGTGTTCCTCATTGCAGCTATTATGGTCAGTGTCATGGCAGTTCAGGCTACGGTGCTAGTTGTAGCCCCTTGTTTTTTTTTCAGTGGAAGGACGCACAGAGCTACGATAAATCATCATCATCATCCTTATCATCATCACCGCACTTTTATCTGAACGGATGCTACTTCTCTCTCATACGTTTGGCTACATTAACTAAGCAGAAATCTCCTCAGGACTCTTAAAGGACATAAAGGAAAGACAACAACTCCACGGACTGAGCCTCTTTCTTTACCTGAATCCAATAATGGAATGAGCATGGGCCCCAGCGCACCATGCTCTTCTCTGTACGCCCTCCCAGACTCCTCAGCTGGTGGTCACGCTACAAGGAAAAACTGAACTCAAGAGGCCAGGGCGTCCAGAGGCGGAGCACGCTGCAGAGTCACATCGCTCTGTTTGAGCCAGCTCTTTGTCCACTCCCATTTTTGCGAGACGCCCCGGCTTGGCTCACCCCAGAGGTGGCGCTGCTGGGAAATCTTGGAGTGTCACTCCTGCTTTCTTGGAGTCCGCCCCACACACACACACACACACACACACACACACACACACACACACACACACACCCCCGTAATCTTGGTATTTCAGTGCAAATGTAAACAAATGACTCTAAAAGACTAAACTACACCTGTGTACAATTTGTCAAGGCATGTGAGGAATCTATATAAATCTATATAGGCTACATGATGAAATTATATGAAAAAAAAATGAATGCAAATGGTGTAATTGTTGATTTCTGTATCATAGTAGTCATATATTTACATATAACGATGAGTGAGTCTCTTTAAATGACAGAAAATACCAGTTTTAATAACCTGTTTTCCTGATGGTTTTTCACCCAGTGGTGAGGGTGTGAGGATGTGTATGCAGTGCCTCTCTGCTTTCTATCCATGACTGAAATATCAGAAATCCTCGAGATCTTTCAACTGCACGTTTTCTGTAGTGATCCTTCGAAAACTTCAGATATCCTAAATCATTTTTCTCTTTAACTATCCTACTTTGGTCTCTTGCATATCTTAAAATTGTAATTAGGGACAAGGAAAACTATAGTCATTGCCGTTTGTCCAGGGAAGACGTCGGACTGTGGCCAGTCTGTATGCTGCCTCAAAACAAAAAAAAACCTGAAGCACCCTTCTCCCCCCGGCCTTGTGCTTACTCTCATGTCCTCTTCCGCTCCCTCCGCAGCTGCCTCTGTTGCCAGCTCTCGACTTAACACAGCACACGCCCCCAAATGATTGTGTTGTCTTTTGTAGCACTTGTAGCAACTGTGGCACAAGCTAAACTGTGCTCCTCATGCTTAACGCCCTGAAATACCTGAGCCTACATCGTCACAGAAAGTTACAAAAGTGAACTTCTCCAGATGGGTGTCTCAGTTTTCTGAGCTTCAGCGGAAACTGAAAGGAAGGGAGGACTTTGATCCCAGATGTTATGTGAGATTTTTGTTTTCTGTGCCAATATTTAGATACTTGGCTGAAGTATATTTCCTCTCAGAATATACTTACCATTAAGTTGCCTTCTATCTGTGTTATCTACTGTTATTATATTTATAGCAACATTATAGCATTGTGTGACGTGCACATATAAACAGTTGTTTCCAGTTCTTTGTTGCTGCAGAATTTAATCAGTTCTACGCAGACAAAAAACAAATCAGCCTCTAATGCTCTAATGTGCAGAATTCAACTATTTGCAATATATCCTTATAACAGCTAAATCTCTCTCGAATTGATGATTGTGAATATAATGTTGTTATAAATGTAAGTGCAGTTTTTTTACAGGCAACTTAATGTGGGTTTGAGCCATATTTACACATATCAGATGGAGAATTGAAACTTCACGTCACCCATTGTGCAGATTGAACTCTTACTCACATTCTGACTGTGGAATTAATCATTTTGCTCCCAAAAGCAAAAGGAGCGTCCAATCTTTACGCGATATCATCGACACCTATCATTGGCATTGAACACTTTGATAAACCATCCTTTGTATAAAAAAAAATATATTTGATGCAATTATGTTATATCAGCATGAACAAAAAGAATGCGTTTCAAGAAGAAGATGAAGAAGAAAAAAAAAATTTAACCTTTACCTTTGTTGTTGTCATGCTCCCTGACCGCGATCAGTCAGGCCTCAGAGCTCAAATTTTGATGTGACTTCTATTTTTGTTCTTCTTGAGTGTGTGTTGTGCAGTTTTCTTCTACTAATCAGAGCCGTGAGCAGACTGTGTGCTGCTAAAAATGCCCAAACGTCTCATCGAGGAGAGCGCTTTTCTCCGGTGTCTCTGGGCCTTTTCAAAGCACCTTGGGTGTTGTTTCCCTTCGTCTGTGTCCAGTGTTGTGCCTTTGACCTGTGTTGTGCACAGTTGTTCTCCCTTCTATCATACGGTGCCTCTCATACCTTAAAAAAGCCACGAGGCACCTACCTGAGGTATAATATATAAATGCGGTCTTTAGCTTGGTTTCTGTTGTTAGTGTTTCAGTGTGAGGCAAGCCAAACGAGTCCATTGCTCACCATGTAGTTGGTTTTTTTGGGGTTTTTTTTTTGTAATCACAAAAATATTGCTGACCTTACCAGCTGCTTCCTCTGTGCCAATGTTTCTTTTGAACTGAAAACACCTGACACTCCTGGAGACTCAAAATGTTCTACCCTCTGCTTTTATCTTAGTAAAACTCCAGCAGTGCATTTGGGTTTGACTACTCTTGCCGTCTCGCTGGCTTTATGTTCTTGAGTTGCATGTTTCGTTTCAAGGCGAGCCGCCTGAGACGACCCCACGTTTCTGACATTTGTAAAACACCTTCAGAGCACTTATCTGTCACCGTTGTGAGCCCAGTTTGATCTTATTTATCACCTAGCTTATAAAAACAAAAAGGCGACCCTTAGTTTTTACTTTTCTCCTGCACTCTTTAGTCTACTGAAATGTGCAATGTTAACAAATCTGCAAAAAATATATCTGTTTTGGCACGTGAAAACATGAGAGCATGCATTGTTCTAGAGATTATGATGTTGTGTACTGGAATTTGTCTGACCTCTGTGTTAGTGCAAAGTGTATGTGATGCATGGTGGGGGAGCAGAGGGAAGGCATGGCTCTGTGGTAGGTGTAGATTTCTTGTGTGGAACAGTTGGTCTACAACTAGACATATTCTCCAATCACAAGGTCCGTTTCTTTGTCGTTTTTTTTGTACCTTGTCATGTTAAGAAATGGCAAACTTTGAACAAGACTTAACCAAATTAACCAACCAGTCAGATTTCAGAGCCCCTTGCCCGGGTTTTTATAGAATCCACCTACAGATCTATACACAAAAACAAATGAATTTATTTTATTTTTTTTTTGATCCACGGATCATTTTGCCAGTTAATCTGTAAACACCTGCATGCGTTTGTGAACATGCACACTTGTACACTCATTTAGATGTATTGAAAAAAATGTCATCTATTAACAGTTATTTTGTCTTCATTTATCAACAGTATTGATGTCAAATGTGAATATTGTCAATGGAGACTGTGGAGAAATGTTTGGAACCATTTTGTCTGATTGTTTGTTCACTTTTATTTATTTTATATTTTTGGATTTTGTCTACCAATGTTGTTTCTTTACATGTAACAATTTTAACAAAACCGAGTCTGGTTTTTAATCATAAAATGTGTCTGTGTTTTAAGATGTTGTTCCATGTCTATTTATTGCTTTTTTCTGTATTTATATGGCTTTGGCTTTATGACTTTATGGATCCCACTGTCGGAAAATTGCAAGGTCCGTTTACAGCAGCAAAAATACAGAAAATAGTACTGAAGACAGAACATTTAAGAGTAGAAACAGGAAATACAAAAGAGTATGTTTTTCTGTATATACATATTATTAACACATTTAAAATAGAATTGCACATGATGATTGAAAAAATTATGAGATATGGAGGGATTTACTGTGAACTGTTGTGAAGTCTGATGGTTGTTGAAAAGAATGAGCTGTGGTATCGCTCCTTCTTGCACTCAAACTGTCTCCAGACTGAGGCTGAGGTTGGACAGATACAGAACCACCTCACTGAGCTGGTCCGCACACTCCCTGAGCAGCACCTGGAGCTGATGCCATTGGGGCCTGTGGTTTTTTCTGGCCCTTAGTCTTCCTGAGCTCCGTCTTCACCTGGTCCCTAGTGAAGTGGGGGGGGGGGGGGGTCGCC
>JAPQRQ010000012.1:14763360-14773938 GCA_037367365.1 Apogon talboti
CAGACTCTCAAGCCAATTTACAGAAACCCAACAGAATCCTCCAGGAGCAAACAGTGGCGAGGAAAAACTTCCTTTTTTCAGTGTGTCATTCTTTGTCAAACAGGTGCTGAAAGAGCAGATCCAGGATTGCCATGCACGGAACAAAGAACTGGTTCACCAGTCAGTCAGTGGCATCCACATAGTGCGCAGCTTTAAAGGAGAGGAAGTGGAACAGAGGCGGTATGACAAGGCCCTGGAGGAGCTCTGCACCATTACAAGGCGTTCAAGACTTTACAGTATAACCTACACTTTCATACGAAGGGTAAGAGATTTGTATACTTACTGTAAGAGTGTTGATCCTTTTTTCGACTACAACTATAGTAGTAGTGCTTTACTCGCAAGTGATTTCTTTCTGTGTTCGTACTTTCAGGTTGTGAGTCTTGGAATAAAGATATTCATTCTGATGCAGGCCCGTATACTGATCTCATCTGGTCAGCTTACCATTGGTAGTCTTGTGACTTTTTTGTTGTACCAGAAGCCCATGTCATATAATTTAAGGGTGAGCACATTTACCTGCAAGTGAATTTCCACCTGCAAGAACTGTTCCACTGATGTGTTTATTTATGGATATTTGTTTCTTTACCACAGGAGATTATGTATGGCTACGGAGACACAATGAGCACTGTCGGTGTCATATCCAAAGTGTTCAGCTACCTTGACCGGATACCAAAGATTAAGAAGGAGGGAAACTTAGCCCCTGAGAAGCTGGAGGGAAGAATTGTTTTCCAAAATGTCACCTTCACTTACCCATCAGCTTCTGCGGATAAGCCAACACTCAAGGTGACAGTTTGATGACCTAAAACTCATTGTCAGAGGTATTTGCATCAGTTGTTATGCACAAGCTACAGGTTAATTTTTTTTAATTTGTTTAATCCTTGCAGTCGGTTTCTATGAAACTGCAGCCTGGGAAAATGACAGCCCTCGTTGGTCCCAATGGCAGCGGAAAGACGTCCTGCGTCAACCTCCTGAAGAGACTCTATGAACCTCAGGAGGGACAGATTCTACTGGATGGAGAACCGCTGCAGCGCTACAAACACAAGTATCTCCATCAGAAGGTACTGGCGGTCAATCAGAAAGAGGCTGAAAACTCAAATCACAGTAGTTTTGACTTTTTATGGCTCAGACTGGAACTAGTTTTATCTAAGATGCATAATTTCCCTCAGAGTTATGTTACTTTTGCTAGTTTTGCTCACATTAAATCTAATCGACACACTGTATGTTTTTATATATTTTAAACCCAGTTTCCTAATGTCACAAATAGTGGAAGCTACATATATAAGAATAACTGTTGTAAAGTTTGGTAAAATAAACTTCAGCACTGTGTCTTTTAAATTTTTTTTTAAGATGGCGTTGGTATCCCAGAATCCTGTGTTGTTTTCTGGTTCGCTAAGATACAACATTGAATACGGCCTGAGCGACTGCAACTTTGAGAAGGTGAAAGAAACGGCAGACAGTCTCAATGCAGAGGCTTTCATCTCACATCTGGAGGATGGGTATGACTCAGGTACAGAGGCACCAGCATGTTTTAGGTTTGAATTAATGTATTTAATCCTCTATGAACATGTGAATTTATATGTTTTGTAAAAGCACAACAAAAAAACCCAAAAAACCAGCTTTTAACGAACATTAAAAAGACAGAGGTGGATCAGTAACAGGAATAAAAGCAGTTAAATATTAACTTCCAACAGTTTGTGTCAGATGTTATGAGATGGGAGGACAGTCTTTGTTGATCAGTATAAAAGTGGTAATTTGACTAGGACAACCACAAACAAGCTCAAAGGAGATAGAGGGAGAACTCCAGCCGTGAAAAATGACCTAACCTAACCTAAGGGATGTTTTAACTACATTTAAAACATCCTGAGACAAGGTGTTGAAGTCTCAATTATTTATTAATAGTAATGATGATGAAAAATATTCATTGTTGTTTTCACAGATGTGGGTGAAGCTGGTGGAAAGCTGAATGTGGGACTAAGACAGTGGATCGCCATCCTCAGAGCTCTGGCTCGAGATCCACAGATCATTATTCTGGATGAAGCCACCAGCAAACTGGATATTACCGCACAACATGCTGTTAGTAAAACACGTTCAAAGCATCAACAGTGAAAGGCTTCTGATGAGTTTGGGCTGTAATTGGCATTGAGCTGCTGGTCTCTGTGTCTCCCTGTAGGTGCTGCCGGAGATTCTGAAAGCTGGTCGTACAGTGCTGGTGGTGGCCCATCAGTTAGCGACTGTGGAACAGGCTGATCACATTATCTTCTTAGAGAAAGGAGAAGTCGTGGAGGAGGGGACACACGCCGAGCTCATGGCAAAGGAGGGACGTTACTATCGTCTCAAAGAGGAACTGTTCACAAGTTAGGTACTGTACGCTGCAGAAAGGGAAGAACAGCAGGGTTTCTTTAACAGTGGGGTTGTCAGGTTGACCATGGCCTTGGTCCATAGGTCAGGATTTACAGTGTATAATGACTTCCAGGGTGGAGTCCACACAGAAACCCTCTGTGTGTTTACAGTGTGTATATTACAGATAATATGTTGTGGTTGAGGAATTTGCTTTGCTTTTGGTTGAACGGCATAAAACACACCATGACACAACACTTAAAATGTAGCTGTAATGTTGAATGCCAACCTGTAATATTGTTTTTAATTTTTGTTATTTGGACAATGTTATTGTACAGAAAGCCTTTGAATAAATATTGATGGGGTGTTTCTAAAACCTTATCTCAAAGGTTTAGACACCAACACTACAACACTACTTGGTCTCTGTCATGCTGTGTGTCTGTTAATATGTATGTATGTATACTTTATCAAACATTAAAGCTAAATGCATTATCTGCTATGTGACCCCCACATGAACCAAAAGGGTTGCATGGTGAAGAACAGTCTCCGTCAATTCTGTTGATTACATTTTATTCTGTTTCGTCAAATATTGTTTGACAATATTTGACGAAACAGGAAGTCATCTAGGACCCAAAAGAAAATTCCAATTATTAGAGGCGGCCTAACAGGATAAAATCCAAAAGCCTGTAAAACCCTGTAAAAATGCATCTAATCCAATAAAAGGACAAAAGGAGGAAGAACTTTGAACATGTAGTAATCCTACAGGAATGTACAAATTTAACATATTTTTGGGTTTCCCTCTTGCTTCAATCCGTTACACTAGATTCAGAAGCCTTTGTATGCGTTTTAATTTTTGCATAAAAGTAATATGATGTTCTAAATGACCTCAGTAGTGAAGGTAGATGATTTCGTGGTTATGATTTCCTGTGAGTGTTTTTTTCTTTGTCTTTTGTTTTTGCCGCTAGTATAAAGAAACTTAAAGGAGGGGAGTAGGAGAAGCATAAATAAAACTCTGGCTTCAGCTTCTTCCTTTTTTGGTTAAAAATGGAACAAACTGAATGTTTTTTTTTAAAGTGTGTGTTTTTTTAATGTAACCAAAATAAAAATATTCATTCATTCAAGATTTAATAGTAAAAACCTGCAAAAATACATTCATTACACTTAAAATACATGTTTTGTTTTTATGTATGAAAATCAGTGAAACAATGATGCGAAGATAATCAATCATTCCACCTAAAATAAACAAATTCAGTGTTACTGAAGGCACCACATGCATGCCTTATAAGTGCAGGTTGTGTTTTTGATAATGTATCTGTAACTGTCCCAGCATGCACCGCCCTTCTTTTGGATCTGCTCCAGACTCTTTGTCCTACATTAAAAAAAAAACACTATGTACAGTAGTTTGGGACTAATCCTGACAGACAGATTGACAGACAGACAAGGGGAAAACACAAGAGGCTGTGAGTAAATAACAATAAGTAACAGATTAAATCATGATATCTACTGGGTTCGTTGATTCGAGCTGTTGGCGTCGGTGCGTTCGGCGCCGCCCCAGGACACACTGGATTGGTCAATCAAACTTTGAGTGAGTATTGTTTCCTCTGGTGACGGATCAAGGTCCGAGTGTGAAATTGGTTCTAGTCTCGGCTGTCTCCTCGGGTACTGGCCAGTTCCTTGCTGGTCTCTGCAGCTGTGGACCTGAAGACTGAGTGCTTGAATTTATTGCACCGGAACTCTGCAGCTGTCTACAATGATTCCCAGGATTACTCTGTGCTCCAGGTCTCTTCGACATAATCCCGATTTTTCGAGGACTTTAGAAGTTTTGTGCAGACCCTGGACGCGTCATCGGGGATTACCTGCAGCAAGTCGGTGAGCTGGTTAAAAATATAGGTCATCTATTAAACTATTGAATAACAATGCTTTGTTGACATGTTTCCCGCATCAGCTGTTTCATAAACATTACAAAATATCCTGCGAAATAAAATAGCAATCCCACTGTTTGTGACTTTTTCCTTCATTGTTATGCAATAAAATGACGCTTAGAAGTTGTTACGTGATCGATCGTCTTCATCTGAAAATTGCCGGTGATTCCTATTTAAATTGTCCCCAAGTGAAAGTTGCTGAGCATGCTCTCTGTTGCAGACTGAGTGTCTAAACTGTTATAAGGACTTTATCATGGTATAACTGAGAAAATCAGAGCTGCTTGTTGTTTTTTTTGCAAAGAAAAGGAAGGGGTGGGGACATAAGGAACCCCTCTTGGTTCTGCAGCCCATCACCCATAAACTGTGTCAAGTTGCAAAACAACTGTCTGCATTATTCATTATTTATAAACGACTATATTTGATAAGTTTGGAGTTTAATACCTTTAAAACGTGCATGTAATCTTGTACATATGCACATATAGACCCCCCCCCCTCCCCCCATGCCCATTTCCTCAAAATGTAAGGAATTTCCAGATCAGCAGATATCATGTCCTGTCCTATTCAGAAGTTACACTATAAACAATGTTTAAAAAAATACAAATGCAACCTGATTTAGAAGAAAATGCTATCTGTTCACTGCAGATCTGCTGTAAAGCAAGTTTTTCCTTTTTTGAGTAACACTTGCAAACGTTTACAATGGTATTTTTTGGTTGTTTACTTGATTTTTTTAATGTTTTGCTTGATTTTTTTTAAATGCTCCATAAATGGGTATTTTAAGTAAAGTAAAAATAATCAAAGTTGTATTAGTATAATATGTTTCCTGGTTCACTGTCTATATGTGTCAGAGGTTAAGTGGCAGGGAGACTTGTTTGGCAGGTTGGGATTCATGCCACTACTTTATCTTTAACTTATCACTTCAACTCAACATTGAGCCAAGTTGTATATCATTATAGCACATAGCAATGTAGATATCTAGCAGGAATAATGGTAATATTATTAGTAGTGGATGATCTGAAGGTGACTCCTGAGCTTCTGGACATAAGAAACAAAATAAAGTCTGTAGATAATGTGTGTTAAGTATTAAAGTGTTGAAAAAGTGAAATTTAACCAATGTAATGCATCATACTTAAACACCTGCGCTACACTGGTGTCAGTCTGAAACTTGAAAAAGGAACAAAAATGCGACTCAGTTTTTCATGATGAAAAATCAGGTGTCGATCACGTGTCACTGTGCAGTTCTAATTATACTTGTAAATAGCTTCTGTCTCCTGTTTCAATGCAGCGGGATCCATGTGGATGGTCCCCCCACCGTGCCAACTCTCGTCACCAGCTACGCTCACGGCACCTCGTCCACGTCTCTGCACCACACCACAGTTGCAGAGATGTTGCAGAGAACTGTGGAGCGCTGGCCTGACAGAGAGGCCATGGCCTTTCTGAAGGACGGGATCCGCAAGACGTTTGCACAATTTCAAGAAGATGTAAGTCGACAGCATTCCGCATTTTGCACACGTCACCTGTACCTGACCTCACCTTATGAAGCACGTCTGAGGAAACTGTGATAACATAAATCACATCTGATGCATTCAATTTCTTCTTGTTATACTTATTGTGGGATTTTTATTAAGAAGCGTTTTTCAGCCAAAATATTAAAAAACAACAATCCTAAAAGGAAAGCAGATGTATATTTAAGTTACAAATATGCTAAAACAAAGCAACAGCCCCTCCCTTTATTCCTTGTATTCTGTGATATATATATGTCATTCCTCAGTCTTGGCAGGAAATCTCATAATCTTTATTAATTACAAACAAATTATCAATGGTGGGTTAGCTGGCCTTTAAACACTGCTGCAGTAAATATTTCCAAAGGGTCTTTTATCATTTTCTGTGGCTGCTCCTGACAGGTCATCCAAATAAAATGGTACAGATGTTATTGAAGGCATGGTGTCACCGTGGTAGCATGGTCAACTCACAGCAACACTGTTCAGAGTCTAATTCCCAGTTAGTTCAGGGCTGGTCTGTGTGAACTTGGCTTGTATTCCCTGTGTCATGTGCGTTTCCTGTGCGTCCTCCATCTTCCCCCCGCTATCAAAAGCATGTATTCTAGATTAATTCTCCTGCCAGATCGAGGTACTGGTGTAGATCCCATGGTGCATTCAGTGGCAGCCTTTTGCATCTTGTGTGAGTACATGGAATTTTTACATACAGAAGTGAACTTCTAATTCCTTATACTTTATTTTGACAGAATCACTATTTCCAAAAATGTTCCCAAAATCTCACATCTTTGAGCAGGTCCAAAAAACCTATCAGTGATTCCACTCCTTATCCTTGCAGCTTCTCCAGTATGTATGCCCACATGATGCCCAGTATAATACATTTTATTTCACAATAGTGTCACCCACATAAAGTGATTTTAAGGGTTAAACTGAGTCCCTACATTTGTTCCAAAGTGCAGACTCTGCACCTATAAAAGGTCTGTGTAAATAGCCTTTGGCCTGCTGGACACCTTAAGTAGCACTAAAAAAACAAGTGCCAACAACCATTTTATGCCTTTATTTGATGTTGAAATTTAAGTAGTAATAAACGTTCTGTGGAGGTCAAATGGCTTTAAACCTAGTTTGTCTCTATGTGCAGATTGAATGGGGTCATGTCATCACCTTGTCTGATAAATCACAGAAATTCATTCCAGATCATGGGGGAAGGGGTTATGGAGTTGGATATGACTCAAATGTTAGTTTTTTTCTGACATAAGCTAAATTTAACTGGCTATTTTAGGCTATAATTTTGTCTTTTTTGCTTCTGCTTGATGTTGTCCGTCCAGTGGGCCCTTTGGTCATGTGACTTAACATGGCCCTGCTTTTAGTTTATTGTTAGAAACATGAGAAAACTCCTCCTGAATAAAGTCTGTCCAATGTGAAGGTGCATTACTCATTACTTTAATGCATTTATAAATCCTTACATCCTTTGGGATGTATGCATGGACGTGAGGTGTTTACAGAGCTTAATTTCTGCTGGATTCTACTGCAGCAGGATCCAGGACCACCCATACTGGATCCGGCACCTCCTTTGCCAAGCAGAACCTGTAAATGTGTTTTTTATTGCAACATCAGGTCAGAAAGCACAGTATGGAAAACACACATGAAGGTTAAAGAAAGATAAAGATGAGATTTTTATTTTTGGCCTTTTTTGGTAGTAGTGAAGGGAATGGGAGTATGAGGATGACGTTGAGCAAATGACCTAGGGCTGGAGTCGAGCTTTTCCTGCTGCATTAACTTCTCAGCCTTTATGGTATGTATCATACCAGGTCAAAAATGAATAAGTGACTTCTAAATTTACTTTCAACAACTAATTACAAAGAGTATGATTGTACTGAATATTTGCCTGGTCAACAAAAACAGCAATTTACAACAAATGATGAGTTAAACTTTAAATACTAATGTTAGAAGGATCATAAAGCAACATCCCAACCAGGACAGTCCAAGACCTTCAGAAGCTAAGACGGGCCGAAGACTGCTATTTAATCATCAAATATGTGGAAAAAAAATCATTGACAAAGAGAAATAAAAGATTAATGGTATCTTGATGAATTTCTGTGTGTAATGAAAGATGAAGAATCAGTTAATGGCAAGTGTCAGCAAGGGTTTAAAGGTTTATAGAGTGCAAATAGGCATGAAGGGGGTAAACGGTAATGCTATGTAGGATGTTTGGTCAGGGTTTAATGGCTCAGTTCCACGTGGAGCAGAATACAACACTTCTGTAATCGTACATTTTACATTTCACATTTTAAAGAGCTGACAACTGATCAGTGAGAACAGAAGAATTCATTACTTGACTTTAATTACTCTATGAGATAGCATTGTTTGGTTGTATTTATTTATTTATTGTAAGAGGACGTTGTAATAAAAAGAAATTGGAATGGATTCAGTATAAAAAGAACTGCACCTCCCAACCATTATTGATTTGTTCTGTTCTGTTCTATTCATGCGTTAAATAATGTTTAATCATAATAAAACCTGCACAAATATCAAAGTCAAGCATAATTTAATGCAGAGGTGTCAAACCCATTGTAGTTCAAGGGCCACATATAGTCTAGTATAATCTCATGTGGGCCAGACCAATAAAATAATAACAACAAAAAAGATGAAATTACATGATGAAAATGTTTATCCTTTAAAAGATATGAATAATTCGTGAGAAAAATAGGTGCAATTTTAACAATATTATGCCTTTCACTAAAACAAAGAGGAAAATTTTGGATTTCTCATTATTAGTAGGTTATTATGGTAATATTTTACCAGTCTAACCCTCTTGAGGCAAAAGTGAGGCTTTATATGGCCCCTAAACAAAAAATTATTGATTGTTAATATCATCAGTAGGCCTATAATTTGTGCATTTCACAGATTCATCCCGCGGGCCGGATTGGACCCTTTGGCGGGCCGGTTTTGGCCCCCGGGCCTTATGTTTGACACCCCTGATTTAATGCCATTATTTACACTAGCTGTACATGTATGACATGTCCAAACCTATGCAGTCTTAAGTGTACTCTTTGATCCTCTCTGCGAACTTTCACCCAGTGACCAATTGTCCCTCATTCTGATGATAGGTAAACATTAAGTGTTAAGCTGCCAGATGATATGAAGGATGTCCTATGAACCTACAACCAGCGCAAAGAACTGCAATAAAAATGGTCCGATAGTAGGGATCATATAAAACATCAAAGATCATTCCCAACACCAGTCCTCTGACATAATTACTGATTTTCCTCAGAACAAGATGATCTCACTGCATAATCAACATGCTTTAATCAACATAAAGACTCATCTGCTGTTTTTTCATTTTTCATTCTGTGTATTTTTGTTATCCGTATTACATATTGTATATATTCTTGTCTACCTTCATTACATGATTCTTTCTATGATTTTTATGCATGAAGTAAGCACACTATACCTGGAAAAAGATGGTAATGCAACTATTTCTGTGAACGCACTGAACTTTGTACATGTTACAGTATTGTAACAGTACAGTATGGCTCTTATCAGGCAGGATTTCACAGCAATATGAGGAAATGTACAAATATAGGACAAATACATTAAATGTAATACACCGGTTATTTTATTATGTATTCTTTAAAATATACAGTATGTTGTACGTTGTTTATATAAGTTTCTCAGATAAAACGTTTATTAATTTTTGTAAGTACGTATTTCAAAGTCATCCAGAGCCATTTTTTAATTGAGGTATTAGTTTGGTCTATAAAATATAATTGTAGTATTTGACATTGCTCAAACTGTATTTGCGTATTAACTGTATATTTAGGTGTAAAGCATGTTCGAAGCTACACGTTGTATTTCTGTCCTCAGCTGCATCTCTGTGTGTGTTTGCAGGTGGACCAGGCTGCTGCTGGGCTGTTAGCCCTCGGCCTGAAGAGAGGCGATCGGCTCGGCATGTGGGGACCCAACATGTATGAATGGGTCCTTTTCCAGTTTGCCACAGCCAAAGCCGGTATTATATTGGTGAGAACATTTGTCATTCATAGGGCAGTTAATCTTTAATTTTTCTGTTCTTTACCAACCAACAGGTATCCAGATCCTAAAGTTTAACTTTACCCTCATTCTGAGTCAAAGTCTAAATTATTGCAACAAAGAGGCTGAAAGAGGAGGGTGATGAGTGGTGTGGATGTGTGAGATGAGACGTTCAAGGACGTCCACAAGAGAGATAATGACAGAGCACCTACACAGAACCATAAGAGGGTCTGAATAGGTCGGTCTGGGTTTTATCATTTAACATGAGCATTTTTTTTAACTTTATATTCTTTCTTTTGTTTAAGACATGGGTTTTTCTCCAAAAACATACCTTGTGTAAGGTATGTTTTTCTAGAAAAACTCAAAGAAAATAAAGTTAAATATAAAAAACGGAAGACATAATGAACATAATTGAACTACTATGAATATTTTTATTTAGATTATATTTCTCTGCTGCACCTCAGATTCTTTCACTGTTTTCTAACTGGAAACTGAAGCCCTGAGGTCTCTTCAAACCAACCAGACTCACCAGTTAGCAACAATTAGTCTCAATTGTTCAGCCCACATGTGTGACTGTGTGACTTATTTTCACACTGTAGTTAAACTGACATATAATCCACTGGCTCCCAGTTGTTTTTAGGGTATGTTTTAAAATTTTAGTCCTTACTTTTAAAGCTTTTAATGGTCAAGCCCCTGTCTACATTTTAGAGTTGCTGGAATTGCACAACCCCTCACGGGCCTTGAGATCATCAAGCCAGTGCCAG
>JAPQRQ010000012.1:14791428-14802482 GCA_037367365.1 Apogon talboti
TTGATAGAATTTTGTTGAACTAGTTTGACTAAGTTTGAATTTATGGCATTTGTCTTAGAACTTTTTGAATTACCCTCGTATGTGAATCACAAACTTGAGATTAATGTTTCTGACTGACAACCATGTTTGTTTGTGATATTATATTTTTTTATGAACAGGAACCTCTAATCAGTGGGGATCTATTTTCTTTGAAATAGTTTGTCTTTTTTTAACCAATAATATACTAACATTTATTGCTTCTTTCTATTATTGCATTTGTAAATATTACACCCACAGGATTTGTTTATAAGGAAAACCAATTTGTTTGAATCATGGTCAAAAATTGATTTAGTTTACTTGCAAACAGTGAATGAATGAAAATGCAATTTTGTAAAACAATTACAATATGTGTTACTGCAAATACAATTCCACCAAAAGTCAATTTGCAACCTTATCAATTGCTATCCAAATTTTCCTGGAGCAAAATCATGAACTTCCTGCAGCTAAGATGGATTTTATTTTTTTATGACAGAATAAATTATAACTGTCAACTGATCCACAGGCTAAAATCGTGAACCCAACCACTGGGCAGATCGTACCTCTGGGGATGATTGGGGAGATTATGATCAGGGGCTTCTGTGTGATGTTGGAATACTGGGGGGACGACGCCAAGACAGCAGAGTGCATGACCAAAGACCGCTGGTACAAAACCGGGTGAGATGAAGTCAAGAATTACCTCTCTTAATGCAGTTTCACCTTACTTCATGTTCAGTTCCATCAGTCAGGTCTTCCTTACTTTCTTCCTTATTCTACAAATATTTCCTGCCTACATTGACACGCATAATGTAATACTGACATATGTAATATTTAGGGACATCGGCTGGATGGACGGCTGCAGCTATTTGCGTATTGAGGGCAGAATTAAGGATATGATCATCAGAGGAGGGGAGAACATTTATCCAGCAGAAATCGAACAGTTCCTGCACACACACCCGAAGATCATGGAGGCACAGGTGAGCTCCAGCAGTTATTCCATGTAGGAAAAGACAGGTCAGTGCTGGTGATTTCAAAGGCAGAGAGCTGTCTTTATTTAATTTCTTCCTCCTAAGAGCAATAGTTTGACTTATTGAGTTATTGTTAGAAAATTCCTTTCTGTCAAATAAAGACTTCATTTAACTGCCTGTATAGAATTACTTAATTACAAACTTATTTCTGTCGAGCTACACACTTTTTTGTGCGTCTCAGGTGGTTGGAGTGACGGACGAACGCATGGGGGAAGAAATTTGTGCCTGTATCAAGCTGGCCAATGGACAGGACTGCACTGAACAGGAAATCAAAGATTTCTGCAAAAGCAATGTGAGGCCAAAATGGTTTTGAATTTTTCATCACATTTAATTTTTATTAAACCTTTTGCAATGAGAATTATCTGACACTGTGTATTCCCGACAAACAGTTTTTGCTCAGTATCTCCTTCTTCATCCTCCAGATCGCTCACTTCAAGATTCCTCGCTACGTACTTTTTGTAACCAGCTACCCACTCACTGTTACTGGAAAGGTAATTTCCCCAAACCCTGGCCTCTCAGCTTTACTTCCATGCGTGCTTCTGTGATAATCCAGCATTGCATCTTAATTTTACTATTTGACAAAACACATGCATCGCAGGTAAAATACAAACAAGGACATTAGGACCAGAGCTTTTATTAGCAGCCTTCCTAATGGCCTGGTTTAAGAAGGGAACAGGCGAAATCTAAAACATTAAATTGCTTCTGGTTCTTGCGTTTCTCTCCTGGGATGCTGGTTAAAATAATTCACTGTAGACATGGGATTTGTGTTTGAACAGTCGTGCCCTGAATGGCCCAGACAGGAGGGAAAAGGAGCTATTAGTTAGTCTGCACGCACACCACGTCCTGTTACATGAATCGAGAAGGGCGCCACACAGGAGGACCCACCCCTCAATCTGTAATGTCACATTAAAGCCACTTTACTGAAAACGCTGCATTTCACTGAACACACACATCAGAGATTGAGCTGTTTTCTACATTATGACATGAAGCACCAGTTTCACTCTTCAGCATTTAATAATGAAAGTGTTTTTTTAGGCTACATTTTTTTTCAACATAAAGTATTTAAAATAATTAGAAGAAAAAAACTAAAGCCAGGCTATGAAAGCTGCTTTTGTGCATTAATTTACATACAATGTGACCAGATTTTTGGGGGCTTTGTGCAAAGTTTACTCCCTTAGTTTAATGCAACAGCACTAAAATACTTGAGACAAGTAGTTTTTAACCTTGTGTTCAGAATCCCATACATGCATGACAATCTAAGGGGTCAAAAAGGTTTATAACAAAGACAAATGCATGTTTTTAACACTAGCTACTTGTTAATTAATTAGTGCTTTAGTTATGAAATGCTGGATATTTTTTTTTTTACCATTTAAAGCTTTTAAAATCCATTTTTACAAGCTGACCAAGAAGAGAATCACTTTTTAATTCTACATCTTTCTAAGGGACAGTTCTCAATTATTGGTTTTTAACCTTCTGAGACCCAGGAAGTATCAGGAAAGTACAAGATTTGGCTTTTTTTAATTAAATATTTGCCTTTAATGGAAACATCATGATGCAACAGTTTTTTCAGATGCTTGTTTTTTGTTTTTTATGAAATGTCCTTTGCGGTGGACAGTTTGTTTTTTTTGTTTGTTTTTTTGTATAAAGCTGTGAGACTCTTGTCGACAAACGTGGACAGAAAACCCATAGCTTGGTCTTAGGAGGTTAAAGAATGTTCACTATTCATGTAAACTTTATGGACAAAAATATTGGTGCACATTAAGGTTAAATGTTTCATTGATGGCTGCATGACCTTAACTTAAATCGTAGCTCCGTAGTGATGTGTTGAAGCTCTAACAGTAAAGCATTGATTAATGATAATTTCTTAATTTGAGTCAATAATAAATAGTTAATAAAAGCTAGATATAGACAAAAGCATTTACATTCAACTTTATACAAACAGAAAAACAAACTTCCTGAGTTCTACATTAAAAGCACAGCATTTTGACAGCAGATTTTTCTTAATTTCTGGTAAAATTCATCCATTCTCCCACAATGCAAAAGTAAAACAGTGGCTTTAAACAAAGCACATGAAGCTTGAGGTTCTCCTGGATGAAGTGATGTTTGACACCTGATGCTGACTGATACTTAAAGGTTTAAAAAAAAAATACTGAATGAATTAGTACAGGTCATGTGTTACAATAATTATTCTAGTCTCTCACTCAGGAACAAAACTCAGGTTATTAAACTTAAACGAAATATTGATTTGAGACTGAGATGAATATTTTTTTCATGATATCTTAAACTGGCAGAAATTGGAAGTCCTCCAAGCTGTAGGTGTGATGTGTCCTGATATTTTTGTCCATATACCTTTTGCTGTGTATGTGCTGCCTTCATGTTTGTCCTGCAGCCCTGTCACACATTTTTTTTCCTCTTCTCAGATCCAGAAACAAAAACTACGTGAAGAGGCTGAGGAGAAGCTTGGACTGAAGAAAGGAAAATGACAGGCCAACTGTGTATATGGAGCTTTTAGAATTGAATACTGTATACCACAAACACCACTTAACATTACATATCCATCAATTGTAAAGTCTTAAAGTTTTAAAGTAATAAGAGACAACTTGAGCTTCATGCAGGCGTGTGATGAAACCAGTATTGTGCATGTTTTACTATAGCCATGTGTTTACAACGTACCCTTTAATTAAAGGTATAATACAAATGTCTTATGGAACAGATATTAAAGAGGGGCACAGAATGAACTGAACCACACACACCGCTCTCCACAGTGCTTTTTTTTTTTCCTCCAGAAAGCTATAATAACATTTTTTACATTGACATGAACCTTTTTACACCTTTATTAAAACCAGGCATGGGTGTTTCTCTTTTTACGGGAAGAGTGGAGGTATTTTTATTGATCTCAATGGCAGGTGCTTTCCTTTTAAGCCGCTGGAATGCGATTCAGACACACGCACACTTGCACAAACACTGATTGGCTCACTGTGGAAAATGAGAACTGCATGGAGTTTCAAAAGAACAAGTATTACAGACACACACTTTGAATTTCAACCCGACCAAACCTGTAAAGAATTTCCTCTCGAGTCTGACCAGGGTACATGTGCTGTCCACCTGACGCTGGGCGGCAGGATCGGATGTCGTCTTCTGTCTAGACCTGAAGGACTCAGCCCAGAAATAGCTCTTAAGAGCCCAGAAGAAAACAAACAGCACTCCTGGCAATGAGAGGGAACCTCAAGGTTTATTTAGCAGTTTTTATTTTACATATTTTGGGGTTTGAATTTAATGTCTCAGGATGTGGTATTCTCCGAGCAAAGTGCCGAGTCTAAGAGCCAACCGGTTAGCTTTAACTTGTGCCACAGCATCCGCCCTGCATCTTGGGAAATCACTTAAGCAGCCAAAGGAATGTACAGGTTAGTGAACACACAAAATGAACCTGTGTGGTCATTTCTCCTTGTAATATTGTAGTGTATTATATACACTTTCGACTTAAATCAATGAAATTAAATTGTCAGCATCCTGTTTTTGTGCTTTTCATGTATAAATGTCTTCAGCATTTGTACTGCCAGCGACTGAAGGCATAAAACTGAGAATTCTCCCTGATGAGTATGAAACACACATTACCAGGGTTTTCCTTGGGTTTGTGGAGTACATAGAGGCCTTTTGTGAAGCCCTTTCTTCTATAAACCATTTTTGTAGCTTTCTGCTTCTATTACTGCTGCAATATTTAGGAAATATTGCAAAAAAAACCCACACAAAACCAACACACAATTCCAATTTTGCAATAACCTCACCTTTTAAAATCCTTATTTCAAGAAAACAATGTGTATTCTATTATCTAACATGATAATAGTGGTAGAGAAATTGCAATTTTTTGTTTTTTCAGCTTGGATGCTTTACCGAAGACTAACTAATGGAAGAGAACATCAGGAAAGTTGCTGAAGAGCAGCCAAATGACATTAACTACACACCGATATTAAAGGATGAGATGATAGATGACTGTATCCAAGGCTGCAAAAATGTCACATCATTCCTCTGAAGGAATCAGTGCGTCAGTGGACGAGGTTTAGTCATTTGTCAAGGAAAAGGTCATTTATTGTGCTCATGTTAATGGATTTGACAACATTTCTGTATCTATCTGTCATCTTCAACAGCTTTATCATGTGACTGATACCCTGTAAGTAGGCCAAGTGAACCATCTCCATGGCAACTGAGCAAACTCCACTTTTGAGATGCAGCTAAAGGCTCTGAGAAACACTTAATAAAAAATGATAAAGTCAGATCTTCTGAGTCAGTAGTTAGAAGTCCTGACATGTTTCTAAGGTCAAGAATGAACTTTAACACTTCATGTCAAAACCAGTGTTGTTTTATTGCACATTCCACATTTAATGTGGTTCTTATTTTTTAGACCTGTTGTATGCATTGCAATACTATGTTTTTTAATACTGTTTCAGTTCTCAGAAACAGTATAATTTTAGTGCATGTTCAAAAATACACAAAAGCTTGGGGTTCATTTTGTATTGTATTTGAAGCCCTGACCACTAGATAGCAGTGTTGGATGTTACAGACACTATGATAAATGCAGATTCTATAACTCTGATTGGATAAAAAACATAAATATATGGTGGTGTTTTTAAAGCAGTTTTTAAAAAACTGGAATAAAAAAAATTTCAATATTCCGATTTACTGAATTACAAAACCTGTATTGTGATCCAAATTGTATCATTAGACTTCTGCCAACACAAACAGGGTTTTTCTGAGTTTTTTGACAAGCTTCAATTTAATATTGACATTACAACCTCTATTTAAAAAGACATGAATACTGTAAATCCACATTACATTCAGTAATTACTGACATAAATTATGTCCTCTTGTAATGCTTCAAATTTTTGTGTGCCAAAATAATATTTATCAAACAACAGCGAATGGATCTGAATTGCCATTTAATATGGCATTAATGACTGCAAAACTTGACAGAAAACTCAAAGTTTGTTCTATTTGGCTTAAGTGCTGTGAAAAAGTATTTCGGTGCAACATATCAATGTTACAATAGTGAAATTCCTTCACAGCTCTAGTTTTAAAAAGGGTGGAAATTTTACCTGATAGACATCCCAGACCTACATGTCCCAATATATTAAAAAGTCTAAAGCTTTAAAACTAAGAACAACACTCTCATAGAGAGCAGATTTATCAATTCAGTGTTCCTCACTTGTGTTGCTCCAAACATTGATTCCATTAGTCCTTTGGCAGAGGAATCCCGACTGCTGTCTGATGCTGTCCTTGCATCTGCTCTTCTGCTCTGGCCACCTGCTCCTCAGTGCAACAGTCCTGTAAAAATATAGCCGCCAAATTGCGCAGACGGGGGCTCTCTGACAAGGAAAAGCGCATCATGCACTGCAGTATGGCTGGATTGGTGATGTCGGTGCGTGATGACGGTGTTATGAGGTTCATAAGGGTAGTGATGGCCGACAGAACTGTTTCCTCCCTCTGGCTTGACAAACAACCTGTGATTAAGGCAACGCCACCAATCTGTAGGATGAGGTCTCGGCACTGAGGATCCATACTGAGGTTACAGAGGCCTCCTAGACACATGACAAGCAGAGAAACATTATGACAGTGATTTCTGATTTACAGCAGAAGCAGTGTAGAAAATCTAAATTAAGGTGTGTGATACTTACCCATCCCAAACTCCACAAAGTTTTCATTCTCCTCAGTCAACATGTCCAAGAAGAGATCAGTCACTTGCAGCTCCCTCAGATATAGAATATTCTTTGGGTCATATGCAAAATTGGCCAAATTAGCCAACACCTGCTCCTTTGCCTCTGATGTAGTAAAAAAAAAAAAATCAAACAAAATCCATGTTAATTATTAAAAAAAATTTTAAAAAGCATGTCACAGAAATCCAACAATTTCTGCCAATCTCTCACACTATCGTAATAATACTCATATTATGTAAAGGAGCAGGCATTAAACTCAAACTATGTAGGTTTTTCATATGAAGCCTAAAACAACCTCAGTGTAAACAATACTGCCAATCTAGTTTGTGTTTAAAGTCTAAACTAAATTTTAGAGTAAAAAGGGGAACCTGGCTCTTTTTGCCAAAACTCTCAATCTAATGTTGAATATGTAGCTGTGGTGTCACACTGTTGTTGCCACTTAACAGAAAGTAGGTTTCACTGCTTAACAATGGAAATTCTTTGAGCGTAACAGCAGGTCTCAGAAAAGAGTACATCTGTAGGAGTGGAATTAGCTTCTGTCTTCAATGTCCGTTATTGTCAATCTAAAACCTCCTTTTGAACGTGACTGGGTTTACTTTCCTCATTTTACTTACCTTCACTGTCAGTGTCCTGAAATTCAGTGACCAGAGTCTGCAAATACTCAAACCGGTCAGAGCCGTAAGAGGAGTCTTTCTTTGACATCTTTTTAAAAGGCTACAGCGGTCAATTTACGGCAGAAAAATATACATTACCACTCTTCTTCTCGTTTTACTTCCACCTTATTGGTGCAGAAAAAATCCAAGAACTAAATATTAAGCTTAAGTCTAAAATATATGTCTAACAGGATGCATTACCAAAGATAAACACAGTAGCTTTTGCGTTCCGACCTCAAAATGCTTCCCACTGAAATATCCGCTTCCCACAACTATAGTTCCCTCTCAAAGTTATTCGGCTAACATTAACATCTAGCTTGTGGCGCTATATAGCGCTGACTTAAAATACAATCCAGTCGTTTCCTTGCAAAAAATACAACATTAACAGTGTGTGAGGTCAATTAATCGAGATACACCTATCTAGAATAATCTGTTTCATAAATTCGGGAAACGGAAGTGGTCGTACGTGAGTTACTGCATGTGTGTGTCAAGAGGGAGGTCATTAGGTTTCATTCAGACAGATGTATTCATAACAGTTATCTAATGGTTACTTGAAAGTTCAGATACAAAGCAACAAGGCAAGTTTTCTGTTTGCATTTCGGAGCTGAGTTATAATGTCGCAACACAAACTGTCCGCTGGAAAACGTTTTGCTAAACCAGTTCTGTTCGGGACCCTGATTGTCGGACTGGCCACTGCATTCTTTAACAGGTGAGACAGATATTTAGTTGATCTAAATTTGTTTTGGCTGCTGCACATGTCAGACAGGTGCATGGACATAGAAACCTCAATGTAATGCTAAGAAAGTGGGAAAACGCCCTAGTTCTGCTCTTTATTTTGCAGCAGTGAAGTGGGTAGACTTTGACCAGGTGTGTGGGCCACTAAGAGCCCATCAGGTGTTTATTATGCCCACTTTACTTCCGCACTGTGCTTGCATTATGACAGTGGAGTTTGTGATAATTAATGTCCATTAATGTAATGTTTAATGTCCATCATCAGAAATCATAGTTGGTACAAGTTACTTAAACAAACTCAAAAATAAACATAGTAAATTAAGAATGAATTATAATTTAAACGAGCCAATATATATTATTATATGTTCTATTCAGTATGTGGACCTTGTAAAATCCTAACATTCTTCCAAGCACATTTTTAGAAGCATTTCCTAGTGCATTATAAACCTTACCATTTGTGTATTTTTTTAAGTGTTGCAAGCTGTCTTTCACAAATGTGGTAAGAAAGATAATGGTTGAAAATAATTTACTTCAAATGATGTAAAAACCCTGCAGACCTAGAGCATCTAAGCTCTCTGAAAATGGAGGGAAAACCTGGTATTGTGTGAAGATGGAATTAAGTTCAGAGGGTCAAAGTTCATAACTAAAAAGAGTATTTTGGATTTTTCAAGCTCCCACCAACCTTCAAGTTTTCACTTGAATATTTTCAGGAAAATTATTGACATGAACTGACATACTGCTAAGGACAATGTCTATCTATAGTGCAACATTACACTTTATCAATATGCAATATTGCATTTACAGGTCAATAACCTCTTTGAAAATCAACCTTGTTTTTCTACCTTGCACCTATTTTAGACTCTAGATTTGATACTTTTAGATTTGTATAACTTTCTACTTATTTATGTTCTTTTACTGTGAATTTGCACACTGTATTGGTCTGAGCAGCCTAATTTCATTGCACGAGTGTGTACTGACAAGTTAAGTCTATTCTGATTCTAATTCCTCTAAATTGTGTGGTACTTGGTGCACTGTAATGAAATCATCCTAATAATCTCATGAAATGCATCTGATAAACCAGTATTTTCCTCAGTCGTATAAAATCTTTACCTCATTAACCAAAGTAAGACTTCTTTCCTGCAGACACTGGTTCCTTGAGGATGTGGAAGACCTCAAGGCCCAGGAGAGAGCACGCCATGATGCCAGGAGGATAGAGATCCTGCAGAGGAGGGAGAAACAGTTGGCTGATGTGGCTGAGAAGAAGAAAGGAGGAAGCAGCTGAAAACGAGGAGACCTGAATCGCACAGCTGAGCTCCTCTCCTCATCTGCATCTTCTTGGACTATTTAAAGGAACAGTTGAGCAAGCTGTGAATTCTGAAAACATATATTGTATAGCCTACCAGTAATCTGAATTATGTGAATGTTTTAGCAGCTGATAAAAGCTGCGCCAGAGATAAGAAACCAAACTATTTGTGCTTTTTTGCCTGTGCTGTGCAGGAATCTGTCAGTGATCCCTGGAAGAATAATTCACACAAGCGAATGAGAATTGTTGGCTGTAATTACGTGCCTGTTTTGTGACATGAATATTAATTAGAGTGCTATAATTATCATTGTTTCCGTCTGCTCCTTTACCATGAAATTACCTGTTTATCCACCAGAGGGCAGTGTTGATCACAGGTTCAAGTATGTTCTGTAAATCCCAATAGGACTGTAAAGACTATTATTTCTACAAAAAAGTGTCAGGTTTGTTCATATTTATTGTCCCCAACAGTAATAATAGTTCAGAAAATGCGAATATACACCAGTATATTACATCATTTATTAAAACATGCTGTAAAAGCAATCCAAAATAAATTAAAACTTGAACAGTAACAAACAGGAAATATTGCACTTGAATGGAAAAAAAAAAAGCGACACGTTTCACGCCAAGGTCAAAGTGCTTCACTTGCTTGTCGTGTACAGTATTAAAAATGTGGGTTTTGTGATTAAAAATGCCAGTTTTGACAGGATTAAACGTGTAGACCATGGAACATCAGAAATCTGGCTGACTGGTCTCCACACTATGACAGCAAAAACTCAAGTGGCTGTCTTTAAATAATGATCAATATGACCAATACTGTATACATTATGTCACATAGTTCAGAATATAGATGGTCCATTAGACTCACTACAATGACACAGAACATTAACCTTGCACCTCAGGCAGCTTTGAAACCAAATAAAGATAGAAAAAAACCCCACTAAGTACAGGGGTCACTAGATAACAGTAGAAGCCAAAATTGCTCAGTTTCTTCATCAGATGGCAACAGTTAAAAGATGAACCTTTAAAGCTCATGTTGAACATTTGGGAATAATAATTGATGCGTACATGTTAGATCGTTAACCAAAGACCAGATAGTGCACTATTTTTCCAGGATTTTTGTGCTCAACGTTCATTTCTGCTTTTCATGGTTTCACTGATGGATATGAGTGCACTTTGATGTCACTTATTGCTGCCATTATAAATAAAAATCATGTCAGCGGTGTCCTCAAAATATCCAGCTATGCCAAAAAACATGTTATACTGTATTAATGTCAGTGAAACAGTGCACATGGTACAGATTTACAAATCCTTAGAGAATCTTTAAGTGTGTGTCAGAGTAGCAGGGTGAACCATACTTATTAGTTACAAAATGCCAATATGCAGATACATCAACACATAAAATATACAGACAGGGACCCATAATTACAGAAGCACAATTGTGGAGTCAGAACAAGACAGACCACAGAGAGACTGATAGCAGTACATTGAAGTTTTACAGTATTAACCATTTGTGCTCCCTCTTTGTCTGGGGTTTGGTGCTCCACACCACAGCCTTTCTTCACTGATGTGATTGTAGGCTGCAGGGTGGGTGTGTGTTGGGTAGAGGGGTGGGGGT
>JAPQRQ010000012.1:14810873-14822509 GCA_037367365.1 Apogon talboti
ATTATTAATTTGGAAATTCTGAGCAATTTAAAAAAGTTGGGGTGTCGAAACACCCCAGGTGACTAACGTAGGGTTAAAGCAGATTCATAGCCTAGAATATTTTGGATATAGAAAGAGCATTTGACTAAATTACAGGACTGTGAGGTCTAGATGGATGTTTGTGTTCCACTGAGTGTCCTCCAAGTTTTATTTTATCCTTTGTAATTCCACCCTTTAATAAATAAACAAATCTTACCAAATAGATGGAAACAGCCATGTTGTTTCTTGCAGTCACTCACAACATTGCATGCAGCTTTAAGCTCACATCAGCTAATGTGTCATTTCTTATAGTATGCAGACAAAAACTCAGTTTTATCTTCTATGGATCATTATCTGTCATCTATTGTTTCTATCAAATATTTGAAAGGAGAAGCATAGTGACCACCTTCTACCAACCATAACACCAACCAAGATCAGCTTGTGCATCAGTACGACCGGGAAACGTATATCAAATATTCAGACTTGAGAATTTTCATGTTATGATCGTACATTCATCCACATGCTAGAGGACATGTGATCACTGACCATTTTTTCACGGCGGCGCGAGTTACGTAAGTGTCTGACACAGTCATGGATGAGCCCATACAGACAGACACACACACAGACACATGCCTCTATAAATAGTGACTGAACCGACCTCTAACATGTGAGCTAAAGTGCTGGATATTGGCACGTGGCCAGAAAATCCATTAACCGATGCCCGCTTTTGGCCTAAAGTGGAAATGTTCAGTGAGGCCTGGACTCTGAATTGGTTTTACCTAGAAAAGGTCTGTTACGGATTTGCACATTGATGCTCCTTTTCCACGGTTACAAGCCTTAATAAAAAATACTAAGTATCTGAACAGCAGTCTGTGGAGACTTTTCCTCTTATTTAACATCAATGTAGAAAATCGGTGTTTTGCTCAACAGTTATTGCAACAGGTTTATTCCAGTCCCACGCCTTTTGCATTCAGATGTGTAAACGCCCATTAATCAGTGCAATGCCACACCTATGGCACAGTTATATCTGTCTGAATGCCAGGAGAAATCCCAACAGCCCATTCATATCTAACACGCTGCATATGTTTATCATGTGCCTCAAAATAACACAACTGTTTTTCCAAGACAATACAATACTTATATCTGATGTACGGCACACGATTGGTCGCCTGAAGGAAGCGCTTTGTCTAAATACTGTTACATAACTGGGTGTGATCCTCATTCCTTTAGTGCATTGTGCGAGAACGTAATCAGTGTTTTCCTCTTCTCCGTTAGTACCGGAGAAAAACAGCTTGGCTTTATCATTAAAATGTTTGCTAATGTCGACCACAGTAACAGAGACACACTCCATTCTTACATAAACCCATTTAAAGGTGGGAGCATAAAGAGACCTGAGAGGCTTTAATGGTTAAAGTGAAACGGGAGCTGAATCTTTGGGGACAACAGAGCTTTTACTACTTGTCTTTAGAAAAGTGTAACAGGATCTGCCACCACTGATCTTTAATTGAAAGAGTGAGAATAGTTGACTGAAACCCAAAGACAAGAAAACACATAAAGGATTTGTAGGGGGATGTGATGCAGCTGTGATGAGCCGTCTTTCCCACAAACGTATAAAGACTGTTGAGTTTCAGATTCTGTTACAATGGCACTGTTTGGAATTGAAAAGGCAAACCTATCCTTTTCTCTGTTTTTTTAATATAGTCAGTCACTACACTAGTTATATCACTCAATGATTTATTTTTCCATTAACGATAAATGCAAAACATTCTTCAGTTGTCCAAGAGCATTTCATTTAAATACAATTTAAAAACACGAAAAAGTAATGAAGTTTCCATTAGAATCACTATTATCACTGTGAGACTGTGAATTATTTAACCCTCAAAGACCTAAGTATCCACTGATGACCAGAAGTATATATTGATCTAAAATGTGAAATAATTGATATTAATTCATCTTTTTTGTATGTTCAGAAGCTCCGTAGTGAACAGGGAAACACAATCACCTTCTACAACATTGACTCACCAGTAAAACTCACATCACAGTGTTTGAAGTCTTTTCTTTTTATATCCAGTGATTTATTTGCAGAACGAGTTACATTTTGTTCAGTTTTCTCTGTTTTTATGCAATAAGCTTTAAATTTATTCTGACCTTTTATGAAAATCTACATGTCAGTCAATGAAATATAGGGAAATACCTGATTTTTACTGAGAAATGCAAAAATGCAGAGGAAAAAAAATATAATAAATGATGATACACAACTAAGGAAAGGTTCAATGTAGAGAAGAATTCATTCTTTTCTTCTTGGTCTTTATGGGTTAAGTATAAGGACAAACACAGTTGAGTTACATACCTTTTCTTATACTTTAGGGATCGAGCCTTCCAGAAGTCGATCTCCTCATCTTTTGAGGAGAATTTTGGTATCATGTCCATTTCCATGGCAAAAATATCTGGAGACGGAAAATCAGAAAAAGATAAGAGGACGGACAAGGACTTAAATGTGCTTTGACAAAGGTCTGCTGAGGTGTTGTTGCACAGGTTTGTGGATCATGTTGCTGAAATCTGACTGACTCCTGCAGACTTCCTGTAGCTTCATATCTGAGCCTGTAAGCTTCAACAAGGCAGGATCCAGCTCAAGACACGTCAAGGGAGATATCGACTTAAAGAAAACTCAGTGGTTTCAAACCGCAGCTGGAAATGAATCTACAAAAAGGCCTCACTTCAGAGTCCTTCATTTTTACAGCGGAGTTGACCAACCACAGGGAGAACGGACAGGAAATAAACTGCACGTCTTCAGAGCAAACAATCCAGGGTTTTTGATGTGGCTATTAGCTTTTCAGTTACACCCATTTACATTCAGTTTTCCTCTAATATTTCTTCTGTAGTGGCCTTGAGGCAAACTGTCTGAGGTGATCCTATTTGTTCTGTATCAGCTTGTTCAAGCTCGTCTATGAAAGTAATGATTTGATGTATTCCAACCTGAGACTTAACGCATTCTACCTGTATCTACCCATAAATCTGAAATATTATACATACCCTCTCAAACTTTAGCCTGGTATATTACCTCTTTAAAAAAAAAAAACCCTTTGTCCTCTTCTGTAGAATTAATGTTGTAACCAGATATCATGACATAATATGACTCAGACTAATGGTTTACTAATTCAGTTCTCAGTTCTTTAGGCCACTCTTTCTACTTTATAAGTTGTAGCTGCGTTAACCCACATATTTCAAGTAAAATGAGCAACACAAACACACACAACAAGGTCCCAGAGGTATCATTGTGTTCCGGAGCCTCATTCATCACATTGACCCATAATCAGAGTGAATGCTTAAGGTAAACCACTGAACTCATCGTTAAACTCCGAGCACAAAGAAATATAACCCTCAGCTAAATGAGACACCAGTAACAAAGCAGCTCTTGTCATAATAGTCCCAATTAATACAACGATCCTGACTTAAGTAGGTTACAGACGTAGAGTCAGACATTATGCTCCAGATCTACTGAACGCAGACAATGTTGGAGAGCTCAAAAAACCGGTTCAGGGGTTTTTGTGAAGCCGTCAATAGTACCTTTCACTCAGTTTCTTTCTTGTTGTTTTTTTGGTTTTTTTTTAACCCTCAGTTAAACTAAGTCAACATGGACTACAAAGCATCAGTACAGGTGCAGGAAAGTAAGCCAAGTTATAAAAAGGATCAAGCTTAGGTAACCTGTTAGATCATTCACTTCAACTATAGTATCTTGTTTGTTGCGCTTTTAATCACTGCTACATGTCAAATATGTTCAGTGAATTGACTACAGAATAAAATTAAATATAGAAAATTAAATTAGGCTTTCCTTGGCATCACATTATAACTGATTGACTCACGTATCTAACTGACTATGACCCTGTTTCATTTTGTTTCTTATTGCCCTTTTCCAAGGAAGTGGGCCATTTTTAATTTAGTACAACAAATACATATACATATATATATTTTAAAAATGGATAAGCATATGATATGGTAAGCATGATATTTAAGCCCATACTTATTTATGCTTGCACTACTACAAAATGCTGAAGTAATTTAAGAAGATGATTTGATAACTTTTGATATATAGTAATTGCCAGATATAGTGTAATTGCCAGATTGCAGATTAAAGCTATTTTATATGCGTGCGAGCAGAAAACAAAGTGCATACAGAAAAATGTTGAGCTCTGAGTGTGATTAATGGAGAGATAATGGAGGTAGAAAAAGAGACAGAGACCAGGCCAAGTGAAACTGTTGTTAATGGTGACCCCTGCTATCACATTTAAAGGCCATGTGTCTGTTTGACATGCATTAAAAGACATTAAAAAAAACCACCAGGGGATGTGGGAAACAACGCTGAATTCATCATCTCACGCATACATTCATCTTATGAGCCACAGAGGGAGTTTGACGGCCCTGTGAACAGTATGATGACCCACAAAAACTCATCCTGGATATTTCAGTTTGAGATTTGATTACACATTACATTTTAGTGAAGGGAAAAAAAATAAAATAACCAGAGAGAAAAATCATGCTGGCCCTGGCTGGCTTTTAAAAGATTTGATATACAGTAGCATTCCCAGAAAACATTCTGTCTTCTTTATATAATGTTAACATATACATTTATGTAACAGAAAAGCTTCTGAACATCTATTTGTTGCTCTTTCCACACGCACACTGGCTTTAATCCAACGGAGAATATGGCCAGGCTTAAACTGACACTGCTTAGGCTGTATATATAGGCTACAGAAGTATATCAGAACCAAACAACACATTCACGGTCAGCAATGCAGTGAAAATACATCGGAATTAACAAGCAACATAAACCATGACAGAAATGATCATTTTGATTAAATGCACAGGGATGATGCTGATATCAGCTGTCAAAAACAGGGTGTGAAAATAAACCGACCAAGCGATCCTCAATTAAAGACAAACGAAACCACACACATTCAGCCTTTACCCTTATGTTATTGTAAAAATAAAAAGAGGAAGAGTACAGAAGGTTTACCGTACCTGAACATCGCCCCACACCCTGATGATTATCAGTCCATTCTGAAGGCTGGACTGAGCAGCTGAGGCCGACTGTCTCCTCTCAGGTCCGCTGATCTCTGAGAGCTCAGATCCGCGGAAAATCCACCCCAAAACCCAACCCTCTGCTCATGTATCACGCTCCCTCTTCTGCTCATAAGGCATATTTTTGCGTGTTAGGATTTTCACAAAGGTGGAAATGATTTTAACTGTACATCTCATGACCATATAAATGCATGTTAACATTTTTTCTAGTTCATATTTTCCTCTAAAAAGGCCTTCAGATGTATTTAACTCAGTGCTCACCCCTTCCATCTGGTTCATTTCAGAAAATCTCAAAACAGTGCCATCTTATACCATTAAAAACACATATATGTATTGTGATCTACTCAAACTAAAGCAGATTGTAATAGCCTATCTTTCGACAACATTAATTTCTGTTTTAGGGTGGACATTTCTGTGCGCTCGTTAAATTCAATGCTGCACTGTGTTTGCGCATACAGCGCAGTAAACATGATCTTTGCATCACCTGCTGGTCATTGACAGTATTTGCCATTAAAGAACCAATTTAGCTTCCACTAAGGTCATTTTGCTGCACTGACAGGATGCACACAGACTGGAAAGAGTTAGTAATTTAAGATAGAGTTATGTGGTCTATCCAAATAATCACCAAGTGTCAGGCACAGATCCCCAGTCTAGACACAGGAAATAATAATGAACAAACTACCATTAATCAATAACAAGGATCAGTTGCCAGCTATATTACAGAACTGTTTTGCCTCAAAACCTCCTAAATTAAAGGTTCAGATCTATTTCATAACACTATCTGTACATTACAATGCATTCACTTTACAGGTTCTTTCTAGTAGAAGATTTATAAACATATTGTGTAAATGTATATAATCCACTACATGGGCTATGTAATAACACTTTATCTCATACATTGAAAACATAATCTAACCAGTAATTTTGTCATTTGTTTTCCAATGCATTGTATATTATAATATGTAAGAAAAAAATGCAGAATCTGGATGTTAGGAGTCGACACGGATGAAAATGACTCTAGATCAGATACTGTGACATCTACACACGGATAGAGCTATGTTTAGGGCCGTAAAGTGTGCAAATATGTTTAAATAAGCGACGCTCTGTAATATAATCCATCGGCATCAGTGATGACGTCAAACACGCTCGCCGGTCCTTGTTGCCGTGGTAACCGACACGGAGCGAAGACCCAAACATCCAAAGAGGGGCCTCCAGTCCTGTCAGGATCACGTCTTCACAGCGAATAAAAAACAATTCCCAGACACCTATGGAAGACAGAGACACATACGAGGAAGAAGGACAAACAGTGTCCATGTTTGATGTCTGTAACAGGAGAAAGAGAGAGGTTTGTGCTCATAATTAACCGTTAAACTACTATGAAGGACTCAGATCAGCCTAAAAGCAACTAAAACATCTGGCATAACGTTGACTGGGGCACTGTCAGTCATGATTGTGGTCTGGTAAACAATTACTAAGTAGTGTACGGGTCTCCATTGAACCCCACTGATATAAGCAACCATTAACCCTCCATATGCATAACAACAGTTTCTGTTTATATAATTATTTATAATTTTCCATTCACATGTACATCTTAGATATTCACATACATATTGTGTATTCATTTATATTTACATGTGTACTGTCGGCTCATTTTCTTAAGTCTGTATCCTTTTCTAAAGTCAGTGGAAGGAACAATTGAAATAAGTAATAGAAAGAACATTTTAAAAAAACAAAAAACATCTTGAACAGTTAACTTTCAGGAGTGACCATGTAGCTTTGATTCATTTACATCAAATAAATACATAAAATAAAATCCGGCCTCTGGATTATCATATATCAAACTCATTTTTCCCAACATGGAGCACAAAGGTCCAGTCTATGATGTACTAATGCACCATAACAGTTTCAACTCAGCCTGTCATTTCAATGCACTGTCCTTTGCCAAGCCTCCTTTTATAGCACCGTGGTTTCTCCTCCCACCTGCCAACATTACCTGAAATACAAGACAGTCCAGGGGATTGGGCCTTGGGTTTTCTGTGTAACAGTAATTGCATCAGCCTTTAATAGCATCATCTGTGGAACAATAGGTTTCTAGGATATAGGCTTTAATAAACACCAGAGCAAACAGCTCCACTCACTCTGAGAGGAAAACAGACACAGAGAAAGACAGAGAAAGTCAGATGGAGGAATACAGTTTACAAAAAAATCAGCCCTTGGCAGAAGAAGACAGGACATTGGAAAATTATGGGACTAGTTTATTTCACAAGCTTATGGCATCAAAGAAGAAGAAGAAAAAAGCAGAAGATATGGTTTGTATGGCTCTAAATCAAGAGCAAATGGAAAAAATAGAGAGGTTTACTTTTTTCTATTGTTGACTAATTTGCATTTACATTTGTTACACACAGTGGTACCTGTCGAAACCCCTATCCCAACCTACCTTATAATGATTACTTTTTGCTGCAAACAATCTCTGCTTCATGTTAAAAAATATGCAGAAATGTAACCTATTAATTGCATGAATAAATATGCAGGTCTGTGTGACTATAAAACCCTGATGCAGTGTTCTGTGTGTACTCTGCAGGTGATCTAATCCTTTCATTCTGTCTGTGCAGAAGATCCTGCTCCAGCGGCTGATAGTGATCACTCGTGTCCCCCGAGATCTCACCGTCAGGACAGAGCTGGGAGGTCAGTCACACATTACCAGAGCTGCATTTGAACTCATCACCACCCTACAAAACACCATTAGAACAGATATCTTGTCTTATAGTTAATTTTAATGGGCTTCCGATTCTTAAATTCATAGGTGCTTGTTTCCCTTCTTTCAGAGTCTTTACAGCTTTC
Source organism: Apogon talboti (assembly GCA_037367365.1). Taxonomy (NCBI): domain Eukaryota; kingdom Metazoa; phylum Chordata; class Actinopteri; order Kurtiformes; family Apogonidae; genus Apogon; species Apogon talboti. Next base: position 14,818,812 of record JAPQRQ010000012.1, read on the forward strand.
ACACCTTGCCCATGAATGAGTCTGCAGGGTTTCTTTATAGGAGTTTTTAGTGGTTGCTATTTTAAGAATTCTCCCACAACAATAAACCAAAAGCACCATGAATAGCTGGTGTAGACAACAGCACTGCATTTGCATATTGTTGTGTTATTCTGTATTTTGTTTTCTGTCTAATAATGAGACACTTGCTTTTTTTTCCCTCATACAGCTCATTATGAAAAACTAAACTTTCAGCTGAGCAGGCAGTATATGTGGGACAACATGACAGGCCTGCTTTTAATCTACCCATCCTACCTGCTTCATGTCATTGAGGTGAGTTTCACTGAAAATTTTACATACAACATCCATCACTTGTAACAGATCATCGTGTGAGAACTTGTACCTGAACGTTTGCTCTGGGGTTTTCTGTGCAGTCATCCAGGGAGCTTATCATTTCTGTTTTGAGAGACCTTAATGACTTGCAACAACAGTCAGATAGGTAATACTGCATGTTTCAACTGCATGTTAATATACTGTAACATTCTATGATGTTTTTCATTATTTATGTATCAACATCTGTCCATCTTTATTTCTAGTCCAATGGTGGAAGTTTCTAAGATTGTGCTAATGGCACATGATCTTCCCAGCAGGATGTTTCAACAGTGGAGTTTCAAGGTTTGCCATGTGTATTTATGTATTTACAAGTAAAAGTACAATTATTCTGATTTATTTTTCATTAAGTGAGAAAAAAAGATGCTTTGTGAAGGAACTCATTTGCTTTTTGGTGACTTTATTTATGTTTTATGGTACTGTTTTACCCCTCTTGTCTATTGTGTGATGACATTTTATGGTTTTAGCATATTTTTATGCAAACCACCAGAGTGTTAATGTGTCAATGAATAATGGATCAATAATTTAAAAGCACTTTGGGTGCCTTGAAAAGCACTATAGAAATCTGATCCATTATTATTATTATTATTATTATTATTATTATTATGTCTTGGACAACAGTTTGTTTATCAAGATTATAATAAGCATACATATCTATTTCTCAATCTCTGCATCAGCATTAGGACATTTGAAATAAAACAAATATGTAAACAGCATTAAACAACAAAATTATAGAATTTGTATGGGATTATCTAGACAGCCCAGGTCTAATTAAAAAGCCTGGCTGTCTAGTTCTTGTAGCATTCTTGTTACAAGAACTACTGAAAGGTTTGAAGAAAGCTTGGTATAATGTGCCATAAAATAACTTAAGAAAATGTAAAGACAACAACAGTTCAACATGTGTAAATGGAGGTCACACTACATTAAACACTGACTCTTACCTGTTGACTTTTACCTGCTGTTTAGTACAGATGTTTTTAAATACTGTGCACATATTTCCTGTCATGTAATCTAATGTATATATCTTTAGCTAAAGGTGTCCTAAGGCTTATCCATATTACTGAATGTTAATGTGTTCTGTTTTTATGATGAATCATTGCATTAAAGCATGTGATCATGTTTTGGAAGGTGCTGTATGAATAGCATTTATTGCTATTATTATTATTCTGAGGTGCTGAAAGATCGTGGTTCTAAGGCCAATCAACCTGAGGAAGACGATGGGGAGCCCCTGGAGTCTCTACTTATCGCACTCCTGTCAGGCCTGAAGAATATGGCTGAGCATATCGAAGTAGCAAAGAAGGTATGTTGATCTATTGTCGTATTATGTATGTTTGGCTGCTACTCTGTAACCCGGATGACTGTGCTGCTGCTAATAAGTGATCACACTCTTGTCTTTCCTGTTTAAATAAAATAAACACTTTTTCTTTGTTGATAACTAAAAAAAAATTATTTTGTCATATTGGTCTCCAGACTGATCCTGGGGCAGTGATGGTTGATTGTCCTGAGCTGTTCATCTCTCAGGACATTGTGGCCAACCTGCTGATTCAAGAAGACCTCCAGACGCTGCAGCAATACCTGAAGTCATACGACTCACCTTTACACATCAGCATGGACTTTGGTAAGCAAAGACTCAACAGGTCAAGAACTCCAGCAGCACTTTTCAAATGGAACCACTTGATTTCACTCTAAATTTGGACCAACACGTTTCACCTTTATCAGGGTCATTAGGAAATACACAACAAATACAGCAACATTTAAAATCATATGAAACATGAAAAAAAGAAACAAACCTTGACCAATAGGGTATTCACAACGATGGGTTGGACATATGAATAGGTGGCTCGTGGTCGATCACCGTACCATGTTTGCAGAGAGGCATGGGGAGTGTCCAATAAAGATAATAAAACTGTTCTATATGACAAGTGCAGATGCAGTTCTTGACCCGTTGTACATTTATATCTTTTGTGCACTTTGGAAGTAGGTGAAATTGTGCCAGAATCTTCCACTTTGATGAAAATGTTTGCTTTAAAAAACATTTAAATTTGCAACAGTGGAAAAAACACCTATAGATCCTTTGTTATGTAAAAGCACTGATATCACATGATGAAAATACTTGATGCCAAGTAAAAATCCTACATTCAAAACCTTAAGTCTTATCAGCAAAATGTATTTAAAGTATCACTATGCAGTTAAACAGTCCATGTCACCATTATACTGTTATGGTTTTGGCTTAATATCACCGCTACATTAATGTATATCTTGCATTTTACATAGGGTTTTAACTCTTTTCAACTGTTTTTATTCAATGCAGCATATTCTGTAAGATTATATTTGTAAGGCCACTGTCCTTTGAGAAACACATATCTCTAAAATAGTCAATTTATCATGAGCTCAAATGAAAGAGAAGTTTAAGGAGTTAATTTAGCGTAAGAAGCAGTTCCCCAAAAACAAATCCTTAATCCTCCTGTTTATCACAAACATTCAGAATCATCATATTTGGAGATTTGTGGTTTTGACTGTAGAGTAAGGGCATAAAGAAATGTAATTCGAAACAGAACTGAAGCTGCCAGAAAAATATAAGTACCTGTTAATTCTACTATTACGACCACATGTCTATTCTTGTGTTATTTGTCGCTACTAAAACATTATCCTGTTTTCTTAGGGCAAATGAAACGAAGCAGCTGCCTCACCTCTGTCTAGTTATTTCAACATTTATGGTAAGAGCTCAGTGTCACACATTCTCACTAACCGGTGTGATACAACATAACATTTTTATTCCCGCTAAATTGCATGCGCCGTTCTTTTCATGAGGTTCCACGTTTTCACTGAGACAACTGTAATTGAAGATTCACGGCTGATATTTAAAGCCAGACTGGGTTGTTCTTATGTTATCTGCATGCCAGATACACTTCAGCGCTGTCACTGATGGTCACAATTTGATTTACCTAGCAAATCAAAAATCTAATCAAGTTTTTTTTTATGTCTGCAGAAATGTGTTCGTCCTTCACCGAAGCACCTTGGATGTGACAGTGTACATGAGCAGAAAGAAATCAGTGTGAACCAGCCTGACTTTTTTTTACACCTACACCCAAAAGGAGGGTAGCACTGCATGTTCTTTGTTACCTTTTTCACCCAAACAAACCTGTGTCTGTCGCAAATATTTAAAAGAAACAAAGAAAATATTATCCCTTAACCCATAAAAACCCAAACATCCACCGGTGACCAAAACGCATCCACTGATCTAACACATTTAACACCTGTTCATCCACTAATCCTATCAATACATGTAAATAATTGGTGTAAAATACAGTTTGTCATCTTTTCATGGTCAT
>JAPQRQ010000012.1:14844877-14882384 GCA_037367365.1 Apogon talboti
ACACCTGGTTCAATTAATGATCAGCTCATCACCAAGCTCTGCAGAAGCCTGATAACGACGTAATGGCATTCAGGTGTATTGGAAGAGGGAAATGTCTAAAACCTGCAGGGACACCGGCCCTCGAGGACAAGGATTGCCCACCCCTGATCTAGAACCTTTAACCTGCATTAACAGACTGTTCTACCACTAGGGACCGCTGAAAATAAACTAAAAACAACACTTATCTGTGTCAAACTTTTTTTGCAAACAGTTCCTCATGTATGAAGAGCAACATTGGGGAAAACGTGGAGTGATTTGTCTGTCAGTTTAACAGTCAGGGAAATATTTGGCTGCTAAATGATCCACCGCATTGACCAGTTGGTACCTATGTTCCTGGGCTATTTATACTTTGATGGGGTTTCATCATATAAACAACAACCTAATCAACCTTGGTGAGCTGAGGGTGATCATTCAGTGAGATACACTCAGTTACCCATTTTCTATATTTCTACTCTCTCTATGAACATGAAAATGTGTGCTCATTGTGCAAACATATGAATACGGGCCAGATAAAGACATGTCTGAATAAGGGGAGGAGAGCAAAACTGTAACAAACATTATTTTGAGAATTTCTCTGAACATTTTTTTCTTTTATATTAAACCTAAAAAGCACAGAAAACCCAAGTGTGCTTGTAAGTAGAAAAAACTAGTATCTCTATGATATTTAACTGTAAAATATAAAAATATTACAGAGAAAGACACTGACAAATTAATGTGACTTTTAGCTTTAAATAAAACTACATTTCCTAAACTGCTCTGCACAATTTCACAACACATTTTCCATTATCATTAAAATGCAAATGAACTTATTCATGAGATACATTTGTCCTTTCTTTTAATCTCTGTCAATAGAAAACATTAACTGTACTCAGAATATTTCTTCGTTAAACAGTCATTACATGCAGGGCAATTAAAGGAAAACTACTTGGAGTGATTAGCTCACTAGCTATAAGAGACAAAAATAGGCCATTTTTTTTAATCATCACACAGACAAGGTTTATCTGTTTCTGGCCTTAAGTTAACTGTTTGGGGTGAAGAAACTGTAGTCTGGCCCTCATTAAATATTGTTCTTCGTCAGTAATTAAGACTGATTTGACTTGTCTCATCAGGTTATAACTGTGTATTTGTCGTGCAAAGTTAAATCACTATGTTCTGCTGGAGTCTGACCTCTTCCTGCATGCCACACTCCAACAGCATCGTGACACAGGCCTCTATGGGAAAGGCAATATCTCTCCCACTGAGCGCTAAGTGCTCCTCTAATGGTTTCCCATAGCACGGTTTCTCCACCCAGGACTCTGTCAAACACACACAAAGTGTTTTACACACACATTAAAAACACACAGTCACTTAAAATACAGAGTCAGCTCTGCTTCTGGGATGATGATGCCGACTAGTGAATACTAATGTTCAGCATATCAAAGGATGGCGCCTCATTGTGCTGCTAGCAAAACATAAAATGAATGAATAATGAAAGTATGACATTTTTGGGGTGAACTTCTATTGTAAAAACTCTACCACTATGGACAACAAATGTCAGTGTATAAAATTATGAATCAGATTTTGATTTGATTTGATATTTGTGTGAAAACTTCTAATTGCATTGACAGCATTTCCACCGACGCTCAGCACAACGGACAATGACAACTCTGTAACAGCTAAGTTCAAGTCAGAATTGTCTGCAGGTGCTAAGAGACACATGCAAACAAAGAAACACAGGATCTCATTGTGACGTGAGAAACACAAAATCCCCAAAGTAGGCTGCAGCTGCGTCTGCATGCTGGTATGAAACTCACCCTGATGAGCTTTGATCTGGGGCAGAACACTCTGAAGCAGCTCTAATGACTTCCTGTGGTACTCTGCCTGGGTTTCTATCAGCTACAGATCAGAGAGAGATAAGGCAAGGGTCTGTGATGGACCAGCAAAATGTTTTTTCCCATGTGGTACGGTCCCTTAAGTGTGAAGTTGTACTTACTGTCTGGAAGTAGCTTGCATAGTCAATTTCTTTGGCCACAAAACTGTACATGTCTGCTGACAATTGATCCTAGTGGGAAAAAAATTTGTTTTTTAGACAACAAATTATAAAAAAAGATAGTAGCTGCGAGGAAATAACATTTTTATTTATTTTTGAGAATAACTAAACCCTCACTCTACAGATCTCCATGCGGTTGGCAGCCTCCTCCATCTCTTCCCTGAGGTGGTCGGCCTTGGCTCCTGTTGGCTGCAGATTGCTGGACAATCCTGAAGACTTGGTAGACTGGTAGTACCTAGATATAGGAGTTTATGGTAAATTTTCCTCAATAAACCCATTGAATGGATTAGACAATACTGCTTAAAAAACAGACAGACCACCAGACAACTAGTAGAGCTGATAAACACAATAAGTTTAACTTTACAAAGACTGTTTTAAATTTCCTTTATCGGCTTTATTTTGAAAGATAAAAAATGGCACAAAACTTTGGGTTTTTTTTTAAACGATTACCTAAGTGTTTGGCAGACAACATGACAAAACACTTGACAAAACTTTTTCTTTTTTAGTTTTCTCTGTCAAACTATGCTCGTCCCTCTCCGTCTGTCAGACAGTCTGTCTGAGCTGTGTGTCTGAGCGGTCTCTGGGTGGAGATAATATGTAGCGCTGCCAGAGGAGCTCAGTGCACAGCAGGATGATGGGAAAATTGTCTCAGATTTGGGTCACCAAAAAAAAACAAAAAAAAAAACACACACACACACACAATTTACTGACTGGACTACACTGGGGAAAATCACATTTCTCCATGTCAGAACTCATAATGGTACGGATATGACAGTTACTGTGGTGATTGTATGTTTCAGCAATTTAGACAACAGGCCTAGAAAGAACAGGCAGCAAATGTGCACTGACACTGACAAGTTACAGCAACTAAGGGACTTTCACACCTGTCCTAAAGTCCACAACTCCAAAAAATATCATATTCAGGACAGACTGATTGTTTGTTGAAAGCTTCTAATACTTGAAAACAGATCAATACATCCTAAAAGCAAAATGCAAAAAGTTCTGTCAACAGACCAGATGTAGGTTTTAAACCACACAAATGATCAGACATTTTTCTATCATATTACAAGCAAAGTCGACAGGACAGGACAGTTTACCTGATATAACGATATTAAAGCCTAAATAAAGCAACCATCTTCTGTCCTTATCCACAGATTTGTTAAAAAATGTCTAAAAGTTGCACGACAACTTGGGAAACAAATAGCAGCACATGTTAATCCTTCCCTCTGTGCGGCTGAACATGACTCAGCCAGTGGTCTCTGGTTCTTGAAGCCCGGGACGATGAGAGGATTGAGTTTAACAGCATGATGGATAACTGAATCTCTGTGGAAGCTTTTACTGTGAAATATTGTTCAAGCCCTGCAGTGGAATGGTGACACATCCAGGGTGAACCCCACTTTCTCCCATTGGTAGCCAACATAGGCTCCAACACCCCCATGGTCCTCATGAGCACTCAGCGATTCAGAAAATGCATGCATGGACATTGCTGTTTACCTCCAAAAACAGATTATAAGGGCTACACTCTGAACCTAAATGACCAAATAGTTCACTCTTTAAACAAAATCAAGTCAACAAAAGAGAATAATAATAGTAATGAATATATATATTTTATTGCTTTTACAGCACCATTTTATAAGTTTACCCAGAAAATGTTATATTTAAATATGAGCATTTTATGCTTTTATTTGATAGAGACAGCGGAGAGTGACAGGAAATATGTGAAAAGTTAATAAGGGAGTGACATGCAGCAAATGGTCCAGCTGGGAATCAAACCAAATATTTGCTGCTCAGAACACTTGCGCCCTAACCACGCAGCTGTTGCATCACCCCAGTATTAAAATGATTTGATATTGAGAACATTTTCTTTACATTTTTTAACCTATAATGCATGTATTAATGCATAATATTAATCCAGGACTTTCACTTGTGTTTTTTAAGCTTGATTTATACTCTTATTTAAGAGAGATGTAATTATTTCTTCCACTATTTGTGAAAAAAATGGCATTAAGTGAGATTTCTAACGGCAGGCTACAGGAGTGAGGAGTGCTGGTGAATCCAGACAGACGACAGATACAACTTCACTGTGTGCAATCAAATCCCAGTGACATTCAGCGGGAAGCTTCGAGACCAGTCCATTCACAGGGGATGGAGTTTCTCAGACCTCAGCCAAGTCTCTTTCTCTCAGACACACACACAAACAGTACCACACTTACCGTGTGCGTGCAGAGTCCATGTCCAAGACTAGTTTTGCTAAATGTTTTCTTTGTTTCTGGATATTTGGGATTTCCACCTGAGAGGACAGAATAAAGAGTTCAGTCTGTTGTCTGTTGGTGTGAAAATACAGACACAGTATTGTGAGAGGATTTGAGCAGCTTCTTGGTCTCATGAAGATTGGTTTACTAGATAATTTACACAAAGTAATCAGAGTGATATATGTCCCCCCATTATTCACATTTAGTTGTGGAACAAACAAATGCTCCTTCATCAAAAATATCAGAGCAGGTTTATCTGAAAAGAAGATCTACTCAGGAAAAACAGCTACAAATTAAACCTTTTCTCTATAATTTCTTCTTTCCCCTTGTTTTATATTTAGGTAGAAAGAAATACGAGGACTTTCGTTTGGTAAAGCTGGAACATTTGTTATCCTGCAGAATAATTTGTTGTTGCCATTAACTTTATTGTAGGACGTTAATTACACAGTCCTCTGCACAGACTTGTTTCAGTACCTCTGCAAGGTCGTACAGTGGCTCGATCACATCTCTCTCGATAGTGAGCTCGAAGACGATGAGCTCCTGAGCCAGCCTTTCCTGTGTATCGCCACAAAGCTTCAGCATCTTCCTGCAACAGTCAACAGGAACATCAAAAAATTAGTGGATAGTAAGGGATGGAGAGCTCATGTCACAATGTGAAATATATTATATTTAACGAAGTAGTGTTTTCTTTTTTACTTCAAAACATCTGTGATAAACAATAGTGATGCCATAGTATACAATACAATTATTTTGTTAACTATATTGTAGAGTACTTTATTTTTTGATGATTTCCTAAGCATTTGAGTGTTAAAGTCTAAAAGAAATTGTATTCTAGTTAAAAATAATTTAATTAAATTAGTAGAGTGATTTATCCTGCTATAAGCCATTTGGTATGTCCTTCCACACTGATGCTAACTGTACTGTATATATGTGGACATGGATGAATAATCAGCTGTGGGTCAACGAGTGACAAAAACATTCCTTTCCATGTCAGTGCTTTTAGAAAAAAAATGCTGCCAGTGTTACAGAATAATCAATGATTATATAAATTACTGTCACTGTGCTTGTGTGTGTTTGTGTGTGTGTGTGTGTGTGTGTGTGTGTGCACTCACCCTAGTAGAGACTCGTCCCCGAGCACAGCCGCCCCCTCCACCATACATTGTGCTAATGTTGTGAGGGGAAGCTTTTTCTAAACAGAAACAAACACAAACAACACATGAATCACCCTGGGAGTGAATTCTCATTAGACCGAATGCAATTCACAAACACGTGGTGCCAGGCAGAACAAACCCCGCCCCTCGCACGTATTTCGCCCATTATAAGTAAATGGGAAGATTTTAAAAATTCACAAAAATTTGAACTTTGACCTACTTTTACCAAAATGTAATATCTATTCTCTGTCACTGGCAATGTATAAACCCAATTTGGTGTGAATTGAACCAATAGTTTTGTTGCTATAGTGTTAACAAATAGACCGAACCAAAAACAATACCCCACAACTGAATCACATAGAGTACTATCTAAAATACACATACACATGCACAGGCAGGAGTGTCTAGTGCAGGAGGAGAAACCTGATCATCATATTTAATTTTTCTCATGTTGCTTCCTCTTACAAAAAACACATACAGTACATGTGTGACTCTGAAAGTGTCTCTATAAACAGGCTATTAATGATCAGACTGTATAAAAGAGATCTCTTACATTCAGTAGCAAAATAACATTTAATCAAATAAACCCACAGACAAAAACACAGAGTTTTAGGATGTATTCGTCCTATGAATCCAGGGAACTTCTCACCGACGGGGATCTGACAGACTTCTTGTCCACATCCACACCCTGCTGGCCCTGCAGACAGGCGGTCAACTTCTTGTGTGTGCTGTGGGAAACCTGTTTGACCAGTTCCAGACGTTTCTCCACCTAATAAAAAAAAAAAGAACAAGAAGGACAGTTTAACACACATATACTGCAGCGGCAACTACATGCACTTAATCATGAGCAGATTATGTCATTTGTGGGACAGTCTCTGTGGCGGTTGGAGACATGCACATGCAGGTACTAAAGCCTTAGGCTCAAAACAGTCTGATTAAAAACTCTGACTCTGCAGCTTTGGTCTCTAAAAATACTGGTGTCGAAACCAGGCCTTCTCAGCTGGAGAGGCAAATAATAGACCATTACCTGCTTCTCCTAAAATGCCTCTCATTTCATTACTAAACCGACTCAGTGGAACTGATGTTGCTGCCACTGTGGGTGTCATTAATCATCAGATCAATTACAGTGCTGCACCCCCAAGTCAATCAATGGGGACGTTCAGCCTTTTGTCTTCCATTTCAGCAATTATTAACAACGCTCAGTTCAGAAAATTGAGGACTCATTTTATGCACACTGAATACTTGGCACTAATAATGAGTTTTCCTGTGAGAGGGAGCACGTAGTGTAAATCAGAAGGATAAATAAATACAAACACACACACCCATTATTACATAGTCGTACCTGTAATAGGTCTTCACTTAACACTTCTGTTTTTTCAGCCCTGGGAAGAAAGAGAAGAGAAAAAAAACGACTGTTAGTGTAGAACGGGGAATTAAATTATATAAAATCATACCGTGGGAACTGGGTAACATAAACAGTGCCACATCCCGCCTTCATTCTGTTTGGAGTGAGGGAATGTACAGGTTTTACATGCTCTCTGGGTCCCAAATCAAAGACAGCGTAGATAAACTGATAATAAGTGCCAGATAAATGTAATTACAGACTCGAGTGTGATAAAATATTTCTTGAAAAGCCTGTTAATTACCAGATTCCAGATAGTGCAATGCAACTGTAAGGTGTTCAATGGGTGATGCAAAACTTAATAATGAAAATAATATTAGAAGAGGCATAAATTAATGTAAAAGCACAACAGTGTTACATTAACCGTCACGGTTCTGTAATAACATCATGCACATTCCAGCCTCCAGAGCTCTCAATTTTCCCCATTATCTCCGAATTAAAAGTTTCACAGTTGCCGCAGGCCACCTTTTGGAGAATTCACAAGAAAGATATCGACTGACTCAGTTGAAAACCTTAAGGCTGGGATACACAGGAGAGTGTAAGGTGTAAAAGCCATGTCAATCGACATTATTGCCTTGAGGAGGAATGGAGATTGACAACTTGACCGAAATCAATGAGGGTATTACAACAGACTGAGTGACTAGGAACTAAAGGTTAATCAAAAAAAAACAAAAAACAAAAAATACAGAGTGCTGGTGCAAAAGAAGGGAAAAACAATTCTGGCAGCACAACAGCAATACTTTCATCTGACTTTTTGCAATTTGTTGTAGCTTCTAATCCTGTAAAATGTGGTTAAGAGCCAACAATACAGACATTCAGAGGAGTGCCTGTAAATAAATGCAGGCAAACTAGAACCTTGATGTTTTTGCAGCAGTTTAACTCACGCATAAAGTGACCTGCTACATAATTCTGTCTGAAATCTCCCATCCAGCTCCATAGATATTGATTATACATCAGGCTGCAGTCTGGTCTTGCCTTCCTAAAAGCAGTCTGACATTTAAATTCTCTTTACTGGAATATTATCTTCAGAGTGAAGATATAAGTGAGCTTCAGCCAGATCAAGACCTGTTCAGTTGCTGATTTAAATCCCCCTGGTTTCCCAATCTGAGGAAAATCACTGAAAAAAGCCTCTATTCTGACTCATGACACAGCTGTGTTTGTTTGACGTTTTACAGTAACAGGCTGTCATCATGTAGTCTGAAGTATGAAACCTGTGTTAACAAGATAAATATCCTCTGACGTCTACCACGTTTTGACTGAACCTGTTACATTAAACTTTATTATACATGATTTTCCACAAACAGAATGTAATTTCTACCGTTAAGGATCTGTTCATTACAACAGCAACAACAGATATAGGAGTAGAGGACATTGTGAAGCAGTGTTGGATTATGGGAGTCAACATGACTGCAGCTGAAAGTCTGACTTATCTCAAACAGATGTTTCCAGAAAGTTTTATTTGTTTTATGTTTAGTGATGTAATTTCAGTCAGATGAAACAACTGCAATTAACATTAACAGTACTAAAAGAAATATGATTCAGACAAAATGAAAATGTACCTGAATTTGACATTATGGGACATAATATAAGCACAAAACTCACAAAATACATAAAATGAGCCTAGTACTTTTTATAGGAGTCGTCCAAAGTAAAAGATTCACTGCATAAAATAGCAAACATTACAATAGTTGCAATTGTACTTTTGTTAGTGTTTCTGAGTAAAATGATGCATCTGAAAAACTGAATACTTGCCCCCATAGGGACCAACACGTGGTGAAACAGGTAGGGGAAGTTTTAGAAAAAGGTATTTAATTCAATGGGAAGGCATTCTTTAAAGATTTACAACCAAGCACCCCAGCCATTTTATGCAGTACCTGAGCCAAATTAATGCAAAATCAATGTGCACTAACTAAAATAAATTTCCCCTTATCTAATGGTTGTGGTGTTTCCTTGATGTATTTCCTTAGCAACTTTTGTTTTTAAACTTTTTGGATGAGCATTAACTTATTTCTTATCTACTCTCTCTGCTGTTTTTGAAGTGCAATACAATGGTCGAAATTATGTGAAAATATCCCTTTTTTTACCCGATAAGATATATTTTGTTGATCCCAAAGGGGAAACCCAAAGTTCAAAATTAGATCAGTGTCTCTTAAACGAAGACCCTAAAAGCCCCACACATTCACCAAAGTCTTCCACAAACTTAGATAAAACACTTTAACCCAGATTGTACCAAGGTAAATCCTGAACAGCGACAGTGAATCAACATTATGACAATCTAAGTCTAATACAATCTACAACAAAAACAAGCTGAGATCAATAAATCAAAACACCCAACAATTCTGTCTTGACCAGTGAAGTCTGCCGTACCGGACTTTGAACAACACGTCCCTTGTCTGACACACCTAAGACCATCACTGAGTCAAAATCAAAAGACAAAACACTAGTAAGGAAACCCTACGTTGCCCTTTTCTGGACTTACAGAGCCGTGCTGTTCCTGCGCGAGGCTCTAGTCCTGCTGATCTGCAGCTTTCTCTTCCACATCCCCCCTGCGACCAGGAGGGAAACCACCTGGTTTCATGCAGGAGCTGAGTAACACAAAAAGAACGTGAAAGGAGGAGAACAGAGTGACACAAGGAGGAGAATGAAAGACCGAGAGGGAGTGAGGGGAAGGGCAACTGAAAGAATGAGACCTGACTATCTGGTCCTTTCACTTTCTCTCATCACCCACCAAACTCTGTCATACTATCTCTCCTTTACTCTCCGAATGTATAATTTACTAACATGTTTCCTACAAAAACAAGACAAAATTCTAATTCCCGACAAACCAAGTGATTTTTTTTTTTAATCTTCTTCCTTGTCTTTCTCACACATGGAGACAAACTCACATGCTTTTGCTCATGTCCTGGTTAGATTATTATCGATCTTCTTGATGTGGAACGGCTGGAAGAAGAATGGAAGACAAGATCTTTCAATTTCTCCATTTCCTCTGCCGCATGATTCAACTCTCAGGGTAATGTTTTAGAATATAAGGCTGACCATGTTTAGAATTTAGTAGCAACAAATCTCATAAAAAGAGCGATACCTACTACATGACTTATCTTTCAATGCTACTGCGTCCTGTCTTTACACTACAGACATACATTTTTAAAGAGAATGCAATGCTATTTCTTTATCAGTTGTTACTCAAGCAGTAGTAAGCAGTGCATTTATGGGACTATCTTATGGTTCAAATTAGAATTTGGACAGATTAGAGAATACTTTAAACTCTGCCCAAATCACAAGTTCTTTTATATAATGTGGACTGCATAACCAGTCAACTATTATAGTAAATGTGTATGCTTATTTTTATTTTTTTTTAGTTTTGTCTATGTATAAGACAACAATCATACAACAACCTCTAACATTACACACTAAAACTGAAGCTATATTTTATTCAGACCTTTGTTGATTGACAAAATGAAAGTTCTCATTGTTTTTACTGCCAGTAACTTTACAGTTTTACTCAATTCATATTAAATTAAATATTTAAAGTATTGTTTTTAGCATTGTGAGGAGCTATTTTTGACTGAAAATCTTAAAACTCTAACTATATTATGTCACTCAGAAATGACTGGTTAACATTTTGCTGGCTAGCACATAGCTAATGTCAAGGGATGATTAGAATCTCGGGTCGTGCATGCATGGAAGCTGCGTAGAAGGATTTATTTGTCGGCCATCTTTGACGACTCACTACGGCAACCTCGCTAGGACAAATCACTGTTGTATGAGTGAAATTATGGCAAATGTCAGAGACTTTACCTTCAAGGAGTATCTTTCCAGTGATCAAAAGAGATTTTGAGAGTCAAATTATATGCCTACTTTCGGTTTCTTTCACAGCTGAGACGCTATCCAGCTGACAAACATTTTGATCAAAATCTGGGGGAAACTGAGCGGTGGAGGGTATGATTTGTCCTATTGAGGTTGCCATAGCGAGTCGTCAAAGATGGCCGACAGATAAATGCTTCTATGCAGCTTCTACACGTGTGACTCACATCGTCCCGAGACTCAAATCGTCCCTCACAGCTACCAATGTTAGCTAGTGAAATTAGCAACAGTTGGCTAGCAGCTAAAAACCCATTTACTGATATTGATTTTAAGTAGGTAGAGCCCAAACTGAGCAAAATGAGGGCTAAAATGTGATATATCAGTTGGACATACACATAATTTCAAATTAATGCTAAAATTATCATTCTTATCACTTACTGTCTAAATCTAAATGTAAAACAAGCTAACAAATTCAATAAATTAGCTGAGCGTTTCCTTCATTGCTTGTCTCTGCTGATCCCGAGTGATTAAAACACTTGTAGTTAGATTTAATGCTGTAAGCAGAGTTTATTTTCCAACAGGAACATGCAGTATCATATTAATATGTTTTTCTGTTTCTTTTCATTTGGTTTGTTGACACTACGGAGCATCTGCAACATCACCAGCATATCAACCAGTTTGTGTGTTTGTGAATCTATAACTATGATATGTGACTGCATATATGTTAATATATAATATGTAATATGTGTTATGATATTGATTTAATCATGTCTAATGTGGATCCTCTGAGTGGATGCAGAATTTGTTTTTTTAGTATGCGTATAGCATTAGCTGAGTGACAGCCCGGCCTGTTAGAAGTGTCTCCATATGACTTAACCTAATTTATTTCTGACACAGCCTGTTTACAAATGCAGGATTTTTGCCCAGGATTTGAAGTGGAATAAATCACTCGCAGACCGTCTCTCTCTGGATTCGTTTCCTCTCTGACAACAACAAGAAGCTGTAAGCAAGATTTACTGGCTCGGTGAATTCAGCTGTGGGATAATGATGCTCGTGCAAACAAACACGCACTCTCTAATGAGCAGGTTAGCAATTAGTCAACACTACTGGAAGGTGCTGCGCTGCTCTTTCACACACAGTTTTATGCAGACTAACAACGGTAATCGAAACATGCGCCCACACCAGCACACAAACCCAAACAGCTCACTTTGTTTCTCACTCTCTGTCTTCCTTTTCTCCTCCTTGACAGCTGTTCAGATTGCACACACATAAGCCTCAATGCTCTTTAGGGATGGCATGATAAATGTAAAACTTTACTGCAAAACAAACTACAGTCAGCTACTACAGCAAGTTCTTCCACCCCATCGATAAAAGATTCAGATACAAACACTTTGGATCTCATGTTTGATGACCTTTTTCTTGAACTCACAGGGCTGTATATTTGGAAAAGTACCTGGAATATGTATAACAACATCTACATGGACATCAGATTATTCAACTGTCTTGCTATAACTGTCATGTCCTCAATTACCAGCAGGAGGCAAGATTCGATAATACTCTGACTGTTATATATTAAAGTATACTGAAGCTCAGTTCTATATTAAAACAACAGCTTCAGCATAATGCACCTGCAGTACTCGTGGATGTCTGACTGTAGTGGTAACATTGTGTTTGTGGAGCCGCTCTGAGCAATGTGTATTAGAGGCAGAGAGCATACAGAATCTGCTGATTATTTTTTACTTTTATTTAGTCAAATGTTCAGATTCAGTGTAAAAATAAGTACAGTGAGTATGAGAGATGATGCAGCTAACACGCCGCATGTTCAGTCTCCGCGTGTGGAAGGTGTAAGAGAAAGGTCATCTGTCAGTGCCGAGGGATTTTGTTGTTGTAACGTAGCATGACAGGGGTCACAGCTGAGGAAGGGAGAGGCTGAAAACACATGGCTCATATTTGGGAAAGAGATAAAAATCAAAAGGGACACAAATAGGCACTAGAAAGGAAGTGGGTGGAAGACATGCGAGCGCCAAATGTAGTGGTCATACAGAAGGGGCGACGGTGTTTAGGACCCGATCATCGTCGATCTGTACGACTCTTGTTTCTTCTGTGTGTGCAGAGTTTAGTTAATTGTCTGACACATCAAGGGCGTTAGAGCATCCTGAATCAGAGCCTCAGCAACACAGTCAGTACTTTACTGCAGCATCAGCTACTGTCGTCACACACGGGATTCCCACTGGCACAGAGTAAGGGAGAAGGTGTGTGTGTGTGTGTGTGTGTGTGTGTGTGTGTGTGTGTGTGGTGGTGGTGGTGGGGGGGGGGGGGTGATGGAGAATACAGAGGGAGTTGGAGGTAAGACGACAAGAACAGAAAAAAAAGGGTTTGACGGTGTTCATACAGCTGATAAATCCTTCAGCGTGATTTAGAAAAGGAACTGGAGTGAAAGGCAGTTGAAGTACAGGCTGCTCGCTCATATAATGGCTTAATTCTCAGTTTTTCCTCCTTCATTGGTCTGATATCCTCTAAGAAGGTATTCATACTCTAAAAGACTGAAAAGGCCAGACGCACTGATGCATTGCAACTGCCCTGTTTTGTACATTTTTATTTTAACTCTGCTCTTTCTGCGGTTGATGTTCTTCTACTGAGTGGAGACAAATTATAGGTTTGTAGTCATTACTCATTTGTGGGTAGGAAATAAAAAGCTTTCAATGACTGTGAGGCTTGGTTGAAGCAGGAAAAGACAGCGAAGATGTGATACTTTAGAGGCAGGGCTGAGAAAAACAACAAAGAAGTCAGCAAACTAAACAACTATCAATACTAAGTATGATATACAATCAAAATATATAACCATGCTCAATTTCCCTTAGTAGCTTTTCTATTATTCAACATTGAATAAGGCTGAATGCAACACAAGGCCTCCTGTTTAGTTTTCATAACAAGACATAGGAAAAAAATACGTTATTTGTAGGTGTTGCTGAGATAATCTATGAAATAATAGGGGTGGATAATATCTGGATGAACTCATCTCATCACTTTCTTCTTAATAAGATTTTCCACATTTTTCTAGCCGTTTTTTCCAAGAACGTGTCCATTTCATAGAGTTTTTCTATCTGATCTCATTCGACACGACAGTAGAATGTGTAGGCTTTCATGTTCCTGGATTCTTACACACATTGTTGTCATATTTACACAGCTTAACACTTGTTGGTGTTCTTTCTGCTAAATGGGTCCTTTTCTAGGAAACCATCCGGCTCAACTGTTGTTTTAATAAAATGAACAAGTGCAGTGGTGACAGATGCATTTCATCGCATCAGAGATGAGAGATTAGTGCAGCTCCCTGGAGCAGATTGGTCTTTACTGCTACAGTAAAGGGCATGTCGGTAGTTAGCAGTTAGCCGTGTTTGGAGGGATACTTTGGAATATAATAAGTTCCAGTTTACTAATGAACCTGTTAAAATGTAAAAGATAATGAGTATGGGTACAGGTCTTTTTCTAAACAGGTATTCTGCCCCTCTGTTTATACAACCTTCATTCATTCTCTGTCCACAATACAACACAAAAACCATTACAAACCAGTACAAATACTTGGACAAACCATTGTTTCTGATGGACTTCAAACAGTGGATGCTGCAGACCAGAGTTTTTTTTAAAAAAAATCTTCACTTAGGATAAGAACAATGTATGAGAAGAGTAGCACCATTCAGCACATGAACCGATCAAAAACAGTGCTACTAGGATAGAGACAGCTGCTACTGTGGGGGGTGTTGGGCGAAAATAAAACTTAAAGCTAAAAGGTACCGAGCCAAAACGACAGATGCAAAGAAACATAAATAGTCAATTATACATGAAAAAAACATTCAGATACAACCCCTTTCAATTCTGCTTTTATCAGTAACTGTAATGGATTACAATGATATGTATTTACTTACATTTTGTTTAATTAATTACTCCCCATCACTTGCATTGATGAGTTGTCATTTACTGAACACTTTATACTGACTATATTCTAAAATATCTTCAATAACAATTTTGAGTCCAAAATCATTATTCATATATGTATCATTTAATCACATATTGGAAGATTTTATTCATACGTTGGAAAACAAGGCAATATCCAGTTGGGAAATTTCTGATCTTTTCTCTGCACAGCTGTCTGCTCTACAGATGAGTAAGTAAACGTGCACTTTGAGAGCACATACCTCCACCACAGACCCACAGTAATGTAATTCTGTTCAATCAAACCCTTTTACACAACATCCAGGACCCGCTCCAAATTTTAATGGGTCCATGCTTAGCCCAGGCTCTATTCTTCCACCAGTATACATGAAAATTGGTGCAATACTTTTGTGCAGTCTACAGATAGAGTGGCACATATGTGTAGTCAATACAAAAGTATACATGTGTGGCTGTAACTGAACTAGCAGCAGGAGATGAGAGTCATTCTTTTTATGTGTTTTAATATATTCATTGCATGTTGCCCGACTGGACTTTAAGTTGATGAAGCAGGAAAAAAAGAAAGAAGTGATATGTCTTGTAATATCACTAAGCCAGCAGGATATAGTGCACTTTCACTGCATTATGCAATACATTAGGATTGAAATGTAAAATGCTCCCATAGACTGAATATTCAATTGAGTCCATCTAATGCAGGGAAATCAGAGTATTATGAGGGAAAATGGTTCAAGGACAGAGTGCTCCCCCAGGAGAAATGGTCCAGGTGAAGTCAGATTACCCAGCATGCTTTTCTCTGCCACTAAATCGGGGGGGGTGGGGGTTGCTATGGCAGCAGGTGTTCATGTGACGGAGCGGATGGATGGATCAAACAACGAAGTGAAGAAGGCATGCGAAGATGAATGGAGCGCCGGAGTGAAGTCATTCTTTTTAACGGAGGAGCTGACGCCAGCCTGAGGTGCAGCACCGGTGGCCGAGATTTCATTTGTCACTACCGCGCAACCACCCACCATGAGATCTGTATCTCCCCTTGTTGCACTCACAAACACACACACATTCATGTACACACATCTTCATTTGGCTTCAAGGTCACCTGCTTCTCTTCACTGACTGTGGGAGTGGGGGTGGAATAAGAAATCATCATGGATCTTTTAAACCACATCCACGTATCCGGGTGAACTATAAATTGTCTAAATAAAATGGAAATCTGATGCAACCACATGCAGAAAAGCATTTCTGTGGATAAAAGATACAACATAACTGTACCAATGTGTCTTTCTTTGCACAAAAATAAAATCTTGTGAGATAATAACTTTTTAACCCCATATTTACTTCAATAAATACAGGGAAGCTAAATCTGCAGGGTATGAAAAACTGATCTCAGAGCAGATGTTCCTCTAGACCAAAAAATTACACATAAACACAATGAGACTTAAACTGCGCAATGACAATGGAAACTCTGTCAGGCAAAAATATGACTAGCCCTATTATTTCAGCAATAACACTAAAACGTACACATGTAAAAGACTAATAGATTATGAAGCATAATGAGTCAACTTAGACCCACTATGGTGCACAGTCTGGTTAAATAGGAGTCTACCAGAATATGGCTCAATATTTCTGTTGTGCAGTGGTGACATAGTCATTCTCCTTCCTTCTGTTATCTGTGCGTTATTGCTTTGAAAGCTACATGAAAGAATAATAACCATCAAGCTGTAACTGAGCCCATAAAACGGCAACTTTTGGCAGCTTCTCCTCCTCTGCCTCCTCCAGCCTTTCCTCCTCCATGCCCTCCAGCCTCTCCTCCTGTATCTCCTCCAGCCTCTCCTCCTGTATCTCCTCCAGCCTCTCCTCCTGTGTCTCCTCCAGCTTCTCCTCCTCTATCTCCTCCAGCTACTCCTCCTGTAATCTCCCCTAGCCTCTCCTCCTCAACCTCCTCAAGCCTCTCCTTCTCCATCTCCTTCAGCTTCTCCTCCATCTCCTTCAGCTTCTCCTCCATCTCCTCCAGCTTCTCCTCCTCCATCCTCTACTCCATCTCCTCCAGCTTCTCCTTCTCCATCCTCTCCTCCTCCATCTCCTCCAGCTTCTCCTCCTCCATCCTCTCCTCTTCCATCTACCTCCTCCAGCCTCTCCCCCTCCATCTCCTCCATCCTCTCCTCCTCCATCTCCTCCAGCCTCTCCTCCAGCCTCTCCTCCTCCATCTCCTCCAGCCTCTCCTCCTGTATCTCCTCTGGTGTCTGTTCCTCTGCCTCCTCTAACTTTTCCTCCTCCATCTCCTCCAGCTTCTCCAGCTTCTCCTCCTCTGCCTCCTCCAAGCTCTCCTCCTCCATCTCCTCCAGCCTCTCCTCCTGTATCTCCTCCAGCTTCTCCTCCTCTGCCTCCTCCAGGCTTTCCTCCTCCATCTCCTCCAACCTCTCCTCCTGTATCTCCTCTAGCTTCTCCTCCTCTACCTCCTCCAGCTTCTCCTCTCTACCTCCTCTAGCCTCTCCTCCTCCTCCAGCTCCTCCAGCCTCTCCTCCTGTATCTCTTCCAGCTTCACCTGACAAAAATATATTGATAAATGACATGACCAATGGGACAGTTTGGGGTGCAACAATCATTGATTTTGATGGTACGGTTATAGCCTGAGGAAAAAACTCAGTTTCACAATTATCATGACTATGGATGTATAAAATCACATTTGTAATCTGAGGTGTTATTGTATTTTTCCCTAAAACTTTAATCACTGGTGTTTTTTAAACAGTCACTGCCGTTCACCAAATAATACATAAAAAAGTGTATCTCTTTGGCATTAAATATAAACTTTTTTAAAATCTCTGCCTTGTTGAGGCTCTACAGTTATAATAGTAATAATAATAATCCATTTTATTTATCAGCACTTAAAATTAAACTCAAAGACACTTTACAAGATTATTGATGTAACTGATGAGGAGGATCTTGAAGTGGATACGCTGCTTCATTGGGCACCAGTGAAGATGTTGCAGGATGGGTGTAATGCATTCCTTTGACTAACTTACACTTTGACTTCTAAAGACGTCTCTTATGTCGACTTTTCTTTTTTTGGACATTCTGGCTGCTCCTAATTACCAAACACATACGCACATAAACACTGATTCAAGCGTGAATGTAAATGAAACCTCTGATATTACAATCCACCTAGATGACGTAACCCAGCCAGAACAAACGCCTAACATGTTAACAACACTTTCAGATTAACACGGAGGCCAACTAGCAAACCGCTGTTTAAGTCCAGGCGCTGTTTACAACCTGATGGAGTGACAGCAGGGACGGACAATCAAACAAGAAACGGCAGAGCCAATCGAGGAGCTTATGGAAAGTCTAAACTAAGGGAAAGAGACTTCAGCTTGAGCTTGGTCCTAGTGCTTGACGTGTCTCTGTTTACTATAGCGTAACATTGTTCTTGGATGGTAAAAACTACAGGGGACCAAAACGTCCTTTTGAAAAAAAGTGCAAGGGACATGTCCCCCCCCCCCTAAATTACGTCCCTGCTTCTGTGAACTGTTTTTTTTCTTCTCCACGGGCACCACGAAGTTACATCAACAAATCACCGTACCCATTTGTATCTCAGCTTCCCCACAACACCAGTGTCATCTTCAAGAACCAAACATGATGGACCACATTGTCTCTGATTTTGTGAATGTGAACTGTTATAACTGTCCACAATCATCTGCAAAAGAGGGTTTAACATAATTTTAGCTGCTCCTGTTGGTTACAATAATTCCAACCCCAGCTCCTTATTTCAGTTATGCTTGGTTCCAGATCAGCAATGTGTTGGTTTGTCCTGAGAGCCAACTATTAGCCATCAAGACACAAAGAACTGGTTCAAGATTAAGCACTAAGAACATGAGAAGAAATCATTTTAAGTAAAATCCAGAGACACAGTTCTGATCTTGTAACTACTCACCAAATGTATATTAATCTGCTGAACAACTAAAGGTGGCCATATTCACTTATTGTCAAATTTGTGTCTTCAATTTACAGTTGCCCTAACAGATGCTCACACATTCATTTTGGAGACAATACAAACTAATTAAGTGCTGAACAGATTAATTAACTTCTGACTTGCATTCTCATTCTTTGACAGTAAATGTTCAGCTCAAAACCCAAAACAAAGGTTCTACCTCTTAATATTTGTGGTGCTTTTTGTCCTCTAGAAACCATATGCACAAACTTGTCCTGTTAGTGCATTTCCTTTTAAAATATCTATTGTAAAAAGCCTTGTAAACAGGCACCCAGCACCGCACAGAACAACAGAACAAGACAACTCCTGCCTATAAAGCTGGTCCAAAAGCACAACTTATCAAAATTCTGCTCACAGCCAAGAGTTTCAAGCAACCAGGTCCAGGTCTCCAGAGAGTTGGCTATTTTTCTCAAGGAGCACTAAATCCCCCTGCTTTTCTCAGCTGAATACAATGAAATGGCCTGACTCATTCCAGATTCACCCGGAGTACTTTAACCCCGCTGGCCCTCACGATTGACAAGACAACAAAACAGAGCGAAGCCCAGAAAAATAAAATCAACCTTAGCCTCCTAAAAATTCACTTTTCACTTGCAGGAACAAAATGTTGTTGTCTGAAAGTGGCACAAAGCTCTATTTACCAGCTGTAAATGTCTGTTCAATTCATTCTGAACAGGAAACGTGTGGACATCCAGTAGAAATACAAAGGTATAGACATTCATATATGATGTGTTCATATTGTATACCTCCAGTTAGAATGTTTTACAACCATAAGAGAGGAATCCATCTTCTCCTGACAAATGAGATATTCTGTAATTAAGGATAGACATATTTAATGCCTTTAAGCTGCCTGTCAAATCAATTCAATGAAGTTTCAACAATATTTGTTGTCACTTCTCAAGTCAAACTGGACGGGGATTTAAGCCAATACCTAAATAAATCTTTTCTCACTCCGGTGTTGACAGGCTACTGGAGATGTGTAACCTGTCCAATAGTGATGTGGGTGGTGACTAAAGACAGAGCTAAAAGATACACATTTTTAAATTCATTTTTTCACAGATGCCATAAAAATACTGATACTGGATCTGATAACTGGCCATGACAATACTCAGTAACCCCATAAACACAGATTTAAATGCAGCTCTGCAGCAAAGACCTTAGGAGGGAGTTGCTGAAACTTTAATGCTCTATGCTTTAATGTTATCAATATTTAAGTACACCTAAAAATATGACAATCCAAAGATTGTAATATCGGTTGAGGTGAGTGCTCTGAAGTCAAAATATGAATGTAGAATAAATCAGAGGTTTTAGTCCTTCAATGGCCTTTTGTAGAGGTTCTAACTCTGGTCCTGCAGCCACTCATATATGATTAGATCAGTACATGAGACGCCTAATCAGCCTACAACCTTTACACTAAAACACACACATGAACACCATGCTCATGCAGACTGCAGTAACCAGTGTTGACCTTGTCATCACCTCTGCGGCTGTGTTTTACATACCCGACTGAACTCTGTTACACTCGCAGCCTGTCAGCGCCTCTTTACACAGCATCACTGCGACAAGGCTTCTTCAGACATGTGATCTGACCCCGTGGCTTTATTCTCATGTCTTTACACAGCTGGTCTAAATAAGAATGATGGTGCTTCTTAACACCAGAGACAGTAAAGCATTTTGAAATGGTTAGAATGAAACGGACAAAAGGACAATAACCCTGCATCCACTGGACACCTGCATGA
The DNA here is from genome assembly GCA_037367365.1 of Apogon talboti. Lineage (NCBI taxonomy): Eukaryota > Metazoa > Chordata > Actinopteri > Kurtiformes > Apogonidae > Apogon > Apogon talboti. The sequence goes on from JAPQRQ010000012.1 coordinate 14,865,218, forward strand.
CCCTGCTCTAGGCTGTGCTTTTTACCACAAATAAAAAAAAAAATCCTACTCAAAAACATAGTACATTTGTTTTCTGTTGTCTTGGTCCCCAGTGCTTTTTCAGTTTAGGTAGTACATGACTTTCCAAACATCAGTCAGATTTCTGTCCTTGTTGTCTCTACAGATAAGACTTGCATAGACACATGTCTTGTTTATTAACTGTACTCTTCTTTATAGCAGCACTTCCAAAGCTTTCTGTCTCTTAAAAAGAAGACATGTTTGTTGAGATATTTTGCTTCTGAAACTGCATTTTAGCAGTCTGCAAAGCTAAACTTAAAATGTCATCATTAAAGAACACAAATAAAGAAATGTGCTTGTAATTATATTGTTTTGATTTTAATTTGACCTGCCCTCAACAGCTGAGGAAACCGCTTAGAAGACAGAGCTTTACCCACTACTCAACACTGGAAGTGGCTGACCTGTAGCAAAGCTGCATTACAAGGAAATCTAGTTTAGTTAACTAGTAGTAACAAAAATATACCAATCTGACAATAAACATGTGATAAGGAATTATAAAAGCTCACACGAGATGTTTCTGCACGTTCTTATCTGACAGGTGGTTCGATTTGTCGATGAAAATATCCTGGTTAGTTCCGTCAGTTACCTAAACCCTCCTAAAGGCTTGAAAAGTCAACGTTAATGCATTCACCTCATGTGTTCTGTAATAGATAAATGTCTTTGCGGTACAGATTTATGTCCTATGTTTTGTTGGTGGACCTAGTCTGCGTCATGTATAGGGTTAAGTTGGGTCATGATGATTCTTCTTCAGCCTCTATGACGGCATTCCTATGTTTGCACGCTTAACCAAACACACCCTTCTGCACATGCACTACACAGAGGTCAAGTCATTGGTGGTGAAAGGGGTTCAATTACAATAGTCATTCCTTTCCTTTTATGGCCACGGGGGCTTTGACCAAGGAATCAGAAAGTGATGAGACGAAATAAGAACCGGTAAGAATCAACTTTTGGAGTCAAAGACAAATGACTAAATGATAAAAACTAGAGGCACTGGCATTTTTTCACCACTGAACACAACTCCAAACTAAAAGAAGTTTGATGTTGCAGTAGTACATGCATGTGTGAGTTTGATTATGAGGTTTATAAGTGCAATCTTACTATTTTATATTACTATGTCACTAAATTTGACGTAACAGAGATGTCTGTAAACAATGTATTGAGTGAGTAATATGGTCTGTGGAGACATAGTATGAATTTGTTAGTGTGTTTAGTTGCCATGAGAATATTCTGGTATGTGCCTTCCCTCTGCTGTTAAAAGTATGTAATATCAATAAACATTCCAACTACACTACAAGCAGTTCAACAGTAATCACAATAGATTTATATGGATTCTATGGATTGTATCACAAAAGCATAAGCAAAAACAGTTGCGAATGACAGCATCAAAGCATCAACACAATCAGTACAACTTGAATAAGCACATAATTTAATATATTTAACCTCCTAAGACCCAGGAGCCCCACAGGTTTTTGAGTTTTGGCTTTTTTTAATTAAATAATTGCTTATATTGGAAACATCATGATGCAACAGTTTTTTCAGATGCATTCTTAAAATGTTTTATGGAATGTCATTTGCGGTGGACAGTTGTTTCTTTTGTTTTTTGTATGAAGCTGTGAATTTCTTGTCCTCATACGTGGACAGTGGGTCCTAGGAGGTTAAGACTGTATAGGTAAGCCTTGATTTGGAATTGAGTGTGTAGTTAAATGCCAATTTGTATTAACAAATTCTGCAGGTGCTTTCCAAAGAGAAGAGAACATCTGGCAAAGTGGTTGTTCTTCATCCAACTACAGACATGTTGTGTTTATCCAGCCTGGCCAGCACTCTCCCCCCGCTACCACCCAGATCTCTCCACAACAGGAGCTGGGCCGCAGCCAGCGATGGGGTGTATGAGGGTCTCACATATTTTGGCTCGGAGTCCCTAGCTCTGATGGTGTGTGTTTTTCCTGTTCATTCATCCTGACTGCCGCTCCTTTTTTTTTTTTTTATCTCCCTCCAGCTCCATTTCTCCCTCCTCCACTCCTAACGTCTTCCCGCATTTTTGCTGCTTCTGTCTGAGACTCTCGTCATTTGCTGTCAACCTTCCATGGGGGAAACACACAGTTTCTTGGCAGCCAGGCTGAGGACAGCTCATTGGACTTTTCACTGCAGGAGCATTGGGATGGGGAGCCTTGTCTCCTGCCAAGTTCTCATCATACTCAACAATTACAGAGAATGACTAATAACTGTGAGAAGAGGACTGAGAAGACAAACACTTAGAAAGTGGTCCCAAAGTTAGAAAATGCACCATGGGTGAGAAATTCCCTGTAAACAAAAACACCTTTATATTCATGTTGGCATTGCTGAAACCGTGAAACAACTCAAGCAGGTGACAAGCGGGACTAGACAATATGGTGCAGTTGCCTGGGGTTATGACTGCATTGTCAAGCTGACACTGGGTTTCCAGTTATAAATTAGGCTGTTTGTTGCTCATCTCGCTGAAAACTAACAATAACAGTGATCTGTGAGAGTACATGACAAAGTTGTGCAGACTCTTGGCTCATTTGTTCCTTTTTTTAAAACGTTACTTGTTCATATTTGCTAATGATACAGGAATTCCTGTCTCCTGTGACCTGCAGAGAAGCAAGATTCAGTGGCTGCTGTAGAAACTATAACTCACTCCTCTTCAATCATACAGCCCATGTTGTGACGCTTACATTAGTATTACACTTTGCTTTGGCTCTTGCTGAACCCATCCCCTGACGAACAAAGGACCAATCATAGCTTAGCAACCGTAGCTCGGCACAACAGGAGCCTAAAGATTTGGATTTTTCAACATTTTCCTGCAGTGTTCATGGAGCAGTAGTAAAAGAGATACTTAGTAGTTGAGACAGTGATGCGCTTCTGTTCCTTTCCAAATAAAAATGAACACTGATATAAGCAATAACCAGCCATGCTTCTAAACTTTGACACAGGCCAATGTACAAACACGCCATATGCAGACATGAATAATGACACAACAGCCCCGTGCAGCAGGGAGCAGACGGCAAGTACACACCCAGGCATTACCGCAACACTGATGTCACGTTTAACTGTCAAATCAAATGAATTAGTTCTACAGATGTTTCCTGGGATCAAACAGAAAATCTGACTTAATGTGCTTAAGTATAGGCAGTCTTTGACCTTAACAGATGTGGTGATATTTTAATGGGCCATAAATTTAGCAGCAGTAAACATCTGTGCATTCAATAAGTGATAATTGTAAAAGTAATTGCAGTTTATTACAATTTGAGTCTCATTTACGTGCAATTTACGGCCATATTTATTTATCTATCTATCAGTTATGATGACATGGGCCTTTCAAAAGTAACTGCATGAATGGACTTCATTTTAACCAGTTTTTCCTTTCTCACTTTGCATAATCAATTCATCATCTTTTTTTCATGGTAACTTCACAAAAATATGATTTAATTTGTACTCATTATAAATGTAAATTGCAAATGTGTGTATAAATACATGACCATGCAAATAGCTGTTTGTAAATGTATTTTTTTTTCTACGAGGAAACAACAAGTCTTATTCATTACAAAAACCTCATTTCATGTGTAGTCTTCAGTACTGAGAGACACAGGAAACCGTGAGACTGGAGGGAGGAATCCAAGCATTCCAGGGTGACACTGTACTCTGGGAAACAGAATCTTGTGATGCTATTAAAAAAAAGCATTAAGTCATCTCGATTGCCTTCAATGTACTATTTTCTTTGTTGAAAATTTAAAGAAATGAGCTGTAATATGTTATAAAATAACCATCTACTTAAATGTAATAATTTAATTTAATGCCATATACCTATTGGTACAATTCTACTGTAATCTGCAGTTTCATCAGTGAATGCTGTCATAGCTAAAGTTTTTTTTTTTTTTTTTTAATATAAATGAAAAAGGTCTATTAACAGAAACAAAATCAAAAAAAGTTTTAACAAACAGATAGACGACTCACAAATACCCCATAAGGAAACAGGAACTGACTTTATTGCGCGGAGCTCCAAACACCTGGCACCTCCCATCTGAGAGTGAAGACATGCGGATAAAACATGTTTAACATCTTATATATGTCCTTGTGCGCATCTGGCTAATGGTAGCCGGGGGAAATCTACAGCCCATAATGCATAGCTTCTGTGCCAGCAGTCAAACAGGCCCTCTGTTACAGCCATCATACTATTTACACACTAATGTACACAAATGTGCACACAGGCCCCATGACACAAACATAGCTATGCATGCATTTACATTAACACACAGACACTTGTCAGATTTATGAGGCCTCTACACAAGACTGAGCTGTACAACCAGTTCATATGATCTGAACATGATGCTTTTGGATATAGGGTGAACAAAAGGCCTGCTGAAAGCAAATCTCATTAGCTTGTGCTCTTGTCAATAAGTAGTTCAGTTGCTATAGTTGACAACTATTTTCAGGCGCTGGTGTTTTCCTCATTAGCGTAGCGTCTAACTTAGTAATGACACATACAATTAAAACTGCAGTGATTGGTCATTTGATAATTATTATTATCAAGTGGTCTGAGAGGAAAATAATTCTGCTCTCCTCTGTTGTTGAACCCCATGATGAGTGTTTTTAGACAAGTAGGAGGTTAAATATTTAATTGACAGCTGTGGTTACAGATTGCTGTCAAGACTCATTCAGACACCATACAGATGTAAGTGAAACAGCATCACGTCATCCAAAGTGTGTATTTTCTATTTCTGGCTCTTCAACCATAGTCATGTAAGGTTATTTAGCATCCCGCATGCAATTTGGGGGAATGCAGGGTGTTTTTTCACTTCAAAATGTCTAATCCTATACTACTTCTATATTATTTTGTTAAAGTAAATTATTTTAAATGTTAGTCTTGTTTAGGTCTGGGTGATGGGAGGGGGCAGCCTAGGCAGAGGAGCCCAGACCTCTCTATGGCCACCTCCTCCACCTCCTCCAGCCGCTCTGTAGAAGAACCCTTTCTACTGCCTGTATCTATAATCATGCTCTTTCAGTTGTAGTGAAGGAATATTGGGTTTCAACGACAGACCAGTACTTGTGACATGAAGCTGCATGAATGCGTGATCACAAAAACACACTTTTTATACAGCCCATAAATTAAATTTTACTGATCAAGTGTGGCACTTGTGACAGTATTCTTTTATCTGTACCTTTGCCAGAAACTTGATGTTACCATGATTATGTAAGGCCACAGACAAGCTGAAGCAGAGCAAATGTTGATTTCCATAAATTAATTCCATAAAAATTACATGCTGATGTGACAGTTTACAAAAGCCTCCATATATTCTCCAGTCTACCATGGTGTCCTGCAGTAACTTCAGCCCTTTTACGGCACTACTTTAAAATAAAACTAAATAAAATGTTTAATAATCCACTACCCAAAAACACCCCATGAGGAAGTTATTTTCTTTCCATCACTTTGAAATAAAAAAGTGTCACCATTGGGGAAAAATGAAGAGAAATGAATTCCTTGATTGAAAATCCGTCTACTAAGTGTAACAATCTATTATAAGAGTATGTAGTTCATTGTGATATGTTGTCGCAAAATATGTCTGTGTGCCTTAAGAGGAAAAGGGTGAAGCTTCTGTGCGATGGCGTCATGTATAAGAGAAGAGTGACAACAGAGTGACAGGAGAGCGCGACACACTCACACTCGCTCTGTGAAACGACAACCAGGCAACATTCCAACTGGGGAATGTGGTTTTACATCCTGTGTTGATAGAAAAGGCAAAGTGATAACATACCAAATGTCAAAATATACTACGGCTAAGATAGATGAATATGTGCGTATGCATTCCTCTGTGACTCAGGAATAAACAAAACAGCAGGTGGAAGTCTTCTCTCATGTTCACGTTCAACTGCATAGCGACACTAGTTTACCATACCCCCTACCGGGCTGAGATAAGTTGAAAAGATAAACTGTCCCAGATGAAAATGGATTTAAAAACAGGCTTGGATCTTTGAAATCTTTAGTATGAGCACAGAAATAATCTGAAGAAAACCTCCCTGACATTGAACAGCAGCTGTTAGTATGGCTCCAATCATTTGACGTCATTTCACGTCCTCCTTCATGATCAAATGAGTGAGACTTCATAGATCAAATGCTGCAGGGGTCGTCATGAGTTTCACCTTGATTCACATTGTAAAAAGAGGTGTGACGAACATTTTGTGCTCTCAGCATGCGGCGGCATCGAAGGAGGTATAACCGTCTTTCTGTTTTGTTTCTCCTCTCACACTGAGCTTTTTTGTCACACTGGAACACACGCGTAGAGGCACAGCGTGAGTCCTTCATGTTTTCACTTTTTCCACGCTTTCTATCTTTTCTGCAGTTTCTGTTTAAGGAACCCCACAAAACAATTTCTCCACAAAGAAGGAAACATTTCTTCTACTCCAAAGAGCACAGATGAAGCAACACCTCGCCTCGGGCTCTTCTGAGCTCCTCTGGGTTTCCTTGGACCTGTTACTGCGAGCTGCACAGACACACAGACCTAATAAAGCATAACCATTAAAACCAGGGAGATATTTATGGCACTCCCCGCCAGGCCCTCACTTCCTAGTGGCGACCCACATTCCTTTCTATAACGGCAAAATATTCATCTTTGTTATTGCTGCGTATCAGGACAGAGGCTCTGTATGTGAGGTGTGACAACGCCGCATCAGGCCATACGTATTTGAATATTACAACAGATACTCTATCTGTCGTTTTTTTATGATATGCTGAACAGTTTGCAACAGAATGACATTACACGGCGCTTTTACATTGATATGCATCTACCTGAGGTATTTATGGATGAGAAAAGGTCACCCATGCAGGAGAAATAGATGGACATAGCATTAGGAGGCAAAGGGGGACAGGAAAAGGAAGAAGAAAAGTGACAAAAATGCAGCTTATTCATCTCTGAACCAAACATAATTCTTCAGTCGTTACACTTCATCTGCTGCACTGGGCGCGTTCAGTGTTTTCAAAATGTCAGCTGTGATTTCATCAGGCATCGTAAGGCTCTCCGACTGGGCACCAGATGCCTTTAGAGGAGAGGCCCTCGGGCGCAGTACACAGCATATTCCTGCTCCCTCGTCATGTACACACACATGCGCACACACACACTCGCTCTGTGCAGCACTGGAACGACATGAGACAAAAGCAGAGGTGAGGCTACGCACAGGAACAGCTCCAGCATTGCTACTGTTTTGCAATTCAGCACAAATGCAACACTGATGGGCGGAGGCATAAAAAAAAAAAAAAGAGTCTGCATTACAGTCTTGGGAAAAAGACTTTGAAGACTAACACACCATAGCGATCCTGCTTCTCCACATGCGCTGTGAAGAGCACCTGCTCTCTGATTAGGGAACATATGCTGCTTCGCTACAGGAGGATTAGAAAACAAGAGTTTCAAATCCAAGTAAAGCATCCGCCAGTGCAAAAATGTCCTGAACTAAAAATGTAAACTGGGCAGTGACTTAAATGACAATATTAACTGCATCAAATCATAATCAGCCCTGAACAAGAATTCCCACCACACTGTAGTGTAGACCTAGATGTGCAAGTAAGCGTGTCTCAACAAAAACAAATTACAAGTCCCACTGCATGCTTTAATCAAAAGAATTCCTGATCTTGGACAGCACGTTGATGATTGTGAGCACGACAAATTAGCTATGAGAGCCGGATAAAACAGTTCTTCCTCCAATCTGCCGGATCATCATGCTTTACTTTCTGAATGTCCTCCTGTCACTCAACAGTCTATACCTCACAGGATGTTTAATTTTTTCAGTCAAAAAACCAAAAACCAAAATTGTTGATAATAACATTCCACTGTATTATCACTGTTCACTGTTGATATTTTCAGGTAATCCTGTTTGCATGGTTTGCTAAGCCATTAGAGTTATCACAGTGGTAAAATTAGGAGAGTAATGATCTCATTTTTGCCTGAAAAAGGAGGGAAAAAATGATGCCGGTGTGCAACAATATTTCTTCTCGACTGTCACCGAGATAATTGTTATTTACCGAGTTAGGTAACATATTTCATTATTTGTGTTTGTCGCAGGTTAAGTCGGCTGCGTGGGATGTTGCAAACTTTGAACACACCTCATATGTCAGCATGAGACAGCAGGAGGAAAGCCTCACAGTGAGTCATCATCTACCTCAAATATCTGTAGGCTGCTTAGACGCCGAGGCAGTCTGAGGCTGATGACCGGCTAGACTGACCCATAGACTTCAAGTTGCAGGATGCATTCATTTTTTCGTATTATTCACATCAGAACATACATGCGCCATCCCTTTATTTGAACCCAAGGAGACAGTTTGCTTCAGATAATGTGCTCATAGTCTTTAAATAATTTTTAGTATTTTTATACTTTATTTATATATTTATTTATTGTATTTTATCTTGTATTGCACTATGGAGGGGAGGGTCCTGCAAAATTTCATTGAAACAAGTGTGCAATGACAATAAAGGATATTCTATTCTTCTAGATTCTATTCTCATCAAACAGCAACAAATATCCCAGATGTTACACTAAAGTGTTCAACAAATGTTTTAATTTTCCAAGTTTCTCCTTTCGTTCACTTCAGATAATAAAGAGGGGTTCAAAGCTCTCTGCTTTGTCGGGGAACCCTATCCGACTTGGCAAAACGCGCAGCTGTTGTGACGCGAGGATGGGAAGATGTGAGAAAAGCAGGAAACCAAAAACAGAGAAACCCACTTAGGCAGTCAACAAACTGGGTCAGAGCCTTGTTAAGTATGCCAGAGGAGCTGCCTGTAACCGTGACACATGGCTATTTCTGGACAGACGGCCTGAAGGTAATATGGGGCCGGAGAAAAAATGTAAACTTAATGAAAAGGAAAAAAAAAAAAAAAAAAGTCAGACTTCAAGTGATACGAAGACAAGTCTGTGTTTTTAACCTGAAAAAGAAGTCCCAATATGCACTGCAGTGTAAACAGTACTGCTAAATAACCTCCTACTAAATACTAACATCCCACTCAGTCATTAGAACCACCATCCTCCAGGCTGTCCCACATCAATAATGACTGAATGCCTCAGTGAAACAGCCGTCATGTACCCAGGAAGACCTTGAAGCGAACTTATGGTGACACATGAGACAGTAAATCAGCTCAACAGCGTCTGTCACAGTTACAAGAAGATGACAAAGAGCTGTATGGAGTGACATGAAGCCTCTATGCATGACAAACAGCCAGTCTATACAGGGGATCGATGAACTGGAGATCTTTCATTTTTGAAAGGATAAAAAGGGTAATCCCAAGCTTTTTATTGAAAAGAAAAAATAAAGTTTGAGGTTTTCCTCTTCAGTTCAGTAAAGTTTCTTGTATTTATGGAAGTTCCCATTATGACTCAGCTGCTGAGTCACACAGTACTTCCAAATCACTCACTTCATTTATTTATTTATCTATCATTTTTCACCAGTAAAGTGTGAAATCTTCATGAGGTGATTTGTTTTTGTTTTTTTTATAAATAAGTGCTGATGTAAAACAGTGACAGCGATGTAAAAAAAACTTTGAATCTCAGTCACTGATGCAGAGAGATGACAACATGCAACTTAGCATATTAATACAGTTACAATGACAAAATTAACTGACAAGGAAAGGAAAGGTAGGTGGATTAAAGACAAGCTTTCATTAAGTTGTTTGGTGAAAAAGTAATTTTGCAGTTATTGTAGACAATATTGCAGTTTGCGACTGTGAATCTGCTTATATGATTATTAGCTGCTAAAGTGTAACAGTTTAATGAGGAAAAAATAACATACACTTCATTTTTTCAACATTCAACTTATATTTCATTTGTAAACTAGTACAAACCATACATAGTGTAGACTCTTTTAGCTGCCTAATAATATTAAACATTACTATGGAGATGCCCTACATATTTAATATTTATGATGACTATGTTTCCTGATTCTCGACTCAGCATTGAATCTATCCCCCTTTTTATGTATATTATTTTGTGTATGTATGTATTATTGTACACTGGGACCTTAATATTTCTTCCTATCTGTTAATTATGCATACACTTGTAAGACGATTTATTACATGACTGGCAACACCAAGGGATTTTTGTACACAGTTCTCAAGCCCCTCTTCTCGATTCTCGGCTTGTAGCTCTTCACCCCTCCCACAGGAGATGTGAGTGGAAGAGCTGAGGCAACAGGTATTTAACAAAATGACACCGCCTCACCTCGAAGACATCATCTTTCTAAATCTTCTTTCTGTAATTTATGTATATACTTGTGATTGGTTACATGGCTGGTAACGCCAAAGGGTTCTGGGTTTAAAATAGCTTCTCTATAAGTCTAAAGAATGAATGATGCTCTGACATCATTCTAACATGGGAGCTATAAGAGAGGTAGGAGAGCTTATAACATAATAAGCTACTTATTATTATTATTATTACTGCTTTGCCTCTTGCTTCTACTAGTACTTTCCAATGTGAAATTGCAATTTTTCCACTATTTTTTTTTTATAGCTATTGTTTTGCTATTTTCTTGTGGTATTTCTTATGTGTCCATTCGGTGTTGTGCTGCTTTTGGAACCTCAATTTCCTTTGGGTTCTGCCCAAAGGATCAATAAAATTCTATCTAATCTAATTTTATCTAATCTGATCTAATCTAATCTAATCTATGTTGTTGTGCAAGATTTTTCCTCATCAAGAACTCCATTAAATTCGGTCTTTCATATTCATGTTATTCTGTGCCCATTCAAAGGTCTGCACAGTCAGAAGGAACATGTTTTGCCCTATATTATCATGCTGGTACTACACGATTGCTCGTTCTTTAATCGTCCTTGTTCAGTGTCAGCCTCTCATATCCTAAAGTGACAGAGGCGCAAAGTCACAATCGTTTCCACAGCTCAAACAGAATCAGGAAAACTGCGCGCACTTGCCTTTGTGTCAGAGGCATCACATTATCAGCAGAAAAATCTTTATGTGCTGCTAATCTCATCAAAGCGCCGCTCTGCAGATTGGTCTCACACTAAACTTCGACTTTCTTTGGAAGAGGGGGTAAGTAGAGTGCACAGAGCTAAAATAAGAGGCATCTTGTCAACACTGGGAACACGGATGCGCAGAGCGGGGGAGCTGAGACGGGTGATGCACAGTATCAGTGATGTCTGAGGTTACCCCGTCTGTAAAAAGCAGGTTTAAAATTGGGGAGAGAGCGGCGTGTCATCAGATGTGTGATGAAATGCCGGGATCACCTGTCTGACTGTCAGAGGGTAAAGTGGCTTTTAAGCTTCACAGCAGGAGCCTTTTCTCTGTGTTTGCTGTGATGCTCGTTTGCAGGGCGGTGCAAAAAATGCGTGATTCACCAAACGTTGAAGCACACACCCAAAGCATATTTCTCAGCTCATTAAAAATAAACTGCTGTCCTCCTCTATTTGAGAATTCAATAGTTTGACTCGCTTCAGCGAGCCTACATATAAATACTCTTTGCATTATAATATCTATATGTGTATCCTCTAATGAATTATATTATCTGCTAAAGGAAGAAAAACTACCGACATTCAGCAAATAACCGTGTTTATTAGTTCACCCCAGTTTCAACCGTTTGTAGGTTTACTTCAGCAGCAATAAACCTTTGAAAAAGTAGAACAAGTCGCATTTCGTTTAATGACAGCTAGCTCCGTGTTGGACAAAAACAAGCTTTCATTATAGCAACACGTTTCACAGCAAAGTTCAAGTTACAAGTTACAGTTATTTATGAGAAGTGGAGGCTGGAGAAGTTTAAGAGACACAGCAAAGAATAAGAACTCTGGATGTTTAAGAGGCAGACGGTCTTGTGTTTTAATGTTTCCAGCAGATAAAAAAGAAAACATTGTCAGGAGTGACGCTGATCTACGCCAGGCCTCGACAACTTGACAATTGCACCTTCAGTAGGCAGTAATCCTCTGGCCTCATTGGGCATAAATCTCATGATAACCTTTCACTGTACTGTAATTCAAGTGGCCTGAAAGCAAACTTGTGCGCCTCCTCTTGGCTCTATTTTCTTGCTGTTAAGAATCTAGCAGGTGACGGGAGACTTACAGGCCAATTACAGGTTTTTTTCAGAGGTGGGGGATATAAAATAGATTGTTGACAGCTGTAAGGGTCAGTCGCTTTTCTTGCTCATCGCTGAAGCAATAGTGTTGCCGAACTGTGATATTTCAGCTTCATTTCTCCAGAGCGCCATGAAACCATGCATCATGTCGTCCATCTTTCTATTCAGTCTGTAGAAGGTGGGGGCGATATTCCATTCCAACATTCTGCCTGCTGTAGTTTTAATATTACAAGTATTTATATGTATATCCTGTTATTTCAAGACATACCTGTAACACATATGATTCCACATTCTATATACAGATGACAAATGAAAACAATAAGAGCCTATCGACTGGATTTGTTGTTCTGGAAATAAAATGATAACGAAGGGATGTAAAGACAGCCAATATCGGTATTCAAAATTCCATACTAGCCACTGAAACCACAAGATGAAACCAATAGTATGTGAAGTGTGTACTGTTTCCAGGTAAACAGTACAGTATGGACGCTCTGGACACTTTGCTACTATAAGTATCCCATAACGTAATGCAGTCATGGCAGTACAGAGAGCCAGTAGTATTATACAGATGCCATTAGAGGTGAGACTGGCTGGTTGCCAAGGTTACATGCCCTCAACTGGTAAAAGGGCTTTTAGGAAGTGATATGAAAGACACATTCTGCTGTTTTTTACACAAAAGCATGCTGGACATTAGTATGTAGTATGTATATAGTGCATAGTCATGGAGCCATACTCATAGCCATATTTCTGTATTTAGCCAAATTTCTAAATCATATTTCTGCCCATACTGTGCATTTACTACTCTTAGTTCCCTTCTATTTTGATTTGCGCATATTGGGAGGTGTTTTTATATTGGACACTTCATCAAGATGTCAACAAAATCTCGTTGCACTGTGATACTTGAGTTTTGCAACGACAACAAACCAGATTCTATTCTACAGTCACAGCCAAAAGTTTTGAGAATGACACAAAAGGATTTAATAAAAGTCTTTGAAACCTATATAATGCTTCAAATTGTTCTTCCATGTACCTCAGAAACATGGAAAATTGAAAAAAAATTAAATAAAAATTTCGGCAGCAAATTTTGCAAAAACCAAACTTGTGTCATTCCAAAACATATGGCCACAAGTCTATTCTATTCTATTCTATTCTATTCTATTGATGTATATGAAATAATTTAAGTCAAATGCTATGGTTATCGCTATCATCTACATGAGATTTTGGACCAGCACTCTACAAAACACTAAATATGGAACTATCTTTAGGAAGAATGATTTCATCTCTCAGTAGAGTTCACAGATTTGTAGATTCAATAGCGCTGAAGCTGGTCTGATAGCATGTGGTGGTGTGACTCGTTAAATCTGTCATCTGTCTGTATATTTTTCAAGCATTTTGACAGGCGACAAAAGACAGCAGAAGATTTTTAAAGTACTATGATGATTTACCTCAGGCACCGTCTACTTCCGTCATTATTACACTCGGTTAAGTCACCTACACTATCAGCATGTTTACATCACCGTCTCAGCAGCTCCCTCCCTCAGCAACTGACTCAACCGTTGCCATGGAATTCCTGCACAGAAACGAGATCATGTGGGCCGAGGCCTATTAAAGTGATGTACGATGCTGAGGACTGGATGCGCCTGGACTCACTGAAGGGGTTAAAGCTGGGAGGAGAAACATAAGATGTGGAGTGAAGGTATGAAATGAAAGGGACACTTCTCCAGCTCTGCACTCATTTCCCCTCGGGGGCAGACTCCAACCATCGCGCCCATACATCCACTGTGCAGTTAAAACCACTCGGCCCTGTGCCTGAGACTCATCATCAGATGGCCTTTTGTGTCGAAGTTTCCCAGAATTAATGCTGGTCTTCTTGTGATCATATTGACTACACTGTCCTCTCTTCATCCTCTTTTTCTCTGCACAGAAAACACAGAACACAGAAGGGTGTTTTGTTCACAGGCTTCAAGTACCGTGAGATGCAGGTTGAGAAGAAGTCATGCAAAGAAATGACGGCTAAAATAACAAACAAGAAAGTCTATTAAATACAGTATAGGTTAAATAAACAGTTGTGTTTGCTTATAAACAGAATAAAAATCAGCTTTACTAGTTTTATCAGTCACCGTATTGACTGGTACTGTATGACTGTACAACAAAACCTTCATCATCTGTTCATATGAGCTAATTTAATACTGTCATTTAATCAGACTGAAATGATCTGCGCCCCTACTGAGTGTCGTGAAGTGTGTATTTGTCTCACTTAGGAGTCCAGATTCATATTCAGATTATAATCAATTTATAACACGATCACAGTCTGGCCATGCTCCATCTTTTAACTATGTTGAACAGTACGCTATGCCATGCCCACTGAACTGTAAAAAAGACAAAACAACATTAAAAGGTCAAGAATTAAACTAAAGGTTGACCAATAGTGGATTTTTAAAGGTCGAAAAATTTAAGAATCACTTTACTGTCCCACATTTCAGGGATATTTGCCTTGGATTTCCACCCATGCTTCATCCACACAAACCAATTAAAAGATAGTCAGGATACATAAAGGACATAGCGACACAAATTACAAAAAAGGAAGAGTGTTGCTAAATTACCCAAATAAAACAAGAGTAAAAACAGTAAACAATGCCTAATAACAATAATAATACATTGTATTTATGGGTGTCTTTCAAAACACTCAACGAGACTTATTACCACCTTATTAGAACAATTTTATAAAACAATGATGCCGTTATGTACAAGAATAAGAAAATACTACAAATACTACTACTAATAATAATAATAATTGTAATAATAATAATAATAAGTGGCAAAGGTGTCTATTGTTGGGTAACAATCAGTCAACGTACATCCATTTTGTAATTTCCTCTATCTGTATAACAGTTTTGTAAAAGAGCATATTATTGCTTGTAACCACAGTAAGTAAATAAATATCAATAAATATTTTTGAAGACTGATCACATATAAACTGGTTGTTTCAGCTCTGAAATGATTTTAATAAATAATGATAAAGCATTATTCCACACAGATGGGTCACATCTTATCACTAGTACTAACCATAAATTGTGGGTAGAAGATAAAGTGTGTGTTGTTGCCCTTTTCACCCTTTCCCCTCGTCTCACACCACAGCCGGTGAAGCAGTGACAGTGACACCTGAGCTCCGGGGGTTTGACTTCCCATTAAAGTTTAACAGACATAGATAGGAGCAGTGGCAACAACAGGTACAGTAGACGACAGTTCAGCTGCTTTCTGACCACACCCACCAAACAGCTGGACATTATGTATGTCTTTCCTCTGATTCCACATTGGACCAGATGATCAAACAGCCTGGAACAAAGACGCTGTTGACAGAGCGTCTTGATTAGGTATATGCCCCTTTCCACTGCACAAACCATTCAACATTCATTTTACTGTAGCGATCAGCCACATCTTCAGATCATTATGATGTAATTTGGGTGAAATGTGTAGCAATTATCCTTCCCCGCTGATCTATTGACTTGTTTTTCCTCTCTTTCTGATTGAAATGTGAACCTAGAGCGAAGACGTCAAGCGCTTCAACATTTGCGCATTGTTTCCCTGTGTGTGAATTGGCTTGTTTCACTGTCTCAATGTCCACTGAGACTTATGAGGCCAAAGTGTTTCACTGTAGGGAGGGAAAAAAATCTCTCTGAAGACAGATATGCTGAGGCACATGCACAGGAACAAGAGGGGAGTAAAAAAATTGTTCCCATTAGAAAAGTGAAATGAATGACCGTAGCTGCTTCTGAGAGAGCCGGAAGCCCGACTTAATGTACGAATAACGATGATGGACTCCACTCCATCAAGTGAACATAACTTTCAGGAGCATGCTCAGAGGGATTCGGACTCAAACATGCTTAGAAGGAGGTTTCAGCCTCATACACAGCGATGTGTCGGGCAGCAGAGCAGAGAGTTCAAATAGATCAACAGCATCTCCTCAAGCTGTACTTGAATAATGTTTACTCCTGGACGCCTCGGATGTCCCTCGTCAACATGAGCAATCCCATTTGCATCAGAGGCCGACAGGATGTTGATGTGATGCGTTTTCTTTGGGACTTCTCATGCCAGCTCAGCTACACTCCGTCTGACAGCTCCAAAAAAGACATCAACATGTGACCACATCTGAAAAAAAAGTCCAATTAGTGTCTATTTGGAGAGTGAAAATACCGCCGGAGCTCTGGGAGTTGTTATTCCCCGCTCGTGACGTCATTTCCTGTCCCACTCTAGTGCTAGGGAATGCATGTTGTTGAAGCACTCGGGTTTCAGCTCAGAGTGTTTAAAAGTCCACAGAGGCGGCGGGTGTTTTTAGGTGGAGGTGGGAAGCCGTCACAGCTGAGCTAATGTTTCCAGAACCTCTCAGCGGGGGCACATGTTCGACTCACAGGATAGGGCGGAGTGTGGGTGTGACTGGGTGGGTGACATCAGCCATAACAGAACTGAGGGGCACTGGTTGCCGTGCCGACATGGGTGCGACACAGAAGACCATGCGGTCAGACAAATCTTAACCGGGTTGTCTTGCTGCCAGACTGGTTTTACTTGAATGTATATAATTACCGTATTTTCACAACCATAAGGCGCACTTAAAAGTTTTATATTTTCTTCAAAATGGACGGAGGGCCTTATAATAAGGTGACCGCCTTACGCGTGCACCGAGTTCCAAAATCTGTAAACGTTGTTGCGTGACTTCAATGAGCGCCCCGCTTGACTGACAGAGCATTTCCTGCTGACACGCTGCTTATATAGAGAATAGGCGGACGTAACAGAGGACAGCATGAGAACGTTAAAGGGGGAAGTGTGGGCGTGTTAGACGACGCTAAAGGCATGGCCCCCAAGTAGTGCCTGTATGTGCATTATGCAAAATAACATCGGTTTGGATGGATGACAGATGGCGAACACAGTTTTACTAAGACTGGGAGGCAGCGCCGGGCGAGTTACACCACAATTTGTGAATGGATTGCGGATGCTTGGGCTAACGTGTCTGCTTGCACTGTTGTTCGAGCTTTCGCAAAAGCC
>JAPQRQ010000012.1:14894450-14952676 GCA_037367365.1 Apogon talboti
GTGTTGTTACTGGTCCGTGGGCAGAACTGGTCTTTGGGTACCACCCTGCTGGGCTCAATCAATCACACAACGTTCATCCTGCAAATGTGACCTACACTGACAGCTAAAGCTTTGTGCAAATCTAACCAGCTGAGCGGCAAAAAAAAAAAAAAAAAAAGAGCAACCCGCATGAATGACTACAGCCGAAAATAGGCGACAAATTCACGGCTGGGCTCGTCTGGATCACAACCAACGCATCCAGCTTTAACGTTATCTACAAATAAACACGTAATCTGTGGAATTCAACCCCCTTACCTGCCCACTGTTTGGTTGGCGAGCTGTCTCATTCGGTTGAACTGCTTCTTCATCTTGTGTTTTTCTGCGTTACCACCGGGCGGTAGAGCCACTCCACATATCTCATTGATGGAATAAAGTCAGATCTCCGTGGCAGGCGAGGAGCTTCACTCTCTAACCGTCCACTTTGTGCATCGCGGTGGGGAGTCACGAACGGCCGACGGTCGCTAATTTCTCCTCATTTTGCAGATGAGTTCCGCGTCTCTGTCATCCGCTCCGCTCCGCTGCTCCCACAGATGCTGGACCAATTCCTCTCTTTCCCCCAGCACTGACAGCTCGCTCCCCGCTGGTGCACTATGGGAAATGGAGTTCTGCTGTATCACTCCCATGCTAATTGAAACCACAACTGTTTTCTCTCCTTTTTCGAAACCATTTTCCTATGAGACATTCAGTGGTGTAAAAGTAGGATGAGTGAAGGGTTACTGTGCTACTTTAATGGCAGCTCCCAAATTATTTTTTTCCTCTCAAATTAACCTTAAGTGATTTCTCACCATTTATTATAATAGGCTACTATCTTCTGTATTTTGCATTTTTCAGTGAAAATCAGGTATTTTCCTATATTTCCCATATTTAATGTGTTGATCATGTAGATGTTCATAAAAGCTGAGAATAAAGTTGAAGGTTATTGTATCACAAAACAGAGAAAACTGAAGATAAAATGACTTTTTTCAGCAAAGATATCAATAACTGAATGTAGTGTCTTCAACCACTGTCATTCATCAAACTACATTGGTTTTACTGGTGAATCAATGTTGCAGAAGATGACTGTTTCCAATGGGTCATGGCTGATGACCATGAAAAGTTGACAAACTGCATTTTACCTCAGTTATTAACATCTTTTTTTTTTGGTTCAACAGCTGTTAAGCATTTAACATCAGTAGGAGATTTTGGTTGCCAGCTCATTGAACAGTATATAATTGGGAGGGCACTAGTAGAGGACAGACCACATAGACTCCACTCCATCCTGGTTCCATTCCCCTTATTTCCTATCTCTCTTCACTTCAAATATGTCACCTAAATGCAAAAAGGGCCAACTATAAATCTTTCTCAATTAAAGAAAAATCGCCTATATATGATTGCTAGCTGAAGTTACCAATCTGCTATCTGAACTATTGTACACTGTTGCCCAGAAAGTTAGAATTATCTTGTTTTTAGACAAATTTTGCTTTTTTATTATTATTTATACACATCAGTATCATCACCTATGACCAGGTACAATGTTTACATACTAAGTCTGTTATACTTTATCAAGAACAGATTACATTGTCACAAAGGAAAGCAAATAATTTCCTATATTTAATTCACAGACCATACAGATGTTCATCAAAACTCAGAGTATGTTCAAAGGATATTATATCAGATCAGAGAAAACCTAAGCAAAAGTGACTTTCAACAAAATATATCATTAACTGATCAAAACAATCTTCCACTGCCTTCTGTCTGACAATATGGGTTTTATTGGTGAATCAATATTGCAGAACATGACAGTGTTTCTATGTTCACTATCAAGTATTGAATGTCCAAACAGATCATATTAATGCCAGTGAAAAGCAGATGAACTGCATTTTGCCTGAATTATTTCAATTTATTGATAGTATTAGTGGTTCAGAGGTTATTAAACATACAGTATTACATCAGTATGCTCTTGGTTGGTGGTGGAGGGTTAATCTACAGCAGTGCAACATATTTTAGAAAATCATCATGTTTGTTAAACACATTTAAAATATAGAGCTAACTTCTCATGACCTAAGAAAAACAGACCAGCTTTGTAGATGTTGTATTGTCCAACTAAGTGTTTTAGAGAGTTTATTTAAGCTGAAGATGGACAGAAGAATGAAAAATTAATCTGAAAAGACAGCTGCCAAACAATTGTAGTTAAGTAAAAAAAAATACAATATTTAAGATACTCTACAGTAGGTGGTGTAGGAGTATGTGGTGGAACAGCATGATATACTCCAGTGAGCTACAAGCGCTTCACAATTATGTTTAAATTACTCCACAACAGTAGCTGCACTCCACCAAATGGGTTATTTAATTGAGTCTGAATGAATTAATCCCCGTGATTATTTCACAATCCATTAACCAGTAGGTAAACAACCCATATCTATGCAAGTTATAGACTCTGTAGTCTATTGAGGGATCTTTATTTAATGGTGAAATGAAGAACACACTTCTGGCTCAGTGAAATTAGCTGCCGACCAAAGCTTAAAACAGTGGTCATAAACTTCATAATACAATTGTTAACAAAAACAATACATAGATCACAGTCACAGGGTTTAATGGGCTGCAAATAGGCAATGTTCACTCATATCCCAGATAAAACTCACAGTGTTTCACAAAATTGAAGACAATTTAAGACAATAAAACACACATTAAAAGCATATTAAAGGTACATAAAGACACAAGATAATTACTGTAACTAAAAGCTGGAGTATGGAGGTTTATCATTAATATTATTAAGCACTTGTTTACAATCTGTATAAAAGCAAATGAGTGTGACTATTTCCTTCAGGAATTAGAATTTCAATCATCATCATTCAATCATAGGAACTCAATCATTTAGGTTCTACAGGGTCTTGTGTCATCTACTGTATATGGATCCTGGGAGCTGTGAGCTCAATCGTGATCACAGACTTTAAAGTCTAGTAAAGGTACTTGATATGAAGTGTAAATTACATTATATTGCAATGTGGTGCAGTCAGTGGTCGAGAGAGAGCAATTATACAGGCAAACAGCATCATCTTGTGGCAATGAAAGTAAAGTCAGGTGGGAAATGTCAAATTCTGAATTAGTTAAATGAAAACATATTTAGACATTTCATCTACATGTTCCAGTGTTAGGAAAAAAAAAAACAACAGTCCACCAACCACCTTTAGGGATATAGTGGTTAGTTCGGTCACAGTGTTACTAGAGCTGGTCAAAAAATCCTGTGGCAGCAATAACAAATACAAGATCTCAGATACATTGGAGCAGTTATCACTCGTCTACACTCTATTTCAAGACAAAAAGTCAAAAGTCAATATTGTTGGCATGTACAGCATTATAAATAATTATTAGACTACTGTGACAATGTAGTTAAAATGCAATGTTTATAAATGTAATTTTGGATTGTTAAGCCATCAGCTCTCTGCAGATCACTGGACAATGTGAGGGAAAAATCTGGCCAAACACACATGAAATGTATAATAAAGAAACAAGCTGTATTTACATTAATTACAACAAAAACATTTTCTCACTAACCAGTAATATATAAAATAAGAACATCTGATCTTGGCAAACAATCAATAAAACAATGGATATTCAAAAAACAGAACGTCAAATGGCCTTTTTGGGGTCAATTATGTTGAATTCCTGTAAAAATCACTGCT
This sequence comes from Apogon talboti, assembly GCA_037367365.1. NCBI lineage: Eukaryota > Metazoa > Chordata > Actinopteri > Kurtiformes > Apogonidae > Apogon > Apogon talboti. The sequence goes on from JAPQRQ010000012.1 coordinate 14,898,152, forward strand.
GATTGAGTAATTATTTCCAACGCTGTGTGTATTTTTCAGACTCATTATGTCTTTAATTCTGTCTAAAATGAAAAAGGGTAAAAGGAGACACTCTTCAAGGGAAACAAAATTTATGTGATTCACTGGAGGTAAACCATTCACTACTGAACAGACTGTTAATAGCCATAAATAAATTGATCATAAGGTGTGTAATGTGAGACGGATCGTCCTGTCGTTACACCCCGCTGTGAAAGGAGGCGCTGTTGAGCACCTGTCCCTGAGAACAGCAGAAGAAGCGTCTCAACTGGAGTTTACTTGTTGAATGACATTACAGCAAAGTTTACTGTTTACGGATTTCGTTTTTCAGTTTACCAACTGCTTCACATTCTTCGCTACGGAATCAGAGCCTTCCTGTAAGCTGAACTCTCCGCTGCGTTGTGAAAAATGCGGGATCGAACTAAAGAACTCGGAAATGTAAGTCTTAAAGAAAACGGCTAATGTTAGCGATAGCACGCTAGCATGCTAACTCTGTCAAGTTCACGCCTGAAGTCGAGAAAGCGCCTCTAACTTTAATGTTTTCCTCTAAAATCAACAAGAGGGAAAGACGGAAAACACAAGCAATAGGTTTAATGGAGTCATTAAGTCTCTTGTTTGCATATTATATGCAGTTTCTTGGATGTTTCCAACTTCCGTTTTAGCTGTGCTCCTTAAACCACTGCCAGGCCAGGGCAGGGCTGCGGCTGATGAGGTTTGTCATGGACAGACAGTCAAAGCACTCACTATATTCGTCTTTTCCCTTTATCCACTGCAACGTGACCACAGAATGCCGAGGCTTCAGATGACGATGAGGAGGGCAAAGCACTGATGATCAAACCTGGAACCTCTTCACCCAAAGAGGAGAAAGAAAATGAAGCCTTCTTCAAAAAGGTGCATTTCTTCTAAAATATAATCGATCTCAATGTTCCATCATAGGACAGAACACTATGATAACAATGTGACTTCTTTAAATAATATCAGTTACGATTTACAGAATGATTAAAAGTACATCAACTATTAGAAGTAGTATTTCTTTTGTGGTTGGTGCAAAACATGTTAGTGTGAATCTTCGCCTGGTTTTGTTTGAGTAGTTTGACAATGTGGACTGGACTTTGGTCTGGCAGCTTTACATAGGATTTACACCGTTCAGTAACTGAAAATGTCATTTTTAATCATTATTACTTGTTAATACAGTAAATTGATATTTTACAGCCAGACATGTGCTTATCTTATGTTGAAGAAATGCTCACATGGGAAAATACTCTTTGTTTTGTCAACATGTCAGTCTCTGTCTTAAGTCTGTTCATATGTTAACAATGTAAATTGAACTATGGATTTAATATTGTTGCAAAGGGTTGTAACTAATGGTTATTGTAATTGTCTGTAAATCTGCCATTATTTGCTTATTACTGTTATTATTTTGGATTAATTGTTTGGTTTAAAAAGAGTCAAAAATTGCTTTTGTCCACAACCCAAAGATATTCAATGTACTGCGATAAAAGAGTAAAACAAAACATAAAAAATTTTACATTTATGAAGCTGGAATCAGAGAGTTTATTTTTCTTAAAAATTGCTCTATCTGATTAGCAGTTAACAGTTGCTGCTTAATTTGATAGTGCAGTTACAGTACAGACATTTTGCACTAAGCTTTAATTTGTATTGCTGATAATTTGGAGTAAAGGTGGACTGAAATATTCCTGAAGACCAGTCCTCTTTAACATAAATTCATAAAACAACTCAAGTGTCTGGCTGCAGCAAAACCTGAATGCCACGAAGTGTTATTTAGCATGAGCATATCAAAAAGCTAAAGTAACACAGTGCTATAAATTCTACAATTTTTCCCATCCTTAGGCTCAAGAAATCCATGAGGGGCTGCAGAATCTCAAAAGAATGGTGTCTGACCTTGAGAACAAACAGAAGACTGTCCTGGGTGTGGCGCTGCCAGAGGAGAGTGAGTATGATGACTTTGTGAAGACCGTAAATAACTAAAAGGCCTACATGTGTAGCTCTGCAGTGTAGTAAATAAAACAACATGAACAGAGTGTTACAAGAAAGAAATGAGTGAACTTATGTGTGTTTTGCTGAATCTTTTGATGACAACTCCAGAGGTACAGAACCACACATTCAGTATGTTGTCTCTTTGCTTGTGTTAGGTATGAAGAAAGAACTTCAGACTCTTCGAGAGGAAATAAAAACTATGGCAAGCCAGATCCAGAAGAAACTCAAGAGTGAGTATTATAAACCCATGCTGTGTGCCCTGTATGATGGACAACAAATGAACGTTTGTGTTTGTTATTAAGTCACACGAATTTACTTATCAGCTGTTTTTTCAAAGGCATCGAACCTAAGAAGGGAGAGGAGGATGGAAAATATATACCCATAAACGTCAGGATGCAGCGGACACAGGTTGAGTACGCTTTAACGTTCTAGTCACAGTATTATTTCACATTCCCATAAACGTATGATTTGCTTGAATGATCAAATGGAATATTTAAAGCGGCATCCAAAACATTGTTGCTCAAGTGAATGGGTGTATAACGGCTCTGAAACCAACACCTAATCCACAAGACAATCATCCGCCGTTTTTGGTCATGTGACACGTGTGACTGAATTGAAGAGGATATTTGTTTGTTTGAATTAGATTAATGAGTTAATATTTTAATAGGTTTATACTACACAACAAAGTTTGTTTATTATTTTGAAATTAATATAATACATTAGATGTTATTCATAAATTACTTAAATGGTTTTCCCTGTTTTTTCATGTAAGAAAAAAGGAAATAATATTTTGAGATTCATTAAAACCCTCAGTGGGGAAATGAATATTTATTATTTTTTAATTTTTTGTGTCCAGAGGTACATTAACTTTCAAATTTTCTTCACCATTCAGCGTCATTCAGAATGGAAGTTTAACAGTGAATAAATGTCAAATATTGTTAAGTCTGTCGATTAAGAATGAGAGTTTGTCTTTGGGCCTTATAAGCCTCAATAAAATATGATGGTGTGAAAATGACCCAGAACATTCTCTTTTTTTTTTTTTGTAGCACGGTGTTCTGTCCAAGGAATTTGTTGAGTTGATGGGGCACTGTAACACCATCCAGGCCCAGTACAGGGATCGTAATGTGGAGAGAATACAGAGGCAACTCAAAATCAGTGAGTACAAGTGCAACTGTGATCTCTATGTATTTCAAGTTGCGGGTTTCATGAGGGAAATGACAGTTTTACCGCTCACTTCCTTTGTGTGACTGTCTCAGTGTGTGCTAACCTATGTCAGCGCTCTGAGTCTGTCAAGGTATCCAATAAAAACAAACCAAAACCTATTATATTTTTGTTAAAGAATATAATAGGTTCGTAAAGTCGAACTGGTGTATTGATCACTGACTGCATTTTACCATGTGATTTGTTTACGCAGTAATCCGATGCACAGACTCTGACAGAGGAAGCGCTTTAATTTCATCTTTGAGGCTTTTTTTTTTTTTTTTTTACTTTCATTTTTCCGAATCGCAGCATTGCTTTGAAACCAAACAAATGATGTTTTCTCTCTTTAGCTGGGACCAATGTAACAGATGAGGAGCTCGATGTCATGCTGGAAAGTGGGCAGACGGATGTTTTCACTCAAAATGTGGGTATTTTACTTCCCTCTGGTATTTTATTTTATACTACTCCATTTATTTATTTTTTCTTTCTAAGAACTTCTATACCTGGTAATATTGTTCCTGTTATTTATACTTCTCATTTGTGTATGGAGGCCCCAATATTTGATTGTCACGTACCAAGTGAAAACTTTAATAAAAACTTGATTTATAAAAAAAAATAATAATAATAAAAAAATGTCGGTACCTGCAACTGACCTCCCTTTTTGAAAATTGTTACTGCACAGAAACTCCAGCTCAGTGTAGCTCCGATGAAACACTCATTTTCAGTTGCAGGTGTTTTTCATCCACCGTCAGATCACAGCAATAACTATAAAGGGTTTTAATTTGTTGCTCACAGATTTGCTTTGTTGTAGCCTCTCTAATTGCTCAGAATGGACACCGTATGTGGTAAGAATATAAAGACGACTGTCCCAGTGTCACAGTAGCTCATAGTGAGAGCTAGCTTGTGATCTTTTGCTATAGAAGTTATATAGAGCTTGAACGGTTATTTGATTAATCGATTAGCCAACCACAAAGTAAACGACTCTGGCAATTGATTTTACAAGAAACAAAAAATTCCAAATTTTATAGTTTCTGTTTTCTTTAATACTCTGCAACAGTAAACTGAATATTTTTGGACTAAATAAGACATTTGCAAATTTTATCTTTACCTTCGAGCACTGATTGGCATTTTTTGACGTTTTACAGACCAAAACAGCAAATCGATTAATCAAAGAAATAATGGGCAGATAATGACAATAATCCCAGCCCTATGTAAAACTCATGAAAGCTGCTAAGTATGCGATCCTCCTCTGCGACATACAGATCTTGATCGATGCCAAAGCTACGCGGCAGGCGCTAAATGAGATCGAGTCCCGTCACGATGAGATCCTGAAGCTGGAGAGGAGCATCCGAGAGCTGCACGATATGTTCCAGTATCTGGCCATGGAGGTGGAGGCTCAGGTAAAGCAGCTGTTTACATCTGTGCGGGATAGCTCTGTGTTTTTGGGCTGCTTTAAATGGGGACGTTTTGTGCCATACAGGGGGAGATGGTGGACAGGATTGAAACCAACATCAAACAGTCCGCGAACTACGTGGAAAAAGCAAAAGACAACACAGAGAAAGCGGTCACGCTCCAGCAGAAAGCACGAAAGGTACAGTGTGATTCCACTCAAGTCATCCAGTGTGTACCCTCTTCCTAATGCCTGTGAATTTTGAGTCCGTTTGTCTCTCCTCCAATGCAGAAGAAAGTATGGATCGCGATATGTTTGGCCATCCTCATCCTCATCTTAGTCATCTCATTGGTTACAACATTTGGCACCTGAGACCCAGAGGATACAGCTCAAGACCGGGTTTGTACAAGCACAGTGTGGGTTAAAAAAAAAAAGATCCTCTTTTATGTATTTCAGCCTACAGGATGTACGGGTGAATTTAGCCAGTCATCATCCCTTGGCCTTCTTCCTATTTCACATTTTTTTCTCATCTAACCTTCCCGTCACACTTTTATTTGAGAAGAGATGTGCTCTCCGTTGAGATGTTTTAACTTGCACCTACTTACAGACTGGCATGCACAAAAGCACATACGACTACAATCTTTGCCTGTATTATCACCTGCCATGAGCTAATGCTGCTGGTTTATGAAGTCGGACATGAACTGCAACTCTTGGGCAAATTATGAACTGTTACTTCAGTGACCCGACCCCTCCCCCCCTTAAAAAGAGGAAATAAGTGGCCTCGAGGAAGGCACACTGCAGTATTCAACACTGGCGCTGATCATACTGTACTCAGGAAAAGTATGTGTTCATTCTGTTAGGTTGTTTATTGAATGAATTGGAGATGTAAACAACAATTTTATACAATGAGGCTTTCTTTTATAGGCATATAAGCAGACTAATATAATTGTACATAACCTATATTTCTGTTAAGACATGCATTATGGAAATGAATAAAACTTGAAAGGTGTTTTGAACTGCCTACGTGTAACAAATGTAAATATAGAAGTTTTTTCTTTAAAAAACCACCCTCTTGTTTTTGTTTTTTTTTTCCCCTTTACTTGTACCAAGGTGTGTGAGCTCAGCTGTTACAGCCCAACACTTCCTTTATTTGTCCTACAAGTCTGTATTTATCATTTGAACAATGTTGCGTAGGCTGCTATGGAAGAAGTTCTGCCATAGCAACAAAACATGATGAAATCCTCTTTAAAACTGTGCCTTCTCCTCTAACGTTCATGTAAACAGCTCATTTGAGAACCTGATGTTGTGCACTAACTTTGTAAAGAAGGGATGGAGTGAGTTTTTATTCTTTTATTGTTTGAATTCACAGCAATTATCCAATTACGGTGCTGAGACCTTGACTTAGCCTGACATTTCAGAATGTAGTTTTTATTTTTCTTTATAAGTTTGTCACATTGCAACTTCTCTCCGTGTACTTTGTATTCCTTTTCATTACACTTCTGTAGTAAACCCTGAAACTTAACTGACCACACACATTTATGTAGACCGATGTTTCTGCGCCTCAATATGACAACTGTGTAAAGGAAAAGACAAACTGTATATCCTGGGAGCTTATACCAGGCTTTGAGAGCAAGTGTCTGTACATTTTAAGGCAGACGAGAGTGAGTGGAAGGCAAAGCACAGACTTTGCTACTGTTATTGTGGCTGTTGAATTATTTTGCATTACTCGTTTAACAGATTTGTTTTTAAAATAAAAGTCATGCTCTATTATTGTTTGTCTTCTTTCACTTGTAAACTTTGTGTTCAGTTACAACAGTCCAACAGATACACATTGTACTGTGCTAATAAATAGAAATGCTAGTCAATTTATCCCAACTTGTGAATTTTCACACTAATTCTCACAAACAGACATTGTATACGGTGACAGATTCCTATTTGTAGTTAAGATACATTCATTTAAAAAAAAAAAAAAAATCGTCAACACAACTAAGTTTTGGTCTTTTTATTCAACTGTAATTGTCTTAATTTTTCAAGTAAAACAATTTGTAATGGAATTACAAGGGATCAAAAGGAATGCAACAAATGAATGAGACAAATCAAAATAAGACCATCACCATAAACTACCCCATCCCCTCAAATAACCATCTGAAAACATCTTTGACAAGTCCAAAAGTAAATCAATTTACAGTCATCTGGAGCTGTACCAGTAAATTTTATTCACATATTTTGTCCAAGTATTTTACATGAATGAGCAATGGTGTGACGGTGAAAAATAAAGTAAATTAGTAGCACTGATGCACAGAGTACTTTCCTTGATGTTTTCCAAGGGTAACGGATAATTTTTTTTTCTTTTTTTTTTTTTTAGGTTTGGCTTTTTCATGTTATAATAATGCAAGAAGCTGAACACCCCAGCTTCAGGTGCTTCACAAGGCAATCTGAGGTTCAAACCAATTTGGCCTAAGAGGCACTCTTATTTCCAATGACAGTTACTTGTCCTTTTAATATAAATACATGACAAACTGGACCACAACAACTGCCTTTGGGAAGATAATAAAGAAAATGGATTCAGTTTGAGCTGTTGGCAGATCTCTGGTATCAGCAAGAAGATGATGGGACTTTACCCGACAATTTACATGTTCAATTAATACAATAAGAACTGGTAGAGATACACTGTAAGGTACCAGGAATCAATTACTTGGCTGGAGTTGATGAGTAACATTTCTATTCCACATTTTACTGAAGGCTGAGGGCCACATATCAGATGTGCAAATGAGAAATTCAAGGCTGGATTTAAAGAGTCCAATGAACAGAATCTGGCATGAAAAAAATAAAGGGCCCAAGCAAAGACAACTCCAGCATAGTGCAGCAAAGATCACATTGACAGATCTGTTCTCTTCCTAATACCCTGGAAGAAATAATAAAATATGCATAACTTATCAACTGACTACAAAGAAACAATAGTCAGGACAGCTGACAAGATTTTCAAAACCAAATGCTCTAAAACCTCCAACTTACAATACAACTGGTCACTCAAAAGTATTTTTAATGTCACACAAATGACGTTTCATTTATAACCCTAATAAAGGGTGCAGTCTAATCCCATCCCAGAAACACATAGGATCTGAGTGTTCCAGTCTTAATGATTACAGTACAGAATGTGAAACAACTTGCCTTTATTACCTCAGTGGTGATTTTATCCACTGAACTGTCTCTCTTTGTTTAGAGGCGCACAGTAACGGCGCCGCCTTTTTTTTTTTTTTTTTTTTTAACTCTCAGTCCAGCTTCCCTGAGCCTTCCCCCAGCTGACAATGGCTGAGCTGGCAAGGGGACTAGCTCCGATTGGAAAGGGAGAGGGCCCATGAGGCAGGGAGGTCCCCGAGCTTGTGCAGCACTTAGTTCCCTTGCATTAATGAGAGCGCAGACAAACCGTGGAGGTCACGACATGCTCATGTTCAGTACACTCTCGCTTCTGTTTTACCTCCTTTGACACTCCACTCATGTCTTATTGTGACGATGCTGACTGGAGGACGAGCGGGTACTCGCTGCCGGTGATCGAGCCTGCACCGCTGCGAGTGCTGTGACACTTCGCAGCACTCTGTCTGGAGTCCCTTCTGCTCCAGAGCTGCTGGTCACTTCCTGTGGAAGCTTGGTGGACTTCTTGCTGTCCTTGCGGCTCTCCCTCTCCTGGCCCTGCTTCTCTCTTTTGTCTCTAGACTTTGCCCGCTCCGAGCTGCGATCTCTTTCACGCTCGCTGCCGGAGGATGCAGCACGGGAGCGGGACTCTCTGTGCTCCGTGTTCTGAGAGCTGATGCTGCGGGTGCGTTGGCTGCTGTTGCTGCTACTACTGCGGCTTCTGCTGCTGCGCCCGCCGCCGTCGCCCTCACCATCGCTGCTAATGCTACTGCAGGCACTGTGGCCCCGAGATGAAGACCGTGTCTCTGTGTCGCCGTCCTTTCCTCCTGAGGACTTCCTACTCCCTCTCTCTTTTTCTTCTGTTTTAGATCTTTTGTACTCCATTTCAAGGGGTGGGACAAGAGAACCAGGGCACTGTCTGGTGGAACGGGATGCAGGGCGACTTGATTGATTGGGTGTAGAAGGTTTGCTGACAGTGCCTTTATTATTTGTAATATTTACAGAGTTATTTTGAGGGGAGGTGCTTTTGATTTTAGACTTTTGGTTCTTATCAGTTGAAGATGTAGAGGATGTCCCACTAGCTTTAGTCCCTGAATCTTTCCGTGGAGTGTGGCCAGGGGTGTCCACCCTACCTTTCATGGCCAGAAGCTTGGCTGCTGCATTAAGCGCTGAGCACCTCTTCCCAAGAACCTCAGGCTCTGGAGGCAAAGATGGTGTGCTGTTTGCTGGAGGTTTACTGTCTTGTAAAGGCTGAGGTCCACCAGACTTCCTTGTTGTCCTAACAGAAGATGTGTCACTGCCAGACTCACCACCTGTGGATGTAGTGGTATTATTTGATGCATTTTTGTCAGTGCTGCGAGCCGGTTTCTTTCCTTGCCTGTTGCTCCCCTTTTCTGGTTCTTGGTCCTGTAGCTTCCTCTTTGCCGAGCGGGTCAACCGGTGTTCTTTCCTGCTTTCACTTGAATCAGAGTCAGAGGAGGAAGAGGAAGATCTGGAACGTCTTCTCTGAGAGGTAGTTTTGTGTTCCTTCTCACTGTCCTCTCTGTTCTCATCCTTTTCCTTATCTTCTTCATTTTTCTCTTCCTTTGCTGCTTCAGAGGTGATGTCTACCCGCCTCCTCTTTGCAGCATGTCTATTCTCGTAAGTTTTCTTGTGATGAGCATGACGAGTGAGGGTAGATGTAGAGCATCCAGATGATGGCGAAGAAGAGCGAGCGGACTCCTGACTACTCTGGCGACTGAGGGGCCTTTTCTGAATTATATTTTTCTCATCTGCAATTCCTTCTTCCACCATTTGTTCCTTGGGTTCTACTTTATGAGGAATGGTTGTACTTTTAGTAGTACCCTCCACTATCTCTTTTCCTGGTTCTGTGGCTTTTGTCTCAGAGGAAGTCTCTGTTTTTCTCCTTTTGGGTTGAGACTCAGAAATGTCCTGCCTTTTTCCATCCACCCCTTTGCTGCTCTTTACATCAAGCTCTAAGGTATCTCCTTCCATTTTTGTTTCTTTATCAGAGTCATCAGTTGTAGATGTTCCCTCTTGAGACTGCTTCTCCAAACTGGGCTTGATAGTCAAAGCCACAGAGGGTGCAGTGGTTGGTACCTTGGGTGGATTCTCTGTCTTTTGCGGTGTGGACACATCAGAGGAAACAACTGTGGATGGTGACTCTTGTACTGAGGGAGAGATGAGTGGAGAGCTTTGGGTGGTAGTAACAAGTGCGACTGTCTTGGCAGTGCCAGCTGCTGTTGTCAACAGCAAAGAAGTGGTAGGTGACAGCAGTGTGGTTGTGACATTTGTAGCATGTGGTTTAGTTGAGGATGACGTAGCTGAGATGACAGTAGTTAGTGGATCTGGTATACCACCTATTGAAGTTTTTACTGGGGCGATGACATCCGTTTTTTCTACAGCTGTTACAGGGGAAGCAGGTGTAGTTTGTTTGGAACAGCCTCCTGAATGAGCCACTTCCAGGGCTAAGGGGACAAATTTAACTCCCTCTGTTTGTACTGTCTTTGTCTCTGATGTTGTGGTTAAACTTTCAGTCACTGTTGCTGGAGAAGTAGTGCAGATTGAACCTGATGAAGGCAATGCATCTCTGGAGAAATCAGCCTCTCTAACATTTGCTGCCTGTGTAGTGTGTTCCACACTTTTTGACATTTGGGGGGTTGTGACTTGTTTAGTTACTTTGGTAGCTGTCTTTGTTTGGGATGTTTGAACTGTATTTACAACAGGTGTTGTAACTGCTGTTACTGGTGTTGACACAGCATTGGTGTTGGTCAAATTTGGAAACGATGGATTTGTTTGTACTGGTTTTACTGAAGTTGCTGTTGTAGGTGAGGGCTGCGACACTGATTTTGGTGATGATGTAGTAATACTAGTGAATGTCTGGGTGGTGGGTGAGGTGAAGGTTACAATGTTTGGGACAGAGGTTGTAGATGGCAGAGCAGTGGTCTGCGGCAAGTCCTTTACAGAAAATGATTTACCTGTTGAGACTGATTTCACTGTAGTGCAGATGGCTGGTGCAAGGCTTTCTGCTTCTGAAATCATTGTTGTAGCTGTTGTGGTTACTGTAATAGGGCATTTTGGTGGAACTGCACTGACAGAGTCCAAGGTTAAAAGAGTGTGTGGTTTGGTGGGAATGGTAGCAACTGCAGAGGGAACTGCTGTGGTGGTGGCAGCTTCTGGTCCTGCTGTGTGCGCTGCTGCACAAGATGCAACTTTTGGCTCATTAGAGGCTTTAGAAGTTATTGAAACAGCAATGCCTGCAGTGGCTGCAGAATCAGTGCTGGTTGATGCAGATACAGTTGCAATAGTGGCAGTGCCAGTGACTGATATGGTAGCAGGAGTGGAAACTGTGAGAGAAGGTAAAGAAGAAACTTGGGCAGATGTTGTTCCAAGGCCAGTAACTGCCAGAGGTGAAGTAACAGCTTCAGCTGAGACTAATGTGGACATTGTATCAGGAACGTGTGTGGTCATCTGGAGTGAAGGTGCAGTAGATGATTGGCTAGAGGCTTGGACTGGCATGTCTATTTGATCCGTTTTTGTTGCAAAGGCTTGGATTGGATTTGAGGCTGATACCTCAGACTTTATGTCTGATTCCTCAGTTTTGGTAGACTGAGCCTGACTTGTGCTGACAGCAACAGGATTCTCAGGCTCATTAGGTGATGTATCTATTTGTTCTGTGCTAGCTTCAGTGTTTAAATTTGTGCCAGATACATCAATACTGGTAGTTTCTGTTTTAGAGGTCTGTTCCACACTATCAGTGTCTGGCAATGATGTAGAATCTTTGCGGGGGCGACCCCTCTTACGTTTTGGGGAAAGGGGGGGATTCCCTTCTTCACTTGGCGAGGTGGGTTGTGGAGAAGGGCTTGCCGTTTGGTCAGGATCAGTTATTCTAGGTGGAGTCTTAGGGGGCCTGCCCCTTCTTCGTTTCAAAGGTGTTGTGAGGGAGTTCACATTTGAGTCTGTAGAGCTTGAAGGGGTTTCTTTGCAGTCGGTTTTTTTGGCCTGGTTACCTCCCCTGCCTCTATGCTGCTGTTCTCCCAGCTGGGCAGCCATGCGAGATTCAGTTTCCACCCTGCGCCGTACAGGGAGGTTTCTCAACACAGGCATGTCTGGAGAAAGATGAGGTGGAGAGTAGGGGGGGTAACTTCTAACAGGTTGTAAATGAGTGGGACAAACAGCAGGAGTAGAGTCTTGGTCCTGAGGAGCTTTTGCAACAGTCTCTTTAGTTTTACTGTCAGGACTAGGAGATATATTGTCTTTGCTTGGTTCATCAGTTGTGGCTGCATGTTCCTCTAAAGCCGTCTCCTCAGAAGACCCTCCACCTCCGGTGCCACTTCCTCTCCTCTTTCTCTTTCTTGGTTCCTTCTCTTCCACCACTGTGACCAGCCTTCCTGGAAGTTTGCGTAGGACTTTGGCTGAAGGAGAATCTTCAACAAGTCCCTTCAGGACTTCAACATCTGCTGACTGGCGCTTACGAGGTGATCGTGAACTGGTGGAGGGGGGAGACATTGTATTTTGCTCTTTTCCTTCGTCATCTTTTGCTTGCTGTTCAACTGGGCAGCAAGACTCTAATAAAGACTCTGATATTTGTCTTTCGGTCTCATCACCAGCCTCTTTCCCTGCTTTGGAAATCTTGCTGTCAATCTCCCCAGCAGAATGTTGTTTATTCCCAGGAGGAGAGCTTCTAGGAGGGGAAGGCACTGGACTTGGATTGGAGCGGTTTGGTAGAGATCTCGTTTTAACAGTCTGATGATCTCTGGCAGGGGATGAAGCTTTTGAAGATTTGGAGGACTCTTGGAGCCTGGTGGATGCGCTTCTGTGATGCTCCGTGCGGAGTGGAGTAGCAGGCCCAGTACCAGTGTCTTTGGCAGCTCCTCTTCCCCTCAGACCAAAGCGATGTCTTTCAGGCACTTCTCTAGGGGTAGTCGGCTCAGGTTCTGTGTCAGGAGAAGCTCCACGCAACCGACCACTCATTCTTGTGGAGGTGACAGTCTTGTCCTTGTCCCTGTCCTTAGGTTTGCGACCACGGCGGGCTGGAGTTGGCTGAGCAGGCTCAACTGAAGCTGGTGGTGACAAGAAATCATCTTCATCTTCATCAGAGGAAGCGTGCAGCTTGAGACCCTCCTCCTTAGCCTGATCCAGGCCTTTCCTGGCAGCCTCAACCTGCTCCTAAACAAGACAAAACATTTTTCCCCTCAGTTGTGGAGTTATAAAATTAAGTTTAAACAAAACTGTAAAAAATTTCAATATGTACATGATGTGACAAAACCAAACCCATCATATATCATCATATCTGCAAATTGGTCATTTCTAATGTTATAGTTTTTTAATGATTCTGTTACATTGTGCATCTCAGTTATCAAATATCTAAATATGTGGCCTTACTTCAGCTTGCTTAAGCTCTTCTTTGCACACATCTTCCAGTGAGGCTTCCAGGAAGTTCATGGCGTAGCGCTCAATAGGAGTGAGCTTGTGGAAGACAAGAAATATGGTGCTTTAATATTTTACATGTAGCTAAAAGAACACTGTACAATCAACAAAATAATAAATGTAAGCATTTCTGTTATCTGACAACTGTCAGTAAAAACAATTTCCTTTAACTCATATTTGAAAAACTGCTGTTATTCAGAAGGTCAAAACTGATGCTGGAGCAAGAATTTCAACTTTAGTTTCAAGACTGATTCCTCACCTGCTCGACCAAAGCAGCAATTTCCTGCTCTGCTTTGGAGAGCTCTTCAACCTCCTCTTGTTCACCTCCATCATCCAGTGGTATGTTCTCATTGAACTCCGCTAGTTCTGCTACTTGCTCTGCTTTGGCCTGCGAGGCTGCTACTATGTCTTCCTCATCCTCTGCACGACACAAGGCCTGGAAGTTTTGTTTCAAAAATGGATCAGAAAAATCATTAAATTTTACTGCAGAGTTTATTTCTTCCATACAAACTTCTATATTCTGGTGCCAAATACACAACATATTCAAGTGTATATTTCCCACGTGATTTATCTAACCTGCTCCAGAATGGTGGTGCTTTGTTTGTTGACAGCCTCTTCCTCATCAGCCTGGGGCACAGATAACTCTACTGCCATCTCCCTCTTCTCCCCATCATTCACATCAAACAGCTCTCGGATGGTTTGCTGAGAAACAGTGTTAAAATGAGGTGCCACAGAATATTGCTAGCTTAATCACACATTGAACAGGACAGGTGTGCAAGAAATGCATAAAAAAAATTAGTCAAGATAAAGAAAATGATGCATTCCATTCGATTTTAATGTGTTTTTTTTTTTTTTTACTGTGTACATTTATATGAAGTTTAACTGCCAGGAAATATATATGTTAGGTTAAAGAGTCAGTGGAAATAGTGTAAAATCCTACCTGTTTGAAGAAGGCGGTGGTAAAATTTCCTCCTTCAATAGCCATATCTCCCAGCATCCTCTTTTGGTTGGCTTTCTTTAAAATGTTCTCCTCTACAGTGCGTTCACTGATTAGCCTAAAACAAAAAAATAAAACCGTTCTTGTATTATTGTTGCATGTGGGGTGTTAAGCAGTTTAAACCAAATATAATTTCAAAATACATGGAGGTAAAAATGTGACTTAATCTTTTTCCAGGATGATTGGGCCTAAAGACGTAATGTCTCTGCTACCTTTTAACTGTATACTCTGACTGCATATGAATACACTAGTTTGTTCCTTAGTGTAATCAGTTTCCTAATCTCATTTCAATTCCTAGTCTGCAGCAGGTCTATTACCTGTAGATGTGAACATCTCGGGTCTGGCCAATGCGGTGACAGCGGTCCTGTGCTTGGGCATCCATGGTTGGGTTCCAGTCACTGTCATAGAAAACGACTGTGTCAGCCCCAGTCAGGTTTACTCCTACACCTCCACTGCGAGTTGACAGAATGAAGCAGAAGATACGCCTATCTGCATTGAAGCGCTCCATGAGGGCCTGTTGGAAAGCAAGAATATAAACATAAAAAATGGCAGACTGGCTAGAGTTTTTCCAAAATTAATTTTTATTTCTTTTATATAATACAAAGATTGTCTGTACAATAATAATTTAAAAAAGTAAAATCGAATTTTACATGACTTCTTCAAACACTCTATACAAACCTGTCTCTGCTCTACACGGGTACTACCATCCAGGCGGAGGTAGATGTGTCCATGGTAGTTCAAGAACTGCTCCAATACATCTAACATGCGTGTCATCTGAGTGAAGATCAGCACCCTGTGGCCTCCTGTCTTAAGCTTTCGCAGCAAAGTGTGGAGTGTCTGCAACTTACCTGTATGAGGAAAACATATTAGAGGCAGGCACAGTTTTAGAGAACAATCTTGGAGTAGAAGTAGGTTTGTGTAGAAAATTGTAGAAGGATACTGATGTCATTGTAGTGTTCCTGCCCCTGGTGTTGCTTCACTTTAAGCACCTTGAATACTTACCACAATCGTACTGTATGAGTCTCAAGTCTGGAAACTGAGTCCTCATGTTACACTGGACACGGTGAAGACTGCGAGTGAGGGGAGCAATTTGAGTTGAGAGCATGGAGCTGAAGACGGCCTGTTTGTGGCTCTGAGAGGGTGGAGGATGACAGCAGTGCATGGAGATCAGGGGAGCCTCCACTGGGGGTATCACAAATGTAAACCTAATAACGAGATCAAAAAAATAAGGAAAATATCGTGAGTCTTTCCTTTTAGTTTAAGCTCCTTCATCCACAGACACATGTCAACTCTTTAGTAATTAAAATCAGTTACCTGTCAATAATGTCGGTGAGGAGCTCCAGTCTCTCCTCAATGCTGTGAATGACCTCTCTCACAGAGTGACTTTGAAACCAATAGTAGTTTTTGTTTTGCGTCTGTGCATACAGACAGCTGCTGTGACCTGATCTACCCCACTCTCCTTGAGAGAGGGGGTTCAGAGGGGCTGGTGAGAGATGGGGTCCATGAAGAAATGTCAAAAAGTTCAAAACTTCCAGGCCATACATAGGCTTTGCCCCACAGCGTCGCTCGTTAACTTGCAAGATGAAGTCCAGTTTGCTGTTTTGTTGTTGCTTCTGGCTTTCTGCCAGCCATGACTGTTGAGTAACAAGGTTATAACATTAAGTAAATGGTATTTGATGCTGTTGTTAAAGTTGTTTTACACATCCAACTGCTCCAGTGATGCATATAACCTTAAATATGCACAAGTGAAACTAGTTATTGAATCTAAATATTGTGTTGTGTTAATACATTTCTTACCATGTAGAATGGAGAGCGAGGGGGTGGGCGAGGCACTTTCCTGCTTTGAGGGTAAACTTTTGCACCCGTACTGGGCCTTGCCTTTGGAGGAAGTTGTGTTTGACTGCTGCTGCTGCTAGTGTCACGTGGTACTGCTGAAGACTTGGATGCAGACGATGTAACCGTTGTCTGGACTGAAGCTGAGGAAAGGACAGAAGAGAGAGCAGGGTGAGGAACCATCCCCATTATAGCTACATCCTGCAGTCCACATTACTTTATGACTGAATTACTGTCACCAATACTAAATGTCAAAATGATTGTTAGTTACATCTATTGAGCGATGACAAATTCAATTCAAAGTCTAAAATATTCTAAATGGAAAGCTGGTACCCAAAGTAAATCAAAAGAATTTTGTCTTGGATGCATACAAAGAAAAATGCAGATGAGTGAGAAGTGCTCTCTAACACAATTCTGTTTTTCATATCTACATACTGTCGCTAATTGTAACTCGGAATCACAGCTCATGCTCCTTCTCTCACCTGGTTGCTCCATGCTTGATGGGGGAGGCTGCACTACTTTCAAGACAGGGCGAGGGGGTTGGGGCTGATTTAGGGTAGAGCTAGGGTTTCTGGGTGGAGCTATAGTGTAGGTGGCAGTAGCAGGGCCAGGGGTACGCTGGGTAATCTGTAGTGGAGCAGTGTTTCTGACAGGAGGTGTGCTGGAGTCAGGGTGTGGTGAAGGGGATGCCTGAGGAACAACACGAGGGGAAGGGGCCACTGCTAGGGTGGGCACAGGCCCGCCCTCCTTGCCTGCTGATTGACGCACAACGATCTTCACAACTCCAGAGCTGCTCACCATGGAAGGGGGCACTGAAAAATGAAAATGTGTAAAGTGTAAAAATAATACTAATAATAACATAATTTCCAGCAGAAGGTATCATTCCTACTGTCGGAAGGGTTTTTCTTGACCTTGACCAGACCTTTCTTGAAAATAACAGTAAAAATTGTAAAATGAGGTGGTGAAAAACCTTGTGAGGAGGCATTTTGAGGCAGCCGATTTGCAGAGGGAGCAGGAGACGTGGTGTTCACAGGGTGTGTGTTGGCTGTGGTCTGTACAGTCACCTGGGCAGGTTGGCTAATGAGGTGGTGCTGCACCCCGCTGGATACCAGGTGCATCACATTACCTGCAGAATGAGAAGAAATCCGGTAATTAGGCACCCTTTAGTACTGTCTCCAGTGACAACATAATTAAAAAGAAGAATGACTTGATATTGAATTTATGATGATGAATCACGTGTGGGATTTAATTAAAAATGTCTTAATTTTCAATTAATAGAGGTAATTTTACCGGAATACAATTATAGTTCAATGTTTCAAAATTAGAATACTTCTGCGTGTTTTTGTTCAACACTGTTCACTGTAATGTTATTTTGGCTTGTACAAAATTTTAAGACGCAATTACTACTTTATAATTCCTGAGGTTTAAAGTTACTAAATAGTTATCAAAATACACATTTACCTCAATTTTAATCGAAAAATCAGAGGTCAAACTTGGATTATGTCATACCAACTGGTCCAGGTATCCCAGTTCACAACATGTATAGCAGGTGTGATGAATTAAAGTTTGGTTGAAAAACAATGAAAAATAGTTGACATTCATTTTTAAAGAAAGATGTTTCATTCAAGTAACAAAGTATTCATTTTAATTCATTTCAGTAATACCTCTTAATTTAGGTGAGAAAAGTTTTCATATGATTTTATCTGCTTAGAAAATTCATGTGTAAACTCGTGAACTGGTATGGAAGGACCCTAGTCAATTATCTAATTGTGTTTTTTGCAAAAAAAAAAAAAAAAAAAAAAAAAAAAAAAAAAAAAAAAAAAAAAAAAAAAGGGGGGGGTACTCAATTCTGTAATATTACTATATCTACTATACGTCAGTGCAAGACATGTCTTAAACTAACCTTGAACTGGGCGTGTGGAAGCTGCAGGTACTTGGTGGATCTGGGCTCCAGACAAAGTCAGCTTGTTGCCCTGAAGCTGGAAGGTGACAGGTTTACTCCCCTGGCATGATGACACAGGTCGTCCAGCTAAAGAGGCAAGCTGAGCTATGCTCACTACCTCACCCGCTTTGGAAGGTAAAGAAAAAGGAGAGTGTATTAGAGACATGATTATATTTACTACTACACCTTAAATGGTCTTGAAAGAGTAAAAGGAATAAAAGTGTCAACTTACATGGCAGTCTAGCTTGCATATCTGGACTGAGCAGAACTCTCTGGGGCATGACACTGCTGGGGTTTGGACTCGGATGAGCTGGAATGCCTGGTGTGCAGGGTGTGGAGGGTGGCCGTACAGTCAGCATTGGTTTAGGAGTACTGGACCTCACTGCAGTCTGAGCAGTGGGGTGCATTGAGGGGCGTGGAGGAGGTGTGGGTGCTACTGAACAGACCACTGGAGGAATAAGAAATGGGATTTAAAAAATGAGAAATGAAAAGTATGATAACCAGCAACTTGATACAATTGTGAACATTTAAATAATCACAGAAGTTTTATATTTTGTTTCTTATAAGTCACATTAAAAATGCAGTTGTTACATTGAATATGGAAGAATTTCAACTTATTTAAATAATTCTTATGCTTTTTGTCTCGAGTGCCTTTTTACTCAGAATACTTAGTGTTTCACTTGCCTTGTTGAACAACAGGCGCAGATGCAGGAGTTGAAGTGACTTCAGTAACTGGAGGTGGTTTTGGGGTCTGAGTAGCAGGGGACACAGGGCAGGTATGTTTGTTCATCAGCAGGACTGGCCGATTGTCACCTTTAGGAGGAGGTTGGAACATCCTATTGCAGAGATATGAAGAAAACACAAACAGGACATTACAAACCAACTAAACATTAAGGTCATTTCTTTCATTGATATCAGTATGCATAACTGTCAGTTATACGACAGGTTAATAAAACAATTGACAGAGGTTTTGCTGACCTGTTAACTTTCATGCGAACTGGTTTGGGTCTTGGAGGTGGTTCTGGAGAGTCCACAACCTCTTGGATTAGTTGGCGGCTGACCTTATGACGGGGCAGAAAGATGTCTGCCTGGTACCGGGACACACGGCCCTCCAGACCAACAAGGTCAAAAATGGATAGGTCGCAGCGCTAATGAAACAATAACATTTTTTTGTTCTCCATCAGAATCAACAGGATGGATTTTGCCTTTAGAAAATAACCCAAATGAAGCTTTATTAACACTCCCCTTTAATGCTTACCTTTAAAGGGGAGACCTCAAGGGCATCATTCACCAAGGAAGCTGTTTGGAAAACAATGGGCTGTGTGATAAAGGGTGACTGGATCGGTCGGGGATCAAACAGGTTAGGGTGGTTGCAAACTTTGCGGAGCTGCATTAGGATGTTAATTACAGACATGAAGTGCCCACTGGCAAGAGTTTCCCGTGTCCTGTGAATTACAGACAAAACATAATATACTGAGACACAAAACCAGTAAAATGAATACTTGTAGTAAAACTATTCTTGGAGAATAATTTACATGTTAAAACAATATACGAGGCGTGACGATATAAAAGGCAAATACTGAATTTACGCCATTTACTTCATCCAGCAGTAATGCTTCATTATTAAACTTTTAACATACATATGCATGTAAAAGTACCACTGTTTATTAGACAATATCTGCATTATAATCACTTCAGTGTTATTCATTTAAACAACAATTTCATTACTTACGAGGCCTGTGCCATGAAATCATCGTAGAGAAAACGCTGTCTCTTAGATAAGCGACAGCGCACCACGTGCTCATATTTCTTGGGCATCTGCTTCTCCACATCAGCTTTGATCCTTCTGAGTAGGAAAGGCCTCAGTACCTTGTGAAGCCGCTTGACCAGGCCCTCATTGTACTCCTGACTGCCCTCAATCATTCCCGTCAGCGGGTTAGAGAACCATTCTTTGAATTCACGGTGCGACTGGAAGACATGGGGCATGAGGAAGTGCATCAGAGACCACAGCTCCATCAGGCTGTTCTGCAGAGGGGTTCCTGTCAGCAGCAGTCGCCTGTGGCTGTGATGGACAAAAACATAATATAAGTGATTAGACAATCATGTCCATTTTTAAATTACAATAACAGATGACTAATAAAAAGGACATTTCAGCCAAATTCATTTCAAAGATGGCTCATTAGAAAACATCAAAGGAAGAGGAGCCTGTTAAGTGTATAAATGAAACAACCTTTTTAAATCTGATATACACAGATGATTTGCATCTGTACTAATCACTAAACTCTCCATGGATGGACTTAAATGCTGCATCATTCTATTTTCCCTGTAAACACAGGCAGTCAATGACCAAAGATTTGCATGTAATACAAATAGTGTGTACCTCCTGGGGGAAAAAAAAATTCAGTTTTGTATAGCTGTGAGAAAATACCTGATGATGGCTGATCAACCTATCTATCCAACCACCACAGTGGCTTGTGTATTAACAGTTTCTTGCTCCAGTACACTGGGGGATGCAGTCACAGGCTACAAACGGCCATAACACAGGCTAATGCTGAATGACAGCGTGTGTTCCACAGCTGAATTCACACTGACTTTTTGTGACAAGCAATGTCTTACAGATGAGACAGACTGGCATCCTATGAATTCTTGCTCCCACTGTGCTTGGATGCACAACAGAGACAGAAAAGTGATTCCATTAATCATTACTTGTTGGAACATGACTATTTGGTACTCAGTGCATATTTCAATCTTGAGCCAACATAAATTTCTCAAAAGCATGCTTGTGAAAATGATCTCTTTTTTCCATAGATTGAAAAGTACAGGTATAACTAATAAATTTGGACAAAAAAAAAAAAAAAACAGAGGCAAGCAAGCTCATAAGAACCATCATTTTGGTCGTAACAGTATAACAAACAAAGACCCAAATTTACAAAACTATTTGACTGGGAAATTAAATTACCTCATTTGCACAGAAACTGGATTTTAATTGCCGAAGATGTGCTACCTTCCTCCCTACTGCTCCAAGTGAAAACTTTTTTTTTTTTTTTTTTACCTAATCCAGATGGTCTGTTATAAAATAAAAACAGTGAAACCAAAATCCACACAACCCTCTGTCCAGAACAGGACAGTAATTAAGCAGCTTTTAGCTATCACAGATGTTTTAAATTGTCACAACAAGAACTTTTGTGCATTTCTTTAGATTTCAACTTAACATAATTTCTGCAGACACACTAATTATTGGTCATTAGCTTTCTGCATGAATGCTGGCTTTCAAACTTGAGCTGGAGAAGGACTCCATAAATTATGTTCACTGTGGAACTACAATATTTTTCATTCCATGAAAGTATGGAAAGATGCAATATATTGACAAGTGAGAGTTATTATCCTTCTCTATCACCATCACTGCTCCTAAATCTACAAACCTGCTGGCACCAAACAAATTGTAAAAGCAAGATATCTGCTTCCTCTTGTTACACAAAGAGGATAGTGACAGTGTCAGCTGTAAGAATTTTACTTAAGACTATAAAGCTTTACACAACTCTTTGAGGCACCTCATCCTTCTGTATAAAAAGGTACGAACATGAAATCGGGGCAGTGGAGGTGGGCACAAACCTTTATCAACACCAGTGTTAAAAGGGAAACCTTGCATTGCTGGAAAGACTTTTACATTTTTTCTAGATCTTGCTTTGTTATAGCTTTGTTTGGGTTGATGAAAAGAGGAAACATTTCTAGTGAACAGCAATATAGTAAGTGAAGATAACATAAGCATGTTTCAATGTTTGTGGATAGTCCTCACATGGTTGCAAAGGCAAATATGTCCTCCTGCATACTCAAAATTAACTCTGCGCCAGCAGAATGAGCCTCTAAATGAGAAAAGATGACAAATGGGGACAACAGCCAACACACATGAACCAAGGACTGATTATTCCCAGCTGGTCCACATGGGTGTGGATGCATGATATTAAAACTGCTGACCCCATATTAAGTAACTCATTTGTGTGTTTAAGTTTGTTGACCACAGATCTGTGTTTAAATTCTTAATGGTGTTCCTTAACGTTGGTGACAGGAGGCATCAGTACAACTACAATAACAGCGTCACATACCTGTTGAAGTTCAGAAGGCTCTGCCAGCGCTGAGACTTAAAGTTCTTTATGTTCTGCGCCTCATCTAAGATCAGGTACCGCCACGACTTGCGTCTGAATGCCTGATGGTCCTGCAGCACCAGCTTATATGATGTGATGCACACATGGAAAGCATTAGGCTTCGTCCAACCCTGATAAAAAGAAGAGTAAGTTTAAAATTTCTTCGAATAGTTAAATTAAAACACACTGTAGAACATCTATCAAAAATTACTTATGATAAGATAAAATTTTCAGATTAACAATATAGCTTTCACTTCAGCATCAAGGTAAAACATACCAAAGCCTAAGATAAAATTTAAGAAATCATACCCAAACAACTGATTTGTTACCTGTCTCTTTAGCTTTCTTTCCTTCTGGCTGCCAAAGTATGTAAGAATTTTAAAACCAGGACACCAGCGCTTCAACTCCATCTCCCAGTTCAGCATCACACTGGTGGGCACAATGATGAGGTGAGGGCCCCAGTTACCTAAACATAATACATAAAAACACAAATCAGCAGTTGAAAATATAAAAAGCTGCATCACAGTTAATTTACAATATTTAGCTTGTTTAATATACTACTAAACTGCTGCATAAGTCTGACCTTTTTCACAGGCAAGGTGAGCAAGTAGAGCAATAGTCTGGATGGTCTTTCCCAAACCCATCTCATCAGCCAGAATGCCATTGAGCTTTTTCTCATACATCGTGACCAACCAGTCCAGACCAATGTGCTGGTATTCTCGTAATGTACCATGAAGCAGGAAAGGGATGGGTGTCTTAACCTTTTTAACAGAGGCATAGAAAAATAAGTTTAGAATTGAAAAGTATTCAATTTCTGCTCTTGCATAATAGCTTTTAAGCTTGTAAATATGTAAATAAGGAAATACTTTGTTTGACAGGTTTTTTTTTTGGACATAAGACAGACCTTGGTAGTGGCCAAGGTGTAGCCTTTAGGCTGCAGGCTCTCTGCAGTAGCAGCAATATGACTGATTTCCTTCTTTGGCCGTGAGCCAGAGGATGTTGGGCTATGGTCTCCTTCCTTTAGCAAGATCTCCATTCCTTCATCTCCACAGTCGTCATCATCTTCACTCTGTTCATCTTTCTCACTGTCTTCTTCGTCACTGTCACCTGGTGAGTCTGAGAGAAAACAATTTAATAAAAAAGTAGAGTCTAATGAGTGAAAAACTTTTCAGAAAATGGGAAACTTTTGCTTTTGAAAAGTTACTTCAACTCTTGTCAGATTGGAAGCTGAAAAACACTCCATGTAAGATTATTTACATTGCCTGGTAACCATCTGCAATATACCTGAGGAGGAAGTGTTGCTTTCCACGTCACTCTCATCTTCTTCTGTCTCCTCCTCCTCATCCCCAGACACTTCCTCATCTGAGCTTGCTTTAGAGCCAGACACAGAGGGTGCCTCAAAGTCAGAGGCATATGCTCCTTTGTACCTCTCAAGCAGTTCCTCAATACTCATGTCGCCTACAAGGAGAGAAGAAATGTCAGGGTACAGCTTTACTACTCCTGCTTTTACACAGGGTTCTAACCTGTAAGAAAGGCATATACAATTGACTGCATTAAAATAACAGCCACATAAAAACTATATAATAGAAACAATGTTTCACACATTTGTGTTACAAGTCTCAAGGATTTTAAAAGTTAAAATATGGTTTTGTACACAAAGAAAATGGAAAAAAAAAATCTACCTTCTTTGGCTAAGTCATCCAACTCTTCTGCATGATCTACATTTCCTTCTACCTTCTCCTGAGCAGCAATGGTGTCCTCCTCATCCTCAGCTAAAACAGAAGGAAACAGACAAAAACATTACTAGCATATAGCATATTATACACTTTTTAAAATGGTTCCATCCCCAAGTTCTTGACCAAGACGTGACTGCATTTTGAAAAGGAAATACTGGTTCCTTCATCTTGTAATGAGTAGTTACTTTGGGGATTTAGGTGAAAGGTTGGCATTTTCCTCCAGTGTGAAGATTATGAGTAACTTTACCATCCTCTTCATTGGCAGTGAATTCCCTATCCTCCTCTTCCTCCTCTGCTGATGAAGAGCTTTCATCCGAGCATTCCTCCTCTGACCCTGAATCCTGTGTGAATGTGAATAGAAACATTCATGTGTCTATGAAAACATCTTTGTAAACATTTGTACTAATAATCCAATAGTACTAAAGTTTAATCATAGTGTAGTGTGTTCACAGTGGAATAGGTGGGATTAGTACACAAATATTTATTTTTGGATACCCATCTAGTCTAGTCTAGTCTGCAGACATACCTGTGGCAGGTTGAGGGTGCTGAGCAATTGGTCCAAAGGTAGCATGCTCTCCTCCTTCAGCAGTTCGATCTCTCTCCGGTGGCTCTCAGCATCATTACCCTCCTGCTGCTCCTCCACTTCTATGGTTTCCTCGTCATCCTCCTCCTCACATGGTGGCTCAAAGTCTCTGTCTGCATGACGGAAAGAAATGCTTTTTGTTCTGGAAGTCTTTAGCGATATTGTCAGTCAAATTAATTGGAAAGCAGAATTAATGGCATTTGGAATAATCGGCATCGGACCCCAATTTTTCATTTTTGTAAAGGCCAATATAAAAAACATTTAACACAGACACATCTGCATTGGGAGTTACAATGGAACAATGTTGGCCCTCCCTCCTTTTTTTAAACTTAAAATAAGTGCAGAGAGTAGAATAGATCTGCTTGAACCATCAATGCTGACAGGAAACAATGAAAATGCAGACACAAAGGCATTACTATTCCGCTGTATTTTATGTTGTAAAAAACATATCAGCATAGTATATCAGCCACTTGCCACCCTGTTCTGCTCTCTAAAACTGGGAAAATACAGCCTTGCTGTCACTTAAGTACATTTTAATTGTTCACACAACATTTTTGATGTCTGATTTTGATCTCATCATCACAAAAAAAAACAAACCAATGGAAACTGCAGGGGTGTCGAACTCAGGTCCTAGAGGGCCGGTGTTCTGCATGTTTTAGATATATCCCTCTTCCAGCACACCTGGTTCAATTAATGATCAGCTCATCACCAAGCTCTGCAGAAGCCTGATAACGATGTAATGACATCCAAGTGTGCAGGAAGCGGAAAATATCTAAAACGTGCAGAACACCAGCCCTTGAGGACCAGAGTTTGACACTTGTGGTATACAGGAATATATTGAGTTAGATATTTTAATGGCCAATTAGCGTTTGTACTTTAGCATCACACACTTCTTGTCAAATACAATAAAAGAGGCAGTAACCGATAGAGCAAAGCATGTACTTCCTCTGACTATGTAAACCTTTAAACTAGGATAATGTTCACTTTAATGCTTCAGACTAACTGTCACCATTAACATGGGCTCCAGGCAAGTCTGGCAGGTTTGGCAAGCATGCAGGAAGTGTTGAACCAAAAAATGTTTCAATGCAATAACAAATATTAGCATACGAGTGATCCTCAAAGTCATACCAATATTTGAAATTATTATAGATAAATTAAAATAAATATTTTTTCCCTAATAGAGAACAATCAGTTCTCTTAAAGATGTAACTGCCGTGACAGAAACAGCTTTTTGTTTCAATAAAACATCTTACCTATGTGAAAACCTTCAATGATTCAGTCAATGAGTAGCTATGACAACGTCCCTATCTGAACCATTGCTTCAGCTTTGAAAGCAGTCTCAGTGTGATGACACAGAGACAGTAAGCCTCATTCTAATGTGCAGGTATTCTACATAAAAAAAACCTTCTCACCATCCTCGTCAACAGTAGATGCCTGAGATTTCTGTGGGGTCACAGGCACAGTTTCAGTGGGCCTGGTGGGTGCAAGAGACTGACTGAGGAGATCAGAGTATTTTTCTGTCTGGCCAACAATAAAGTCCAACTGAAGGTCCAAAGCCTTTTTCCTTTTTTCCTCCAGCCTTGACTGCTGTTTGTACTGCACCACCTTGAAGGATATAAAGATAAAAAAAACAAAAAACTGGTTAACTTTATTGGTATTTATTTAGAAGAAACAATAATAATGCTGTGGTTGTATCAATACGGACTAATACACACACACACACACACACATATACATATATATATATATATATACATACACACACACACACACACACACACACACAATCAAACCTAGACTGAACCATGTCACATTCAACAGATGAACACAACCAGAATGTTTTGTTTGCTTAGTTTAGTGAATCAGCTGTACCTTCTCAACACTGCTCCAGAAAGCCCGTACTTCCTTTGCAATAGAAGAAGCAACTCTCCTGATTTTGGCATGTTCATCTCTCTTAGCCTTTTCTTCTTTTTGCCTTAGCTCTTCATGGTGTCGCATAACCATCCGTACAACCTAATGACAGCAAATATGACACAGAAATGGTATGAAGTATGGATGACACAAATGGATATAGTATTAAGTCAGCAAAAATATGCAGTACCTACTGCTACACAGTAGTAGCTAAAGTACACTCTCAAAGTATCAGAATTTTAAGATTCTTTCTATACATGTTCGAAACACTGATCTTTTTTTAATAATTCAAGATTGTACCTTTCTAGCCACCCCTCTCTTCCACCGTCTCTCTTGGGCGAAGTCTGCAGAAAGCCATTGCATCTCCTCACACAAATAGTCCCAGTGAACCTTTGGTCGAGGCGGCTCTGTCAGGCGAGTGAGACGCTTCATTGACCAGAAGCCTTCTCGCTTCAGTGCCTGAGTTCGATGCTCTATGTCCGCTTCCTGTTAGACACAATGACCACTATACTCAATATGTGTTCGCCACCATGTTGCAACGACCCAAAAGTTCTGCTGTTGTAGAGCTGTTACATATACTGCAGTGTCTAAAACCTATTGCGGTTTCCACAAATACATAAAAATGACAAAAATGATACTGATCAAATCCAGCCAGTTACAAACATTAAACACCTCTTGGCTCTGTGTTTGCATAGACTAGAAAAGGACAAAAAAAAGAGAAAAAAGACAACTCAAATTCAACAATAATTGAGAACTTAAATCAGAATTTGCAAGGGGGGGTGTCTTTTGTTTTTTAAATTAAACTACAAATGAAATTTTGATTTACTGATCATTGAGCAGTAACATGATGAACAACAGATTATAGAAAACCAATTTATGTAGTAATTACATGCATACTTATTTTATTATTATAAGAAAAGCATGCCTTCAGCATACTAAATGAGACTCTCTCCACAGGGGTTATACTCTGCTGTCAAGCCAAAGTCAGAATTTGCAGTTTTTAACTAATTAAAAGTGGTTTGTTTTGGCAATTTCAATTACTGAGTGCTGGATTTATTATTTCTTATCCTCAGCAGTCTGAAGACAATGGGAAGAATTGAAGGAAAAGATAGACAGCGTGATGTTCCAAAAAAGAAAAGAACTGGGTCGAAACAGTTTTAGTGTCATGTTGAATATTTAGTGGTTAAATAAAGTCATGTTAATAATAATAATAATAATAATAATAATAATAATAATAATAATAATAATAATAAGAAGAAGAAGAAGAAGAAGAAGAAGAAGAAGAAGAAGAAGAAGAAGAAGAAGAAGACATTAAAGTTCACTTACATGTTTAGCTAACTCCGCCATGTCTGTGTGACGCTCCCCACGGGATCGCTGAGGTGTGCTCTGATCTGGTGGGGAAGAGGAGGAACTGTAGCCAACAGAGGAAGGAGAAACGAACTTGCCATGAGGACCTCTCAGAGGAGAAGCCTTCTCCCTTCGCGGGGTAGACCAGTCACCGGTGGATGATGGACCAGGGTAGGAAGAGGACGTTGATGGTGAGACGGGGGAGGAGTTCACTGTGACCCTGTCTGCAATCCACTGTCGCACCTAAAGGCAAAGGGTGAAGGATGAAAAGGAAATTTAGAAGGATATCTTAAAATGAAAACACTAAAAAAAAAATACCCAAATGACATCCTATGCATCAAACTGGTTAGAACAAGCCTTAATTAATAAGGAGCAAATCTGATCATGCTTCAGAATTACAAAGCTGGTCATCGGCCATTGACTCATGCAGAACTTCCATCATTAGACAAAAGTCAGAAATATCCTCCTCAAGTCAAAACCCCCTCATTAGTATGAGTGACAGTGGCTGACAAACATGCGCTTGTGGATATCCTCCTAAAAGAGCCTATCTGGGTGTCTGACAACCGCCACTTACCTTATGGAACAGTGCCTGTCTGTCTGTCCTGCTCTGTCCATGCTGGAAAACACACATGGCTTAGCATGCAGCCAACTTAAAAATAACTAAATAATAAAAACACTGACTAGTCACATTCAGGCTTTCTACGTGCATAACCGGCAAAATCACAAAAAGAAGCCACAATAGACATGCCAGCATAACTTAACTAAACTAAAAAATATTCAAGACAAAGAGTTGACAAAACGCAGTTAAAGACTTTATATCTCAACATAATTTCCACTTTGCTCGCTTCAATATAGCTGTTGAATATTTGTTCTCATGATGCAAAAAAGATTTTTAACTCAACTTCAACAATCTTTCCGCCTTCAGACCAAATCACCACTATTTTCTTGCCCTTCAATACAATGTTTTTATACTATTATTTCCAAACCTCTATAAAAATATACCTTGTGTGGAGAGCTGGGGGATGCCAGATCACATCCAGTTTTATCAGCCTCAGGGTCTTCGTCACTGCCTTCCTCCGCACTGCTAACCTGTCCTGGAGTGGTCTCCTGTGGCTCAGTTTCTCCAAGTGTCTCGTCCTGCTCCATATCCTCACTCTCTTCCTCAACAAGGAAAGAGTCAGGCTGGTTGAGAGGGTCATTTGAGGTCATGGAAACTATAGCTGAACTTTCCCTTTCCAAAGATGCAAGGACTACATTAGCACTGTGAGGTTTACTGGGTGGGGAGGCATCTGTATTGTCTACAATTTGGGATTGAGGAATTGTTTCACTAACAGCTAAGGCCTCCGTGTCAGATTCACTTTTCGAAGTTGCAGGGGTGACAGATGCGTGAATTTGAATTGTGACCTCACTGCTCATAGCAGGCTGATGTATTTGAATGGTGGGAGCTGTTTTAGTGTTTTGGGAAGAAGTTTTACTGTCAGAGCACTGCGTCTGAGTCATAGCCGTACATCTTGAGTCTGCTGTTGAGACAGTCTGGGGAAGGCACTCTTCAGACACTGTACCAGGCCAAGAGCTGTGAGCATTGGCCAGGTTGCCCGCTGCATTCTGCTTCTTTGACATTTGTGCCAAAAGGGAGGGTGAGTGTTTCAAGACAGGATTCACTCCTGGTTTGAGGAGTAACTTTGGATCCATTTTACCCGCAGGTGGAGCAGAGCAGTAGGTATCTAGTTGAGTTTCTGTGGTCACAACATTTTGAATATTCTGTGATGGAGCCTCTGTCAAAGTGGTTTCTTTGGTCTCTTCATGTGAAGAAACACAGTCCTCAGGCTTTGTGGCACTTACAACAGTGACTCCTGAGGACTGTTTCGGAGATGGCTGGTTTTCCACTAGCAAAGCATGCAGTGAAACAGCTATGGATGAGTCCATCCCTGTGTTCTCACCAGTAACTACTTGCACTGGGGATATGAGTGATAATGATGTTACTTCTGCTTCCTGATTTTGAGGATCTGTTTCATTCACAGGAGAAACACTCACATCTGTAAGGTCTGCGACTGCTGCACTGGCTTGTGAACAAGGTGTCACAGTTTGTGCATTGATGTCGGCCTGCTCGACAGTGAATGAATTAGATGTAAGAGCAGCTACTTCAACTAAACAAACCTCACTTGAGTTAGCAACTTCAACAGCTTGGGTAGCATCTAATATCAAATGTTGTCCAACAGTTGCTACACTTGTGTTTTGCAAGGACAACGTATGAGAGTTATTTTTAGAGCAAGTTTGTATTTGATTTGTATCCAGCGATGATGGTATGGGCTGCTGGGAAATTATGACACTGTCACTTGCATTAACTGTATGAATAGATGTTTCAAGATGAGAATCTAGGTCCTCTTTGACAGTGTAATCATCAGTGTTGTCGAGTAATGCATTGAATAAGTTCACCTCATAGCCTGGGGAGTGAGGTATCTGTGAACTACTACTGGCACATACTGTTTCCTCAGCAACCTCCTCCACCAAGCCACAAAACTCATACACTTCCACAGCCTGTGACTCTAAGTCAATACCAGCCTGTACAGATTCCCCATACAGCTTTGCTTGTCCAGTAGAGAGTTCAGTGCTCAGCTCATTGACAATGGCAGCTTCACAAACACTGCCATCTTCCTGCTGAAGCAGGTAACTCGGATTCAAATGCATTTCTGACCAGTGCCCACTTACAGGACCCTCCTCTCTGACAACCACAATTTCTTGAGCATCGGTAGAATGCACAAGCTGTGCAATCAATGGCGTTTCAGTTGTGGGAATTTGGTCAGAGGGGCAAGATGTTCCTGCCTCAACAACCTGGTCAGTCTGCAGTGACACTACTAGGCCGGTTTCAACCATAAGAGGGGAAGGGGATGCTTTTGACAAAGTCTCCTGTATGGAAGAACACTCTGGCTGCACTGTAGCAGCATTGTGAAGTTGGTTGATGAGGTGGCCATGACTAACATTACTCTCCATCTGCACACGTTCATTGCGATGGCAGATCATTTGAACATTAACATCTCCTCTGTCTGATGTGCTGCTTGACAGTGAGCTTGTGTTACCAGGAGAGGAGCATAATCCAGAAAGTATTTCTCCGGTCTTAGAGGTCTTAAGTACTTCAGCTGTTGGAGGTGGTGTTTCTTTGTGAGAAATGTCGACAGCCTTTTCAACATTCTCAAATATCTCAAGAAATTCCACTGAATTTGTATTCTGTAGTTCTCCGGCATCAACAGTGATCTCCCTGACGATTTTAGTTTGTGATTTTGACAAGTCAGTTTGTTCCCTCTCGTTTTTGTTAAATAAGGGTAAAGTGAGAAGAGGCGATTTTGAGTTCTGGTGACCACCCTCTTGCTCTGCAGTGTCTGAGGGTGGGGTTTGGCTGCCAAGTTGTTTGTGGTCAGTTTGCTCCATAGCTCTAATTTCTGTGGTGTCTTGGACTTTAGATTCAACACTTGATTGTGGGACAGAAGGAAATGAAGCTGTGAAACAGATTTTAGATTGGGGTTGTGAGATAATATTTCTATCTGTGCACTCTTTTCCATCATGTTCCTTGTCGGCTCCAGTCTCTTTTC
Organism: Apogon talboti; assembly: GCA_037367365.1. Lineage (NCBI taxonomy): Eukaryota > Metazoa > Chordata > Actinopteri > Kurtiformes > Apogonidae > Apogon > Apogon talboti. The sequence goes on from JAPQRQ010000012.1 coordinate 14,929,395, forward strand.
TATATTCCAACGTGACAGATTTTTTCTCTTTTGATCCCGTGAAAACCACAAGTCCATCAACCTCTTTTGTTGGTTCACTCTGGTTTGTCTGATTATTTGAGTGGCTTTTCTCTTCATTTGTTTGTGACCCGTATTGCAACTCTTGCATTGTGTTGCTGATCTGTATGGTTGAGGAGACAGGGTGGCAAAGGGGTGTTGGAAGCCTTTGCATTTCAAGAGAGTGACTACAGTCCTCGGTAAGGGATGTTGACAACGTTCCTGCAATGCTGGCAACACTCTCCGCAGTAGGTCCTGTTTCTGAAAGGTTGTCTTTTGCGTTGATCGGGAGAGTCTCAGGCAAGGTGGATGGAGGTGTTTTCTCTGTGTTGAGGAACGTAGAGTCTTTACCCTCCAGCAATGGCACAGTGGACGGATTGGTAAAAGGAGGGACTGGGCGGGGGGCAGCTGCGACCGGCTGCGGGGCATGCCGAGGTGACACCCCAGCCACATTCTGTGCAGCCTGGGGGTTGCCACCCAGCACATCCACAGCCGGAGAGGCACGCTGCCGCACCGCCTCCTCCCCAGAGCTTTGTTCCTCTGTGCTGCTCCGGCCACACACTGCACCTGCAGGGGGATAACAGGTGGTTAACAAAGTGTTTGACTCATGTGCATATTTTACTGAAAGCTAAAATATGAACAAAGGCTAGAAAATAATCTCAGCACAAATACAAACTCTAAGGGAGACTGAGTCTGTTTCTTTTTCTCCCAAAATGCCGGACATGGTATTCTCACCACCCACTAGCCATCCGACTCACTTGTTTTTTTGTTTGTCAGGAAAATAGGCATAGTTCACCACTACTTCCAAGATAAAAAAATAAGCTTAACTAGGGTTTCATGTGACAAAACAAACCAAGTCAAAGTCTTCAATTTCATTTAGCTGAGCATGTCACAGTTTTATCCAACACTTTATAAAGTGGCCAATATCTCAAAGCAACAATTTCCCACCTGTCTGTGGTGTGAGACACAGATCTTCTGTGCTTTCTACTTCCAGGATGCTGAAATTAGGATCCCCTCCACATATTCTGAAGAAGTGGGGGAAAAAAAAGAACGTTAGTAACTTTATTAGAATTCTCTATCTACTTCACAAACGTATAAGTTATAATACAGCAAAACACTAGGCTTGCAACACTACATGGATATGTTCGTATTATTGGTTAGGTCTCGGTATGACAGCAATAAAGCCTGATGATTTCTATTAGTTTTCCAATTAGTAAACAAAAATATTACAATGTGTGGGGTGAGTAACATGTCACGTCACGAGAACAGCATCAACACGCAGATGGCTAGGCTAATCAACAAGGTGGCCAGCAGAGGATGGTATATTTTGTTTCCGTTGTTCACGTCTTGAGGCAGTAAGAGACATACTCCCAGAAGCAGGACAACCAGGCTGCTCCGTTGGCTAGCTCCAAGTTGCTTTTGCTGCAGTCGCCACAGGAAGATGTTAAGAATTCTGCAGCACGCGCTCTCAAGCTAACAGCCGGCGACCAAGAGCGCGGGCCGCCAGTCATTCATTTTAGACACCTAAATATAACGTTTATTCGTTGTGGAGAGTGATAACCATCGGTACTTGTAGATAACGTTATCTCACGGAGGAAATTGTGTCTTTATTCAAGAGACGTGCGCCGGCGACGTAAATAAGATAAAAGATCAAATAGATGTCGTCCTCATATTCTTTTTCGAGAGTTGCATTAAATCCATAACATAAGAATAGTCTCCCACGTAAAATGGCAAACAATTAAGTGATTAATGTTAGCGCCAAACGTTGCCGGTTTGTCTGGGGTAGTTAGCTGGGTAGCTAACGTTAGCTTTTACAATAACACTGCTTGGGTGGCACTACAGGAAAGCCTGCTAACTAGCAAGCTACAAGAGTTAGTAGGGTGCGTTCATTGGATGCGCAGGCGCCCCATCCCACCCGCAGTTATGTAATGCCCTGGCTCAAAAGAAGCCCGTTTATGTTGTCACATTTTATACGTTTACTCATAGTAAGACAAAACAACTGAAAAGTCGCATTAAAACCCGCTTCTGCATGCGCTACAGAGGTGGACAATCATTTGTGACGTCACCGCGTGGGGTCAAATCTCTTTATGCGAAAATAAATGCATTAAAATTATTCAATTACAGGCAACGGAAACCACTGTTTTCAGGTCAAAAATATGAAAGAGCAAAAAAATAATGTTACAAAGTTCCATATAAATTTTGCAATGATTATACGGGGGATTTAGGGGGGCACAGTACCCCACGGTTGGCTCTTATGCAGTGACGGATAGAAAATACTGGTTCAATTGGCGTTAAGTTTGGTTAACACGTTTTTGATGAAATATGTTCCATGTAGTGGCTTTGTATTTCAGTGCTCTGTCGTATTCCACAATACTGTCAGTATATTTCCAAACGGTACCCTCAGAAGATACAACCAAGTGAAATGCAATCTTACTGTGTCCTTTCGTTAGTCGTTACCCCCTTCAAGTCCCCCATTACTTCCTCCTTGCCCCCCTCCCTCTCAAGGCCGCCATCTTAAGTTCCCACCTACCTGAAATTTCCGACCAATTTTCTTTTACTAAATTCTCGTTGAAGGAGCCGTCATCCGCGTAAAATCGTACTCAATCCGTAATGCTAGTAATCCAAACTGTCTCCCGGTACCCAACGAGGTACCACTAGGTCTGTAGGAAGAAGTTAAAATACGGACCGGGAGAGACTGGGTTTCGGCGCAGAATGTAGCGGTCGCGGGGAGGAGACTTTACGCAGCGAAATGGTGGAGGATCGCTGCTGCTGACAAAGTACAGAACAGTGAAATCTCGCGAGATAAGCCAGAGCGCGCCACTTGAAAATATGATACTTTTTGGTACTTGACGTGTTATTTTGACATTATATATCTTTATATTACTTCGTTGTAAATCATGTCTACCCAAAGACCTCCGTTTAATATATTTTTTCCCGATTGTAACCGAGTGTTTTTTTTTAAGTTACACAAATATATCACCTTCATAGGCAACAGGGTTGTATTTTAGTTGGTCTGTGTGGCTTCATCATGGAAGTTTATTTCCTTTCCTTCATAAAAAAAAATGTAGAGTACATTACTGCATACCACCAGCATTGTTTAATTTTCATTCCTGATTCTTAGTGAGGATGACATATAGTATATCCCTACTTAATGTTTCTATTAATGAATTCCTGGTTTAAAGGGTAACTCATTTTAGAAAAACAAAGTGAGTTAACCTTAAAAGATTTGTCAAATTTTGTATGAAGTCACTCAGATTAATAAAGTACAACTGCTTGTACAGTGGAAAATGTGAAAGTATGAAGAAAAGGTTCAGAACAAAAGACCCACACAACAGAGTAAACAACGATTCATTTAATAATTAATCTTTGTGGTCTCTAGGGGAGGGCTTTGAAAGGTATAAAATGGTCATATTAAAATAATTGACCCAGTCTTTTCCCTCTCAGTATACCCACTGTCTAGTTGTCCTTTGACACAAGTCCTTATATTTTTTTTTTAAGTTTTTCACCATATGTCCCACTTATCCATGTATATAACTTATTTTTTCCTTGATGAACAACTTGACAGTTCAATGTACAAGGCTCCCATTGTCCCAGATGGATATACACACACACACAACCAATGACACACAGGCAAACCTGCCTCTTATAATAAAGTCATAGATGAGATCCTTGAAGAGGCCAGAGGTTGCAATGGATACGGCTTAATGTTCACAAGCACTGAAAAGTTTTCTGTGAAGCAAGCCTTTTGCTTTGTCTCTTATGTGACTCAAAACATGTTACTATCTGGGGAGTACTGGTTGATACCTGAAACAATGACAAATAACATAATAACAATGAATATATTTATCATTATAGAAGATAATTAATGTTAAGAATAATAATTACAAAGGCAATTTCTCTAGACTACTATATTCTGGTCCTGCTCATATAGTCAGAGGAGACTGGGAAACAGTAACAGGAAGCTCTAAAATACTGTGTTTACTTACACAGTGTAGCACAGTTCATTTCGCCATTCGTCATTTGAAAACAAAAACAAGTCAAAAGAAATCATATCAAAGGCATGGTGATGAAGCTGAGGATCTGGGGTTAGATTTTTGGGTAAAGCAGAAAACTGAGGTACGATGCTTACTAAACTTATATGGTCTCTTCAGTAATCTGTCTTTTCACAATAACAAAAAGACACAAAAACAAAACTAGAAAGCACCACTTTATCACTGTATTTCTTGGGCCCTTGTCCACAACATCTAATCAGATTTGATTATGCAGAAGCGGGCTTTACAGGAGCAACCCATGAGTTAACCAAGCAGAGGATGAACCCTTAAATGTTTTCAAAGTGTACATCTCTCTTGAAGTCGTTTCCAATCCGCTTGAAAAAGGCTTGCTTAAGAGTATGGATAATAATTCACCTGACATGAAGAAACGGTCCTCTGCCTCCTCTTATAGCTTTCATTGTTGATTACTATATTAACAAACAGCCAATATAAAAGAAAAAATACACCAAGGATGCACAGAAACCATGTACCTTTAGATTGCACTGATAGAACCATTGGGCATAATTTTGAAATCACACTGATGAGTCTTGCATTTCCCTCCCTACCATCTCCAGCCAATCACAGATGCCCCTATTGAGGTGGGGTGGGTGGTTGAGAGCAGCACAGTGATCCTGACATTTCCCTTAATCTCCTCCAGTGTTGTCCCACTACTATCTGGACTCTCCATCTTTATGAGCACTGTACAGTGCCAGCTCACCTGCACCTCCAAGTCTTGAACTGCGGGGAGGAGTGGATGACCGACTGGTTATGGACGGAATGAGAGGAGGAGGTGCCCCCACTGTCAGAGCTCCCATCAAACCCGCAGGGGTCTTTGCCAGGATACCATTGGGAACATGTGGGTTTAATGGGCCCAGACGTGAGTAGAGGCCTGCGTGGTGCTGGGAAACAGCAGAGGCTCCTGGAGGGAGTGGATGAGACAGCAGGCCAGGGTGGAGCTGTTCCAGGTGAGCGGCAGTAGCAGCATGAGAAGGGCTTGAGAGATGAGAGCTAGCCGGGAGATGGGGATGCATCCCAAAGTAACGCGCCCTCTCAAAGTCTTCCCTCAAGATCTGGGCACGCTGCTCCTCATCAATAAGCCCACCTCCAGGTGGTCCAAGCTGAGGAGGGCGGTCAAAAGGATGGGCCATGAGGCTGAACTCCTGGCGGACAGCAGAAGTGGAGGGATTAGAGGTAGATGTTGGAGGATGATGAGGTGCAGCCGCTGCTGCTGCAGCTGCTACTGCTGCAACCCTCTCTGCCTCCAAGAGACGCTGATGCTGGAGCAACCGTGCCAGATGCGGATCAGATCGAAGGGCTAGGTGAGGGTCTGATCGAAGTGCCAAGGCCTCTCTCCTGTGGTGATGATGATGATGCTGCTGCTGCTGCTGAGCTGCCAGCTCCCTCCAGGGGTCCCAGGTGAAGCTGTGGGGACCTTGGGATGGTCCTTGTGAGGGACCATGGTGAAAACGCTCAGCTCCTGGACCCACTATCAATCCTCCAGCACCCGCTGCACTCCCCAAATATGCATCAATGGCTCTTGATCGCTCCAGCAGGGAAAGATGTTGGTGGGAAGAAGGGTTTGGAGTAGGTGGCGGGATCGGAACACCAGGAGTTGGAGTCAGTGACAGAGAGGAAGAGGAAGGGGTACCAGAACTAGGGTGGTGTGGATGGCTGTTAGGGCGGTCAAAGGTGTGGTTGGGGGCTATTGGAGGTGGCAGTGAGATGGGAATATGCTCTGGCTCCTCCTTCCGTTCCTCTTTGACTTTAACTGGAGGGAGAAGCAGGGGGGGTTTGGAAACTGGTGTTGTGGTCCGGTCAGACTTCTTGCCCTGAGACAAAGAGGAGACAGTGGCAGAAGCTGCAGAGGAAGCAGGGGGGTTGCCCTCTCTTTGGGAGTGTGAGGGTTCATTGTGGTGGCTGTGTGCTGATGGGGCCAGTGAACGGGGGTACAGGTCCAAAGGAGATGGAGCTGAGGGGTTGGAAGGTGGAGGAGTAGTAAGCACAGATGAAGAGGAAGACCGTGGTCTTTCCCTATCTGCTACTAATGATGAAGAGCTGAGGGGAGGCCCCCTTGAAGATACTGTTGGCAGTGGTCTCTTGTCTCCATCTCTGTCTCGCTCCCGATCTCGGTCCCTACTTAAACTGCGTGTCAGGTCCTCAATAGGCCCACAGCTTCCACCTAGTGCACTACTGTGGCCGTTAATGTGGGAGACTGGAGTGCTACTGCGGGGTTTAAAGGCAGGGCCAACTGGAGACATTCTCACAGGCTGCCGGCCATACAGCATATTGTCTCTGCAAAACATAACAGGCACAGCATTTGTAATGAGGAAGGAATGTCAAAAGCACATGTAAAACATTTCAGAGAAAAACTGCACTATTGCAACAGTAAACATTAAAATAGAATTTCTTAAATAACATTACAAAAAACATCTGTATGAAAACCAGTGCTCAAGTCATACCTGTCCTTTTCATCCTTGATGTGGGGAATGTCTCTTCTCTCAGAGTCCTTTCCACGTTCCCTGTCATCTCTCTTATCAGCCCCTTTAGCCCAGCTGGGACCGGCAGGGAACCCAGATGGTCCACCATGTAGGCGGTTCCAAGGGTCGTGATGATTGGGGGTGGACAAGCCCCCAACCACATTAGCTGGTGAGTCTTTAGGGCCAAATACAGAGCCAGCTGCAGATCAATAAAGACTTTAAGTTAAAATCCAAATCAATTGGAAAAACGAATCACAATCATGTAAATTAAAATATATCGTGCAAATGTATCAGTTTATTTAAAAAAGCAAGTACCTGCTGCATATGGTCATCTCAACTATAAACAGTATAAAGACACCACTAGTATGTAACATACTTCATAAATACTTAAAACAAAAAAACCACTAACCAACTAAACTTAAGATTAAAATGTGACATCTACAACTGTCTTAGACATAAAGATGCCAGGTTGAAAATGCAATTGTGACATAAAGTGTATGCATGGTTATGTACTTGAATATATAGTAGTGTGAAATGCTTTATTCCAAGTGTGTAAACTCTGGAAAAGACTTCATCAACAAAAAAGCTAGCGGGATCTGTGCAACTGTAAAAGCCATAACAAGCTCACCAAACGTTCTCATTAGCTGAGTGCAGAGAGCATCAGTGTAAATGTGGAGATTTGTGTTTTAGGGTGTATTCAGACCTACTTTGTTCGGTCTGTTTAAAATGAACCAGAGTACGTTTCCCCGGAAAGTCCGGACTTTTTTTTTTACGTATGACTACAAATAAGCGAACTCTGATTCAAACCATTTCCAAATGGACTCTGGGCCAGTTCACTTCTGGTGTGAATATAACTGGCCTCGAGCTGAAGCAAACAAAGGTAACGTGCGCCTTTATGTGCTTGACGAGCCACCGTAGCCGCGTGGCATTGTGTGTAACCAACAAAACTGGAAGTAGCCAAGCCACATGGGTAGCCAGAGTTAATAGCAGCAGCCATGAGCCGTGGACAGACATGGAGCAATGAGGAGATTCAATGTCTCATTGGCATTTGGTCAATGGTCATGTAGGACCTCCATGTTTGTTTTCATCAACACCCGCCATCTCTGATTCACCCTGTGCCTGACTTATCTGTCCAATGCCATTGCAGTTCGTCACATGCATGCTTCTGTTTACAAATTTTGGTCCTCTAGCAAAAAGTGCAACGAGAATGCGATCCGACCCAAATGAAAAAAATATAAAGTCCAAATTCGATCCGAAGCAAATAAGCGGACCAAAGGACTTTCCAGGTGTGAATACACCCTTACTTTACATTCCCACTCAAATGGACGTGTTAATGATTTTATAATTTAAAAAAATGTATGCTGTCACGTGGGAAGAGGACTAATCACTTTCCACCTACACCACCTTCATTCCAGTATCTAGTCAACTTTTCTTTACTAAACATTTACATCAGTGACAACCTGTTATAGTGGAGCCTAAATGCGCTTTTATGAAAATGTTTAATAAATCAAGATGGCTCTTGTTAAGTGATTCAAGAGAAGAGATAAGACACTGACCCAGTGTTGGGCTGCCAAGTCCTCCAAAGGCACCAGAGCCCAGGGCTCCCAGGGGGGTAAAGGGTGGTGAGCGACCATATGGATCTAAAGTATTCATACATATAAACATCAGTAACACTGCACTGATACTGAAATAAAAGCAGTGAAACTTCTGAATTTCTACAGTTAGAGGGACTTGTACAAATTTGTAGACATTCCGCAAAAGAAAATAGTGGAGGAAATCCTATCTGATCAACAATTTCAATCCTTAATAGTATTCTCTTTAGTTATGAATGTGCCTACTTCTAACAGGGTTGAAATCAAATCTGAAATGTGCAAATTCAAGTGATGAATACAATCTGGGTGACATAAGAGGTGCTTTTTTTTTTTAAAGCATTCTTACCCAAATGTGTTGGTGTGAGGAAAGAAGAGTGGGGTGTTGGTGGAGAGATGAAAGGAGCCGAGGATGGATTAACTGCACCTGTGGAAAAGAAAGAGGATGTTTCTAAAACATCACGCATTTTTAAACCAGTTACTTATATACTCCTACAAACATCATGCTGTGACACTGCTAGCAGTGCTACAAAAGGAACAACAGGATGGAACAACCCCGAAAGCATTTTTCTGGGTACCAACAGCCATTACATAACTATTTTGGGATGCGAAATTAAGAGACACTTTTCAACCCTCTCAAAATTGAAAAATGTTGAGGTTTAAATATGCACCTGTAGCTGAGAATAGACTGGGTGGTCTGGTCAGGTCATGAGTTGGAGGCAGGGCTCCTCCTATGGGCCCCAGAGGACCGAGCCCCCCAGCTCCAGGAAGACGGGCCAGCAGGTCACTACGGAAGTCCAGCTTGTGAGGATCAGCCTGCATTAGCTGGAAGACAGGAAGATATGAACAGTTTACCAGTCTCTTAAATAACTTCATGACATTTTCAATCGGAGTTTCTGTGTTCACTCTTCTCTTTTTGTTCTATTTCTTGAAATACACTTTCACCGAAAATCTTAAAATGATGACCTTAAAAAATGAAACATACCTTTACTTTTTTCTGATGGCTTAGAATCATCCAGGCCACATATACATGCATAGCACACCATTTTCCTGGTTTCTGCACACACAAAAAAATAAAACAAAAAAAAAAGGTTTTTACCATGTTATTTTGTGAATCTTGCATGTAAAACTTTGAAGCCTTTGCACACAGAGTCAGATGTTCTGTCTGCCTATTGTTCACACAGAACTTGTTTAACCTCTCCACAAGCTGGGGTTTTCCAGCTAGAGGTAAGGTTACTCACTGGTGCTCAGCATATGTTTAGGAATTAAAAAGTGAAAAATGCACTAGAAGAAAAGGAAATTACAGGGAAGATCAACAAAATACATTATATATGAAAACTTCCAGTTTTGAAGTATCTAACTGGGTGTGCAAGGGCGAAGAATAGACCAGTAGCAGTGAAGATTACAAGTGAGATTAGTGCAAAGAGTGAGTGAAGCAGTGAGAAAGCAAAAACAGGCTGAAGGTTTTGAGGAGCCAAGGGATACAAAACATCTGTTTTTGCTTACATTACTGATTTTCAACGATGTCCCAAATGGATCAGTAAGCTACAAGAGAAAAGAATTGTAAAACCACTTAATTAATCAACACATCTCACTCTTCATCAGTGATAGTTTTGCACTCTTTACTGCACTGACTAGGCCCATGTTGCAGCACATCTCAGTCTAACCTTTCTGTCTAAATAAGGTCTTTCTGGGAAAAGGGTTCTGTGCTTACCCTTGGGTCTTTGGGCTGCAGGTGGTGAGGCACAACCCCAAGTCGAGCAGTTATATCAGGACCAGTTCCCTGAGGGACAAGAGGCTGTCAAACACAGCACAGCATATCAGCAACAACCACAGATATGTGCAAGGCTGTACGTGATTAACATATGTCATTAATAATTTATTTCTTTTACATGAAACACAAGCTAGCAGGACAGAAAAATGCCAAAGGTTTCAGGCAGCTTACAAAAGTAGAACTACAGATGACAATTTTATAAATCCTTGTATCATCTCTAATATTAGAGGTGAAAATGCAAATAAGTAATTTCTGCCACCAGTAGTCTTGAAATAAAAACAGTAATGAAAGATTTAACAGTAGATGGCATTATAAAGTTATGTGGGATCCCAGGAGCTGTTTTAACTGCCATCACTGATGTGGCTCAGGAAAAAATTTCTCTTAAACATGAGTTAATTTATAAGTTTAATTCAGAGATAACTGGATATAATACCATGGACAACCAATGAAAAATCAAACCTGACACCAAACTCAATAAAATTATATATTTCCCTGAATTTGAACACGATGAAATTTGATGTTCCTTCCTTCCTATGGGTTGACTTTCAGTGCAGATAACCTCATAAACTGACCAAAAAACATTCCTGCATTAAGTCATGCAAATACATAATAGGTATTCTCACCTTTGGCTGAAATGCTCCTTGCAGGGAGCTAAAAGGCCCAGTGGGAGGAATCACAGGCTGGATACTTGGCACTGAGGGCGGCGGGAATTGTGGGTAGAACTGCAGTAATAAAACAAACACACCTAAAATTCCACTCTATTATCACATTCATCTCTCCAAATACACTGCTGCTACGTACATTTTTCGTTTTCTTATTTATTAATTATTTAATGAGGTCTATAACTAAATTTTCAGTGTTTTCTGTGATTTAAAGATTATTTCAGATTTATAAATAAAATCAGTACATGAACATGAAATACTTACAGGGTGTCGATACAACCCCTCCATTTTGCCTGCATACTTCTCAAACTGAAAGACAAAAAAGCATTGTGTGGATTAAAAACATTTCCAAACCGGATACAATCTGCATTCCAGTCATGAAAGAATTTCAAGTATTACACAGATGTTCAGTTTAACAGTAGAGAGCATCTCACCAGAGGTGGTGCAGTAGCTGGGGGATACTGGAAAGGCGTGAAGTGTTGATGCGTATGCGTGTGTTGATGCTGATGGTTGTGCTGATGGAATTGGAAGGCCAGGGGCGGGATGCTGGACTGGTTCTGAGACGTCCGGCTTGATGATCCAGGTGTAGAACTGGATGCCGATGGACCGCCAGGGGTGGAACGGCCTGCAGCTGCTGAATTATTCTCAGCCCCAGGGACGCTGCGTCTGCCTTCACGCTCTTGGGGAAAAAAGAAGTGGGAATTTCAATTTTGTGGTTGCAAAGATAAAGGAGAGGAAAAGTGACGAGGGGAGCCACTAACAAGATAGGAAGAAATGTGTACAATGTTTTATTATTTTCTCATCCAGGAAGGTCCCATTGAAAAACAAGATCTTTTCTTCCAGTTCTAGATCAAAATGGCAGCAACATCACATTTCACGTAGAAAACAATTTCATGTACAGTATAAGATACACTAATACATAAGAGTAACAAAAAGAAAGAAGGTAAAGAAAGTAAGAAAGATACAAATGTACCAGGTAAAACAACATAGCAAACAACACTGCTTAATACTGTAAATACAATACTTGCAATGTCAATATATGAAAGGAAGTGCAAGCACAACTTCCTCAAAACACGCAGACAACCACCAGATTGGTTTATTTTTGTAATATACTCATCATTGCTGTAAAGGTAAAAAAAAATTTTATTCATTGTGTTTCAGCTCAAACGGACTATTCTCTGGAAATTCAAACAATAGTAAAAAGTAAGATCCCTTAGGCTTGTACCTGCATTTGCTGAGTGGGATGGACCTTGTAGCAGAGGTGGAGGTGGAGGCAGGCCAGGAGAGGAGGTGAACAGAGCTCCAGAACTGGCTCGTGATGGGGGTCGGAGAGGCCCTGAGGATCCTGAGCTCCTGACATAGGGCAGCGACACACTGGTGGAGGGCGTGGGTGGACGCATGGAGGATGAAGAAGATGCAATAGCTGAAGCAGATGATGCAGGTTTGACTGGTGTGCTGCTCCTAAAAAGAAAGACATCAAACAAGTTAGTTAAACATTTATTTTATATAAAAAAGATGAATTTGAAAACGGCATAAAAAAAGAAAAATGACAACTACAATAAAACTGCTTTTCAACAGACCTGTTGATACCATACATGGGTTGTGATCGTCCAGGTAAAGTGAGGAACGGCTTGGGCTTGGAAAGTGGGGGGCTGGCATTGTGGTGGCGGCTGCTGTTCCCATTGAGAGGGTTGGGCCGGGGGACTGTGCCTGAGGCTGTGACCGGGGAGTGGGAAGGCAGGCAAGAGAAAGAGGCAGAAGAGGTAGAAGAAGTAACAGGTTCTGGGAAATGAGGCTCCAAGCTTTTCTCCTGACTTCGCTCCAGGCCAGATACTCTCGGGGTCACCATCAACCGAGAGACGCCACCACAACGGGCCTGTAGGGGAGGGCAGTTTTTGCCCACAGACGTGCCCATGCTTGAAGGGGGAGGCTCAACAACTGCAAGAAGAGAGTCTGTTAGATTTTCTGCCTCTTTAAAGTAATGGTAATAGTGGTAAGAAATAGAACCCAATGACTGACATTTCTCACTGTAATTTGACCTGCAAATACACGACTTTCATTACTGATTAATACTGGCTATATTTTATTTATATAATTTTGGGTGTATAAGCTTAAAAACCAGACAATCCTAAAACACAAAGTGCAGTTGGGGGAACATTCATTTAATCTATATTTTCTAGTCACTTTAGCATTTGCAAAAATTAGTGAACTAGTTTAAGAAAAAAATTATGTCATACAAAAAGTAATACTATTCAAGCTACCCAGCTAATTTTCTATTAATTTCAAAAAAGATCAAATATAGCCTTTTGATAACCCTACTGTCTGACATGCCAGTTTGTTTCATATGAAGCAGCAGGCAAAAGAAAGGACTGGATTAAAGTCTTGTACATACCTTTCCTAGTACTGACTGTGAATACTGGGTCCATGTCGTTGTCAGAAGCCTAAAAGTTGTGTAAAAAAAGAACTGTAAATGTTTGCCTAATATTAAAAGACTGTATCTTATTGGTAAGTTAGCAAATGAGCAATACACACCTTATCCCCTGAATCACTCTCAGTGTCACACTGAAGAACAAAGAAAGCAAAATGTATTTGTGTTTTTCTTTTGTTTATCTACTGACATACAGTGCATACAGTTTTATAACAGTTAATAAACATAGTAAAATGTTAGGGGAGCACAGTAACGTTGTTCATACTTTATAGAAGAACAATTACTAAAACAATAGGAGGAACTTACGATATAACCAGTTTCCAGAGGGATTCCCTGAAGAAAAACAGTAAATATTAGTTCCAAAGGTCTTTCAAATAAAAAAGTATTAGGTAAAAGAATAACTATGTTAGGAAAAGACTTAAAGCCATGTGCTTTGTACTGGTTCACAAATGTTGCTAGATTTTGTATCAACATGTGTATGAAAACCTGTTTCACCAGATGATTTCCTAAATCTTCCACTGCCAGGATATACAGGTCAGTAGCATAACAGATATGTAAACACAGCTATTTGATTAGGTATGAATCAACAGCTATGGGTTCCTGCATGGTTTTTCCACTGATCTTCACACTCATCAGCACTGACTTCTTGCTGATGAACCTCTGTGTGTTTAACAGTTTTAATAAGGTGATGGTAATACAAGACAATGATCTTCAGGATGATTCCATTTCCTTCTAAATCAGTGAAAAATGTAACATTTGTTTTTTTAAGCTAGACTGAACACCTATGAATATGGATTCCGGTTAAAGTGTATTGACAGTATTGTTGTTATTAATTATTATTATTAACAATAATAAGAAGAAAATAAAGTTTCTTTGTATATAACTTGGCAAAGTCAGCAACGTGTCACAATAAACACAAACACTGCTTCACTGTTGCATCTCTGAGAATGACAAGCGGTCAATTATCTTTTTTGCTAATGTTACTTAAATTCAAATAACTGTGTGTTATATCCAGCAGGACAATTAAAAAGAATATGCCTGCTCTGGGTATTTTTAGGATTGTGTCTAAAAGCGTATGTTCAGGATTGCAATGGCAACACTTGTATAAACACAAAGCTGGCATATAACACGACTCATGATCCATCTATTCACCTGGTCATCTATCTTTCTTCTCTTATTTTGACCCTTGTTCCAACAGCTACTGGAGTAACTATGAGGGGCTCCTTCCTCAGGCTCTGAGAGTGGACCTCCACCGTTTTCCTCTGGCCCTCTCTTCCCTTTATTCCTTCTTCCAAGCATATCAGTGCGCTGACTGGGCTTCAGAGAGCAGTCCATCTGATGAGGAAAAGAAAACAAAATGGTTACACACACACACACACACACACACACACACACACACAGGTGTATCAATAATTGAGATTCTATATATCTATGGCCAAGAACTCTGAGTTATTTGTGTTGTTACAGACACTGTGATCACAAATGGCTCTAAAAGAATGAATGCCAAGTGTATTTTACACATTGTGCTTTTGTTGAAATTGTATTACATTCTTGAATTTTACTGATCAGCATGTCTCAGATCAATGGTATGTTTTCAATATTTTGTTGTGTTTTGTATGTTATTGCCCAGCTTTTAATGGATTTATTTTCCCTGTTTTCTTTACACAAGACTTCTGTATGACTCATAATGTATGACTTAAAAAGATTATTTGAAGATGAATCAAAACCTGTGATGCAGTGATTTTTTTCCACTACTACATAATCTTCATGCTATTATGTGAGAAATTTGTTAAGAAATAAGAAATTAATACACCAAGATGACACATTCCGGCAGTAAATACTTCCAAATTTGATATATACAGAATTTTCCAGTCAGACAACAGTTTCAGATATTAATGGAAAATCATTGCTGGCATTTAGTCAACAACTTGATTCATGAAAACTGGTTGCCTGGGGAAAATTGTGGTTTTTCAGAGTAAGCTATTGACACATGATTTGTTTTCCTGTAATGACGCAAATAAAATCTGACTGTGAATTACCTAATACACATTTTTTTCACTTTATCCAAAGAGAAACTGGGTCTCACTTCACCACCCATCAGGCTCTAAAATTACTGTGCTAATCAGTACAACTAAATTAATAGCAGAAATTTACTTTAACCGATTCCTGGGTTTGGAATCCACATGCCAATTTATTTCTCTGCCCTGTCTTGATGAAATGACAAATGAACTTATCAAATCTGCTGTAATAGCATTACGTTAAGACTTCTGACCTTTTGTTAATGAAAACAACTGTGGCTGTGGAGTAATATACTTAAGTCTTTTACTGTCTCTTTTGTCTTTGATTGTTTCAATGGCTGTTGAATTACCATTTGGCAGCTCATCAACACCTCACAGAATTAGAACATGAATAATTGAGGCTTCTCCAAAACCCATCAGAGGGATGCCTTGGGGTTTGGGATTGGTTTGAGTGGATTGCTTTCTCCCAGCAAGAAATAGTGTCAAAGTTGAGGAGTTCAATCTACAGCCTTTTAACACCTTTGACTTTAAGGAAGAGTGGTGTAAAATGAGGTGAGGAAAGACCTCTAGAGAACTATTAAGCAATCCCGCTGCTGTCAATACATACAAATCGTTTGAACAAATGACAGTAAAGATTTAGAATCGTCATTGCCAAATGACAGTGTGTAAAAACATAAAACCACACGACAAAGCGTACCTCCAAAGCTTCCAAGCTGATAAAGCTTGCAATTGCGAAGCCATCGATGATGTCTTCCTCGCAGGACACAGACTCCCTCTTCCTCCGGCGCGGAGGCCTGTGTCTCCCGAAACCAGGCCGGCATTCTCTACCACCGGGACCCCGGACACTGTTTGTCCCACAAGCCTCTCGATCGGAGCCTGAGGACAGGGATGTGGCCCGTTCCTCAGCCAGGTCCACTCTCCTCCGCCGCCGCTCCCTGTCGCGCTGTGAACGGGACCGTCGGCTCTGCCTGAATCCAGTGCTTCGGCTCGGACCTTCCATGGTCAAACGGCACCTCTTATCGTATCTCCAGTGACACCAAAGGCACTTTATTCAAGTCCTGGTCCAGTGAGGAAGACACCGAACCACAAATAAACCACCACCACACAGGCCCTCGCAGGAGCCTCTGTTAAAATGGCGTTAATGAAACCAGTGGCTATTATTTACCGTCCTTTGACAACAGTCTATTGGCATCCGTGCCTTTCTTTCGGCGAAATTTTAGTGTCATTTCAATGAGTCTGAACGGAAAAATACATCCACAGAAACGCAAAATATCCACGATATGTATAAATGTCAGGACATAGCTGACTGTGTCTAGAGAGCTAACATTAGCTAGCTACCACGAAATTCAACCGACAACCAAATAAGTTATACGCATGTAAACAAAAAAGACAAGTCTGCGTTACTGACAAAGCAAGTCAAATCCCTATTACACCAATTTCAAAATGAAAATCACATCAACGTTGGCAGTGACCTACACAACTCTTGCATCTATAATTTCCTTAATTTTTGCACACGCTGCCAAATTTATTTGCCTGTTAGCAAAATGTTAACCGTTAGCCAGTTAGCAAGGCCAATAACCCAGATATGCGACATTAACTCACCGGTTGCCGTGACATGATTTTGTTAACGTCGTGTGTAAACTATTTCGTTCAAAATTATCTAATCCTAATTTAAGAAGTAAAATGCGCTGTCCAGCTTAGAAAATTATACTACTGGGTAACATTCAGACAGTTTTAATTCCAGGCAATTAGCTTTTGCTCATTTGGATAGCATGTATACAGCTAACCTGAAACACAACAATATACTAACCCAGCATACTAAGAATAAAACTATATTCTTAAAGCATGTGCAGAGTTATCAGTGAGCGGGGCAGTACATCAAATATCTCATTAATATTACGCAGTCAATAGGGCAAATCTTTCTCCTGCCAAAATGTTGATGGCCGATAGTAATGGTTGAATTCGTATCACATCAAAAGAAAGACGTAACGTTAGCACTGTGGCTAGCTAACGTTAGCCGATCCAGCTGTTAGCCAGCTAACGTTAAGCTACACGCAGAAATCTCTGTTTTTTTGAGGAAGCAGGGAAAATACGACAGCCGTGTACAACCAAGCACCCGTACAATAACAGTATCTCGCTTCTTCACATAAAACTTTTCTTTCGTTCCACCTCCATTATAAAGAAAAAATTCAAGGCCCACGTATTAAAGCCTCGGTGTCGATTTCCATAAACGAGGGTGTCGGCCAAGCCCCCGTTGGGCTGGGCAGCTCCTTCATGCAGCCGTAACTGTGTAATCCAATGTTTAGGAGAAGTTGGAGCACTCGCCGACGTTTCCAGTCAACGATTTTTCCCCTCTAAATCCAGTGTATGAATATAAGCAAAGGAAAATACAACGAGTCCGCGGCTGGCTTTTCACAAGTTTCCACTGAATTGGAAATTTATCGTGAAAATCAGGAGACACAACCCCTCTCAGCCGTGCAATGCATTGTGTGCGCCACTCTTCTTCCCCTCTCATGAAAGACACTGGTCTGTATCTTTGCTGGTGCATACTGCCACCAGGTGGGAAATTTCCTCCCTAACCAGTTCTAAATATCATCAGACTTTCTTTTCAGTTTTACAAAATGTGATATGTGGCAGTCTAGAAGACCAGAAAATAAATTAGCATTATTTATTTATGATCTATCTTACAATTCTTCTTATAACTGTACATGCAATGCTGTGCTGCATCCGGAACCTTAATTTTCCGGAGGGATCTATCCAAGGGATCATTAAAGTTCTGTCTAATCTAATCTAAATCTAACAAAACAACCAGTAAACTCATAGTTAATCGTGGAGTTTATAGTGGTGATTTTGTGGATGAGCATCTTACAGATCATATAGACGTGTGATACATTATGGAAAATCATGTGACGTCAGTCTCTGCCAGCAAATTATATGATTGTTATTATTATTATTATTATTATTCACAGCCGCCAGATATCAATTAAACAAAATATGATGTTACATACCCCCTACAATGTAGCCGAATAACATTTTTTATATAACCACCATGTGCAAATTTTAAAAAAAGTTGATTCTCTAACAGGTTTCTAATCACAATATCCATATGCAGACTCAAGACACAAAAACACTTCAAAACAAGAACTCAAATGTAATCAAGTATTTTATTTCAAAGGTTAATTGTTATATTTTGTATCTCTGTCTAAGAAGTTACATGATCATTGCTTTTTTGCGTCTCCATCCATCCATCCATTAGTCTGATATTATGCAAAAGAAAATGCACAGATAAATTTTAGACTGACAATAAATTTCAGAGCAGATCCATAAAAAGGGGGCAGAGATTGGAACTGTTTTCATGTTATACCCCGGTTAACCAGTGTGCCCTTCTAGTTATGTTTAGATTATAATTTAATTACATAATCATACATTAAAAAAAAGAAATAAATAAATGTCCTCATATCAAGAATGTATTCATGAGGCTAAAGGATTGCAAGCTTAGCCCTTGCAGTTTTAGTGACTATCTGTTACACCTCCTGGAAAACAACAGAGAGTGAAGCAGAATACCTGTAGCTACAGACACATTGAGTGATTCTATTCCAGGACACAGTTCTCTGCCTGCTGGGATGGTGATGAGGGTTTGGCACAGAGACAGCAGCCCCCGGGACAAGCCTTCCCCCTCACCACCAATCAACAACAATGTGGGTTTGGTCATTTCAAATTCTGAACACTGGGTGACGGAAACATGGGAGTCCACTGACTCCTCTCCGACTGTACCAACAACTTCCCAGCCCTGTGCCGCTTTCATTTTCAGCATATGTTCAAGGTTGTCATATCCATAAACTCCCATCACTTCCATGACACCTGAGCTGGCCTTGCTGACCACTGGGGACAATGGACAGCTGTGGGAAACACTGCTGGCAACTCTGTCCACGCCGAGAAAATAGGCTGAGCGCAGAATGGCCCCCAGGTTCATTGGGTCCTGAACTCCTTCCAAGACGAGCCACAGAGGGACGTTTACGTCTTTTCTATTAAGTGTCAACTCTCTTTCCTCTTTCAGATAATACAAGGGGCTGGCTTGGAGACACACTCCTTGATGTACACGCCCTCCTGACATTTTTTCCAGATCTTTTTTACTGACCCGTTGGATTGGCACCCCTCGCTTGTGAGCCTCCTCGCACACTTTTAAAACAGAAGCTCGATGTGAAGTCTCACCATCTTTCACAAACAGCCTACGAATCTTTCTTCTTCCCTGAACAACAGCCAAGAGACAAGGAGAGACACCAAAAACAACCTCATAGTTTTGCCCTTTAGAGTCCACGGCTGACTTCTGTGTTTGTGGCTTCTCCATCTGTGCAGTAGTGAAGTCCTCCAGAGACAGTTTCTTGAGTTCAGATGAGACTCTGCTGTCATCTCTCCTATGGTTTTGATTCTTCAACAGTGGCATCTCATTTTTCCACACTTTACCGTGAACTGACTTGCCATGGACGTGCCACCCATCAGATCCAACAGGTTTCTGCTGATCTGATTCTCTGCGTCGTCTTTTCATTGCGGGGTTGATGCTATTCTTCCCTGGACACAGAAGGCTTCCTGTATCGTGATAATCCGCTACCACAGAGTAGACTCCTCCAGGTTTGTAGCGTCCTCTCCTCCCAAGAAACAGCAGTAACTTGTATTGGTGCATGTTACTAAATATCCACATATTAAAGCTGTGGAAACCCTCAGGAGGTGCGGGGGGGGTCCAAGAGAAAGGCGCTTTTGACCTCACGAAGATCACAAAAATACCGTTAAAGTCCTATCTGTCCTCCCGGAACATGATCCAAAGGCAAAGCTAGTAAATGTTTGTAGTCCCGCTGACTGTACGCACATGGAGAGGCCCTGCGTCAACAGCGCAAAGATGAGACCGGAAGTAAAGGGTAAATCTAAAAAATAAGAGCGTAATGTTTGGCTAAATTAAAAAAAGTAAATAAAGTTTTTTTTATTATAATTTTTAACAGCTCAATCTGAAATGAACACATGGCTAAAGAATACAGAATTACAGAATGGGGATGGAAGTAAATAATTTCTACTTCTTCTCACTCCTTTTTGACCATGAAATATACCAAACAAATCAGATGTATAATTATCTATAGATGTAAGTGTAGATATGATAGATTACATATAGGCCTATTTATATTTATATGAATGTATGTGTATTTGTGTATATATAGCTACCATATTTTGTCTCTCTTTTGTGAATATCGTACTTCTATTACATTCTTTTTTCTTCTTTGTTGTTTTTTACTTTCACTTACTTGAAATAAATATATATATAAATCATCAATCAATCAATCAATTAAACAATAAACACTTTTCAAAATTCATGTGACATATTGCTTTTGAAGGAAAACAATCCTGCAATCAAGCACAAAAGGCTAATACAAGATCTCTGCATTGATATACATAAAATATATCTGTCTGTTAAGTATAATAGAAATAATCTTCAATCAAAATGAAGTTAATCACACTGGTATAAAAATACTAAAAGCATATTCTATCTAAAAAATCTGCAGTACAAATACACAAAAGAAAAAAGTGATTCATTTGCTTTTGTGACTGAGTGTAACATCATATTTTAATTTGTAGCCTAATGTTTTGAAAAGGTCTATTTACAATGTAGAGGAATCACAGAGATCCACTGATCATCTGATTTAACCACATGATTATCATTGTACTTATAGCCTTAGTTTCACGTTAAGTCTACTCACATGTAAGACTGGAGTACTGTAAATTCTTTAAATAATTTTAATATGAGTATTTTTCCCTTGTATGCACTGTTTTACGTTTTATTTTTGAGGATATTGTTTTTATTTTGTGTGATATATACATAACCTCATCATAATCATCGTCATTATTTTACAATTAGATAGTAGAATTTGGGAAATAAAAAAAGAATGAATGGACATTTTAAACTAAGAAACTGAATAATGTAAAAAAAAATGTCCACGCAATCATTTTATAGATATATTTCATTGGATACTTGCATTTATAAAATTGTTTAAGTTAAATCAATAGCTATTTACTGGTTTTGTTATTATAATCAATGATTAAATGAAATAAGGCATTTATTATCTAAATTTTCCATGACGATTTATCCGCATTGTTAGTTGTTAATGTAACTTGACACCATGGTAACAATTTGTCATAATAACGTCATTTCCCGGAAGTGAAACTACTCCAACACGGAAGAGCAGGAAAGAAAACAAATAATCTTTCAAAATTTGTCGAGTTGAAGTCAGGGAAGACAACCTTACCGCCGTATATCTTCTGGATTACCGTCTACTCACCACAGGTTTGAGACACGGTGAGAGTAAAGCAGCGAATGACTGACGTGTGACGGTTCATGTTCGTAGTTAATGGGGCTTGGTCGCTCGCAGTTGTAGGAGATGTTCAGATAGGGTGAGAACAGCTGGGACTGGGTGAAAGAAGAAGCTAAAAGTATTCACAGCAGGCCTTTAGTCACACAGCCGACACCTTGCTAACGTAATCCAAGCTACATGACATTTCTTTTGTGAAGCAAAGTGGCTGGCACCGTGTTTGACACTGTCTGATGTAAAAACGGTGTCACGCCTTCATATATTTTCAGGTTTAATTTCATTATTATCATTCTGGAATCGTGGTTAAGTGTGACCGATATTTAAATCCCTACATACTTTTTCAACTACGTAACGTCTAACATTATGTCACTGCGGGGCTTGCCTGCCTGGTGGTTCAACAGAAAAAATGATGACTCACTTCAATCACATGTGATTAAATTTTTTTTAAGGGGTTCAACCATGGGACATGCTTTAGTGACATATTGTGATCCTTTAAAAAGTCCATTAGTATACGTTAAGTGTTGAGGTGTTGGTGCTTTTCAATTAAAATCCGCTTTAACCCTAAATTATTTTTATGATTGATCAATGTGTTGTACAAAGTGATTGTTTTGTTTGCAATTGTTAAAAAATATGGTAATTATACACTTAATAGTTTACCAATTTGTATGTTGATGCTGTTTTTTTTTCTTTTTCCTCTTTTTTTCACTTACTCAAAATCTCTAAAAACAACTAATAATATCAGTCAGGGCAATAACAAACAGCAGTACACACATGTAGATTTTTTTTTTATCAGTTTACTTTGGATTGACCGTGTTATTTTCAAACAGATGGATTTCCTATTTGGGAGGAGGAAGACTCCAGAGGAGATTCTCAGGCAGAATCAGCGGGCGCTCAACAAAGCCATGAGAGAGCTGGACCGAGAGCGACAGAAACTTGAGCAACAGGAGAAGAAGATCATTGCTGACATTAAGAAAATGGCCAAACAGGGACAAATGGTGAGACGAGGGGAAAGACAATGGTGCTTTATGAGAAGAGAGGAAATTGCAAATGATGAACGGTTCTTGTGTTTTTAAGTTTACTGATTTGTATTAATTGAATCATTGCAGGACGCCGTCAAAATAATGGCCAAGGATTTGGTTCGAACAAGACGCTACGTTAAGAAATTCATCATGATGAGAGCCAACATCCAAGCAGTCAGTCTAAAGATACAGACACTCAAGTCCAACAACAGCATGGCACAGGCTATGAAGGGCGTCACCAAAGCCATGGCCACCATGAACAGACAGGTCTGATTTCATCTCACTGAAATACACTGGTTGACAGCCACAACTTAAAAACTAATGAAAAGAAACAATAACCCTGTGCTGATAATGATTTTTTTTTTCAATGTACACAGCTGAAATTACCACAGATCCAGAAGATAATGATGGAGTTCGAAAAACAGAGTGAAATCATGGATATGAAAGAGGAAATGATGAACGACGCCATCGATGACGCAATGGGTGATGAAGACGATGAGGAGGAGAGGTGAAAGACTGAAACAAACCTGGCGCATTCTTAAAATTCTTAATTCATACGTGACAGATTTGATACATCTGTGATTTGTGATGTTTTCTGTTTCAACTTATAGTGACGCTATTGTTTCCCAAGTGCTGGATGAGCTGGGTCTTACTCTGAGCGATGAACTGTCAAGTAAGGAAATCCAACCGCGATTTCTGTCTCATGCTGTGTTTGTATATACAGTGGTCCCTCGTTTATCGCCGGGGTTACGTTCCAAAAATAACCCGCAATAGGCGAAATCCGCGAAGTAGTCAGCTTTATTTTTTACAATTATTACATATGTTTTAAGGCTGTAAAACCCCTCACCACACACTTTATACACTTTTCTCACACAGGCATTAACATTTTCTCACA
>JAPQRQ010000012.1:14952776-14964466 GCA_037367365.1 Apogon talboti
CTTAGCCAATCAGGACGCAGAACACAATGCGCGTTCATACGCTGTAAAAAAAAAAAAAAGCATGCAAAATTGCACTAAAAAAAATCCGCGAAACATCGAGGCCACAAAAGGTGAACCGCGTTATAGTGAGGGACAACTGTACATTCAATTGAGATGAACCTTGCCGTGTTTCAGACATGTATTTATCCAAATACAATGAACAGTGTGTGTGTATTTTCCCTGCTACTCTTTAAGACTTGGGTCTCACTGTAGATTTAGAGGTTTAAAGTCTAGACGCTTAAGTTTTCAGCAAACATTAATCAAATACAGAGATGGGCACAAATACTGAAAACATGTGAAAACAACTTCTGCTCTTAAAAAACGTAAGTGAAATACTTGTCATTTTTATTTTATAGTGACAAGAATACATTGTCAGCTTAGTGAAAGTGGCCATTTACCCTGACATTGACAAACACTGAAGATTTAATCCCATTGTTATTTGATATAATGTGAAAGAATGCATTCTGTCAGAGTCGTGTCATACTGATCACAAACTCTGAACCCAAATGAATTCAAGAAACATCAGTGTAATAAGAAATGAATGTTGTTTAAATGAATTAATCAGAAATAATCATTGAATATAAAGGAGTTCAGTGGGTTAATGATGAGAGTTAAAAACAAACCAGTAACAGTACATATAAAATATAGTTCTTACATCCTAAAGAATCAATACTGTGAGGAGATTTTGGTGTGGCCAATTTTTTAATTTCTTTTTTTTAACATTTTTTTCTACAGTTTTCATTTTCTCTATTGCAAATACATTCAGTTTTCAAGTATTTAATCACAAACTACACCTTTTTTCTGCTTGAGAGAGTACGAATGACTAAAAAAGTAATTAAACAGTACTTGAATACACTTAACAGAAATACTTGTGTACTAACGCAGTGAAGGACAGTGGATCGATACACATTTGGCACTAAAGCGAGTATTTACAGCAGCAGGGTGGTGTTTTTAGTGCAGTGTCTGTGATTATTATAATGAAGGACAAGCTTGGCAGTGCAACAGTATGGATTACTGATGTGATCTGGACAATAGTGAAGGTTTAATCAAATGGGGTGAAGAGATTGCACTTCTGTAGGAATATTCATTATTATTAGGCATATTTATAAGGGGAAAAAAACATTGAACATAGAATAGAATAGAATGGGCTTTATTGTCATTACACCAGTTGTACAACAAAATTGCAGGTGGTCTCTGCCAGCGACAGTGCACTTACATCTAAGTAACAACACGTATTAAAAAAGCTCAAATTTAAAATAGTGTGCAATTGAAAAATATGTGGAAATTAGAGACATACTGTGTGAAAGGGTAAAATTATAAAGAATGTAAAAGTAGTATAAAAATGTGCAAATGTAGTAGTGTAAACATACATGTAACAGCGTAAACAGACAATATAGTGTACGTTCATATTGGTGCATTCCTCGTTGTTGTCCTCGTCCAGATCTGCCATCCACCGGAGGAAGCCTCTCTGTGGCTGGAAAGAAGGCTGAGCCCCAAGCTGCCCTGGCTGACGCAGACGCCGATCTGGAGGAGCGGCTGAATAACCTCCGGAAAGATTGAACACGCTGTAACTGTCAAGACAAGTGCACTGTTGGCGGGGGTGTTAATGCAGATACAAATGTACTCAGATCTGTGACTAGGTTCTGTCGAAAGGATAACTGGTTGAACATTGTTTTCATCAAACGGCCTACGTGATACAGGTCTATGGCTTTCTGTTGGAGGTGTTTTATTGTGTGTATTATGTATTTTATCAACCAACCTACGGGGGTACTTTATCCCTCATATGTCTAGCAAACCCTTGTCTCATTTAAGACATTGCCAAAAGAATCAAATTCCTCCAAGTGAAACATTATTTCACATTTTGTGTAAATACTAACTCCCAAAGGCATGTTATTTTCACATGATCATTTAACGGTAACACTACAAAGCATTTAAATGAAAGTTGGTAATATCATAAGAGTGGATTGTTTATATGGTTGGAGTTTATGGAAGATAAACTTTTTGTACATCAGCTTATCCTCACGCTCCACGACTGATTTCGTTTGTGGCCGTTGTCACAGTTATCCCAATGTACATGAAGATGGTATACAAAAAGTTTTCAACCCCTGTATGTTTTCTGTTAAACTTTACCAAAAGGACAGTATACATTACTTTATAATAATGTGTAAGACTAACAAATCACCATTTACAAACGTACAGTGAAGGGCACGCCTCATAGCGCCTGTCAAGTCTGTGTTCGTGTGTGTTTCAGATCACTCTTACCAAATGGTTAGTGAAGGGTTAATGCTGTTTATTTTGTTTTTGAAAAGCTGTCCTATTTTACTTTTCTTTATTCAATAAACTTTTTGCAGATTTAACTGGGTGTCTAACTAGAAGTGTTGAAAAAAGGTAATTGGTGGTGGACCTTAGGTTGTGTAAAATAACTATATATTTTCTATAGTCTATATACTACATAGTAGGAATGACACTGTTAAAGTCAGTCTCTAATCACAGGTTCTGTTCATTTATGTGCCTGAATACTTTTCTTTTGAGGCTGAAGTTACTATACTCTTACATTCTATAATCATCCAAAAGTTAAGACAACCAAATAAATATATCAGTGTTAATTTTATTCCAAAAAACTGAATTTTAACTTTCAAAACTGTCAATGTCAACATACAATCATAGAACAATTATTGAATGTACTCAACACTTCAACATTAAATAATAAAAAAATAACAGCCATGTTTTATGTACATTTGTTTCTGAGAGCTATGTACACAAAAAAAATCAACTCTGTATTTCCAAAATCTGCCAGAACACACGCTTGGCAGTTGTATTGAAGCCGCAGAAAGCCATTGCATCATATGTGAAACAGGCAAGCAAATGCAGCAAAGGAACTTTTTGCAGAAATCAATCACTGTGATTGTAACCAAGACAGAGAGAGATTAATTGGCAGCATGTCAACTAGCATACTCCTGGACACTGCTATAACTACAGCTAGAAAGCATACTCATAGTCTAAAATGGTTCCTTTGAATGTCAGCTTACTGCATCCGTAAGAGACCAATGCATACACATAACTTGCCTAATATTTACTGGCTTATAAGCATATTGGAAAGATTGGAAACACGGAAATTAGGATCAAAGATGTACTGCTATTGTCAGATCACCTTTTAATAAAGCTGTTCAGGCTGGAAGCAGCAGTGCTCACTGAACAGAGCAGCCACAAGTCATGCTTTCAAGAAATTAATATAGATTTATAGTCCAATGAGCAGAGATGGTGCTCCAATCTCGGGTAAGCCATGCTACCATCTTTTTTGAGACATGTTTTACGGCTAAATAGAGTCCATGCAACTCACAAAAAAATAACAACAGGAACAGAACACTGGGTTTCACATCAAATTTACCACCGGTCTAATAGTATGTGTACCTCTGATTCCATGAAACCACATTAAACAATCATTTGATTGTGTGATAGATTAGTTTCTTAACATCTGATAAGCTGCTAAACTGCATTTTTATTATGAAATCATGCTGAGTGTGGGTCAAAAGCTGCTATCACACTTAATATTGATAAGATCTTCTTTGAGGTTGTGTGTGAACAGTAATATAGGCAATACACAGTACGATACAGTCAGATTGATATTTTTTTCATCTAGGCAGAGAGAATGAATGTAACAGGACTATCCAGAGCAAAGATATAGACATATTGCTCAGCATAAACATTTCAAGCCTCTATTTTTCAGTCAAAATGGCAACCAGTGAATGCTCAAGATTAAAGCCCCATGTTTATCTTGTCGACTGACAGTGCAAATATGTTTTTATTTTGTAAAAAGAACCCCATATTTATGTAGTAAAATCAATTTCTGATGGTGCAGCAGTGAGAAAATCTATTTTAAATCTATCTCAAAACATGCAAATAACTGTTGGTAATTTTTTTTTTTCATAGAATACAATCTGAGGGATGAGTTAATAATAATAGCTGCTAAGAGGGGGACTGAAATCTTGTGGCATCAAGCACTTACGTCTCCCTTACAGAGGTATATATGAAACAAATATAGGACACCCATTGGCACAGCTATCTCCCATTCTCCTCTGATATTCTGCAGGAGATCAGCTGTTCTGTGGTGGCGTGTTGAGACTGGGGAGTCATTTACTCTCTCAGAGTGAAAGTGACAGCAGTTATACATAGCAATTGGTGACCGTCTCTGGCCCAGACAGGACACGTCGATGCTGAGCATGGAGCGACGTCTATCTGCTGTTTAAGCCACTCCGACTTCACTTCCGGCAGGTCCGATGAGGTGTGTGTTTTTTGGGCACCTCTATGCGGCATCGGCTTCGGTCATCCAGCCAAGGCAGCTCAAAGTTCCTGGGGAGGCGGACATTTTAATATTTCACTTTGTGATTCAAAACATCAGTACAAGCTCAGTTTTAACGTTGCTTTCTCTAAACATGTGAAGTTTCCCTGTATGCACAATTTGTATTTTATTAAACATTTAACTTCAAGTATAAAAGTACCTCCTGCTTGAGGCCAACAATAAATTACAATAAATAATAACCATTAACAACTAAATTGCCTTTAATAATCTATCTATTCATGTGAGCTTTACCATGATGCTCAGGAATAAAAATATGTTTCCAACTTACTGTTGAGTGAGTTTGGGTAACGGCCTTCCAAATGCAACCACAGGCAAGAAGGGGGTTATCACTATAGTTTCAACTGGCAGAAACACAAGAATCAAGTTAAAATCTTGGCTGTCACTGGGTTCCACTTTAAAACATCGCTCTAATTTTATTCAGCCGTAGTAATTATGAAACAATGCGCATGTACCATCTTCGGTGTCAGGGTAAAAAGATGAAAGCTCCGGCTCAGACTCTTGGACAACTTTCTTCCTGTTCATGCGTTGCTGTAAACGCTGGAACATGCGCTGTTCTCTGATTCGCTGAATGTCCCATCTAAAGACAAAAACGATTAACAAAACGAAGAAAAATATAGGAGCGCAGCACTTTCCTGCAAATCATGTACTACTAATAAGAAGCTTTTAATCACAGTTTTCAATCAAAGGTTGAGGACACTGCTTCACTGTCACGACTCCTTCATTAATCAATATGAACCATTATACAAGATATTTCTCGTTATTTCTTGTTAGGTTAGACTTTACATTACTCAATGATAACATGTAACGAACATGGTCAAAACATTTTAATACCATAATAATGTGACTGTGCCAAATGATGTATAATCCGAAGCTTATATCAACTGATGCGTACCTTTTTCTCCTCTTCTCATCCAACTCCAGCTTTAAATGCCGTTTTAGAAACACACTGTCATCCAGCACCTTCACGAGGAGAGAATTTCACATAATATTGCTGGTTTAGCTGCTTTTGTATATAGCTCTAAAAAGGTAAAATTGTTCAACTTTTACCAGCTGTTCCAGCAGCTCACCTCAGGTGGGGTAAAGGATGAGTCGGTATGCAGCGGCTCAATATAATTTTCCCTCCAGGATGGAACTACAACATCACAAAGTGAAGACCATTACTCATGGATAAGGTGTTCAGTACTTTAAAGGATATAGTGATTAAATAATGGATATAGATTAGGCTTACAAACAATCAGCATATCATGTACTACATGAGGAGTCCACTCACTGGCCACCTCTTCCTCCTTTTTAGGGGAAGTCTCACGGAGAGGGGATAGAGGAGGTTGATTCCAGCAACAGAGATACATCTCTGTGGTAGACATGAAGGGCAGATCTTCCATCTGACAGCTCAGCTCAGGCTCCTCTTTGCAGGGGAGCAAAATGTCCTTTTCTGCCCCTGACCTCATCGGCACAGTCTTCTCTGGAGTTTCTTTACTGCGCAGCTCTCTTTGGTTGGGAGAGCTGGGTTGAATCTCAGACTTTTGGGGGCTAAGTTTGGTACATTTACCCCGTGATTTCTGGACTTTTGGATCTCCGAAGCAAGATTTCCTGTGTGTAAAATGTAAAACTTTTAGTTTTCATTTTGTTGACATGTATATTGGTCCTATGACATGGAACAATGTTTAAGTCATGAATTCTGAAACAATGGGAAAAAATAGATATTTGATGTGTACAGTAATTGTGATGTGTATGGCTTCACTGAGGTGTCATTTAATGTAAAAAAAAACAAAAAAAACCCCAAACAAACAAAAAAAAAAAAACCAAAACATCTGCGGTAAGCCAAGAACTGAATCTGCTATTGTTTATTCACCTCTTTTGACCTTTGCCACCCCGACTGAAGAGTGGAGTGGGTGGGTTAGGCTGTGGAGTCTCCTCCACATCTAGATCCCACATGTCTTCTTTATCAGGGGTCCATGGCTCCAGGGGTTGAAAGAGGCGTTTATCACGTGGTGGATCTTTTCTTGTGAGCTGCAGGCGACGCTCCATGCGCTCAATACGGGCAAGAAGCTGCAAATGACGGGGACATGGTCAAACCATTTATTTTGTCACAAACAAAAAACATTAAAAAAATTAACACAATACTTTATTTTATTTGTGAAAAGGGAATGATCTTATTTGACATACTGTCTCCTTGTCTGCTTTGAGCTCATCTATTTCCTTATCCTTGGACTGCAGTTGTTGTTGCTGTTGTTCAATGAGGTCCAGTTGGAGGAGAAGAATCTGCCGGAGGCAGTTGGCTTGTGTGTGTGGATTGGCAGGGGTCTTCCTGATGTTCCTCCATTTTCCCTCAGAGGAGAGTTCAATAGATGCAGTACCAAGAACTCCAGGGACAACCCCTTTTGCACTATCCTCTACACCTGCATCTTTAGGGTTATTGTTTAAAGCCATCTGAGGGTTATCCATATTGCCAATAGAGAGGGGTTTACCTTTCACTGGGGTTCCCTCACCCCCCATTTGTCTGACAGGGGACAATATCCCCACAGTTTTATTGTCTCCTTGAACTACTTCTGCAATTGTGGCAGCGAGGGCAACTTTGCTTGTCATGTAACTCTGGTCTACGTCCTTCGATTTGCTTGGGATCTCGCCCCCTTGTACGTCTTGAACATCTATAACAAAGTCACAGGACTCCCTCTTGATGCTTACTGGACTCACAGTGGCGGTCCCAATATACGTTTTGTCAAAGTCGATGGTGTCACCGTTATGCTTGAATCCTGTATTTGGAAATAGGGTCGATCTCAGAGTCATGGCGAGCACATCGACTTTTCATTCTGCAACGCCTCAGCGACGCAATTCAACCACAGCTGCTTCCCATGTAAACTTAGTAGCTGCTATCCTGCAGAACAAAGGGAATAAAACACACTCAGAATGTTATTTTTGGCTTTAACTTACAGCACAATCTGTGCTTGAAGTAGGCATACATGCACAAACAAATAACACTATGCCAACCTGAGGAAAACTAACGTTAACATCAATAGAGTGCCAGCTCCCGACATCCTTTTCTAAAATCGTTAGCCGGCTTTGAAATTCAAGCTAAGCTACATTAGCACCACATTTAACACACATGACGATATTTCTAAGACAAATGATGCAGGTTAGGTATAAATAAGTCCAGCCGAGCTTCCGGACAGACATTTCACTTGCAGGGCTTCAAACAAGGACTCGGGAGTGGCTGTGTAGGACACTGGCAGCAGCCATCTCCTCCATTTTGGTTCTGGCGAAATCATGAAAAACAATAACAGCTAGCTAGCAAGCTACCGTTAGCAACTGAGTTTGAGCAACAAAACGGACTTCCAAAGCAAGTCAGTCGTAGCGACCACGTCGTAACAAGGGTAGTCTGGACTGCACCGGTTTTACAAATATGAAATTACGTATTTAGAGCTTACCTCGACTAATAATTCAAGTCCACCTGCAAGTGCCTTCATGTTCCCTCCTCAAGACTTGTTTTAAAGCGCCGACTTCTACGCATGCGTAATTTGTTGGATAGCCATTTCTTGTGTTTTGAACGTTTTTATCTTATGATGAACAACAGGGGGCGACAAAAAGCCCATTATCTTTCAGTCATGTAATGGTTGTTACATCATGAAGCATAGACACTATAGGACTAAAAAATAAAAAAGTATTATTAGAAATAATACAAAAATATGCGTGTAATGATTTAAATACATTAGGTTACTCATTCTTATAGAATTTAATGTATATTCTTGAATTGATCTATTTGTTGTTACTGTTGTTTTGATATTTTTTATCATCTTAAGGGCATGAAGTCTATAATGAATTTTAGGGAAAAAAAGAAAAATGTAAACTATATTTCTCCTTATACTATAGTAACTTTAAGTCAGATGTCCTGGTAATAAATGTTAATCCTATACTTTCCATCTTAAGGTATTATCAACAAACCATTAGTTTTCATATTCTATTAAAGTGCTAATTTTTCATTAGTTTAATGGTCCATAAATGTTCCCTTGGGTTGTTAACTCGACTACACTTTTGGAAATTAAATATATTAATTTTTCACATTTATTACTGCACTATCAGTAGTCACAAGCATATATGTGTGCCATTAATGCTTTAATGTAGTGGAACTAAAATGTTTTACTCTCCTACTTATATTAGATCGGAGAATCTGTACAAAGCACAGATTAGGGTAGCAGTTAACAAGAGCAAGAGCTTATCATTGTCCTTTTATTTTATCTCCATAAAGGTTATATAAAATGGGCCTACTTAAAAATCGTTTTCACATTATTGACATTTTATTTGATTCACACTTTCACCTTTTCTCTTTTGATGTTTGCAAAAGTTAAAATATCTAAGGTATCTATGTATATACTACATTGCCCTTAATAAACTCTCACTTGATTTTTAACAATTCTGTGCTTTTTTCTCATAAGAATATCATGAAAGTTGTTTGAACTCCTTTGCGGAAGTAGAAATTCATCTTGATGTCATCAGGTTAGACTCACAAGCCTGGAAAATGCTCTAAATTTGCACATTTTTTTATCAAGTATAGATAGGTTAAATATTGAAATAATAAATCAAATCTCATTTAAAGTAACTCTATTTGCATGTCAGTACTAATTTTGTATTTTTCAATTAGGAAAAAATCATATATATCATGTTTTTATTTGCTTAATAATATTAAGTCTGAAATTATATTAAGAGATTTACATGGTTTTTAACATTCATGTCCATCTTGTTTCTATTACTCAAGTTACATGTTCTTCTGGCATGTTTGATCCTGCAAATAAGCAGTCTTGTTTTAAACTGGTGTGGTCAGTTCAGGTTACCTCTCACTGGTGGAATAATACAGAAAGAAAAAATGTTGTTTGCATAGCTTTATCATTCTGTCTGAGACATGTGGAGAGGAGCAGCATCTGGGGAGAGGATTTACTGACTCAACCACTGTTCTGTGAAATAAGAAAAATCGTGAAAAGAGTGGTGCTGTACAATGGTTAATTTCTTGCTCTATCTAAGATAGAAAAAAGCAGGTATGTTTCTGAATATACCGGAGGATATGAATAGGTTGATCTTCTGAGGCATTTCATTTATACAATTATTTTCTTCTGTCGGACACCAAGACACTGAAACCTGCACATTGATGACCTGCTGAGGCACCGTCTGTATGATGGTGGAAAATCATATAGCTTTTTTGTTATTGTCTTCATAAAAGGCTCTTGCTATATAGGGATATATTAGTATAAAATGATCTCCCCTGCTGTGTTTCATCATACTAACACTGAAATATCTTAAAGTACTTCATTACAATATTCCTTTTGTGTTAGATTGCGCAATCTTGTCACGTCAGTGTCTCTGTATACAAAAATAAAAAAAATAGAAAAATAGAATACAAACATACAAACATAGAATATAACTATAAACAACAAGGGGCTGAAGAGACAAATAAATAAAACTTAACCTCAGCTATCTAACAGAATAAAGTTGCAGAATAAAGTGGCAATAGTAAAGTGACAGATGAATTAGGGAAGTACTTCTGATATTATATATTATATTTGTATGTATATGCATTTTTATTACATTTATTATGTGATACTATATTTATAATGTTAAAAAAACACTTGCAATTAATACAAACTTATTGCTGTTTTCATTGCAGACAGATTCTAGATAATATCACTGATATACTGAAGGTTACTATCAGATGTAATATAATAAAAATGAAGTAGTAGAAGTACTATGTATTGCTTCATGTGTAACCACTGCATTCTCAAGAAAAAGCATCTCATTGGGAGGAAGTGGTGTTACTAAACTGACTTACTGTATAAAATGCTTACAGTTGAAATCTGGAACAGGGCTGTATTTTGCAGATAACACGCCACATTTCTGTCATATAAGTATTTAATGCAAACACAACTTGAGGGATAGTAAAACAGAGTTATAATTTATATTTCATCAGAAACATAAAAGGTACAGGGCACTATACTTATTAAACTATCAAACTATAAATCACAAAATAACCCCATTTGTATCCTTACATTTATTATATTAATATATTTTCCGAGTACTCCACTCTGTTGGCGGTTGCTTCACTTTCCAAACCACTAGAGGGCAGTATCCAATCAGATGACAGTTTAACAAACCAGGAAGTATGTTGTCTGTAATCAAAATGGATACAGAGTCTTAGTGAAGTAAATCGTAGAGAAATTAGCCAGACTTTCTCGAAAATTGGGCATATTGGACTTGAATTAAAATTCTTATAATTACGGAATACTTCTCGGATAGTTACAATTGTCGATATTTACACTAAAGTCGAGCAATCCGATGAAGTACAGCAAGATAAATAAGAAATATCTCCGCAGTTAGCATGGACAATCAGTAAACACTCTCTGACATTATTATTTTGTTATTCCAATACTAGTACTGTAGGTTGTGTTTCATATACTTTGCAGCAAAATGCATCGTAGGGGAGTTGGTGCTGGAGCCATTGCCAAAAAGAAGCTCGCAGAGGTATGAAACATTACTTTTTACTTTTGCTTATTGGGAGGAACATGTCCTTATTTCATTTTTCTTCTATTTAGGCCAAATATAAAGAAAGAGGAACTGTTCTCGCAGAAGATCAAATTGTCCAAGTAAGTGTTCCTTCGACTGTCATGTTTTTAAAGTGTACTTAAGATGCATTTAGTGTCCTTACTGAACAGTTTTGTGTTTTTCTGCCAGATGTCGAAACAGCTGGAGACATTCAAGTCCCACCTGGAAGAGTTTGCCAGCAAACACAAACAAGAAATCCGCAAGAATTCACAGTTCAGGGTGCAGTTTCAGGAAATGTGTGCCACCATTGGAGTCGACCCTCTGGCATGTGAGATGTGTTTAGTGTGATACATTCAAGGGAATACACAGAGCAACGCCTTAAGTTATCGCAATAATACAGTCATTTTAGTCAAGTGGTTATATTCTATCTATATCTAAACTCCTGTAGAAACTAGATGTGTTTTGACTGTAAAATTATTGATACCAACATTTAAAATGTCATACACTATATTTGTCATATTTACAATTTGGCAGATAGCTGATGCCAATGTTATTTTGTTCATTTTGAATTTGCCTCCTATAATCCTTGTCTGATGCATGCAGTCTGACATATCGGTGCATCCCTAGTGTAAAGTCAGGGATAGGTTATATGGCTGTCAGGCTATTTTAAATCAAATAACCCAAATGAAACAAGGTCAGCTAGCAAGCAGATAACCATAGCTTAGAGTCTGACTCATATAAATCATATAATCATATAACTCATATA
>JAPQRQ010000012.1:15004066-15027061 GCA_037367365.1 Apogon talboti
TGTTGTTGTTGTTGTGTGTGTTGGAAGGGGTGGGGGCTACATGTCCATCACACATCAGACAGACAGTCGCAGCTCGCCGTGATGATGATGATGGGATGTAAGTGAGGCTCAGTGTGGACGCAGAGACGCATGTTGTCATATCTGAATGACAACTATGTGTCATCTGCGGGCTACAGTCTGCACTGTACCGCATATGGCAGCCAATGTCCCCGCCGAGTGAACTTATCATGTCAGCCTCCACCGGTGTAAATCAAGAGGACCATTTCGACTTGTTTGACTGCGTATTTTCTTTGTATTCTTATATTGCGCTTTATAGGGCCATAGAGGCGATCATTAAGATTTATGGCACACGCGTTTGAGGTTTCAGGTGCCAACATTTTACTTTGGCTTTAAACGAAATGAGGTAGTAAACAGTTTTGCTGCTTCCGTAGTGCGTAATTTCAAATGATCAAGCTGCAGCCTCTGAAAATGAGAGTAAGTTTTACTTGTAGGGGCCTTCCGTGATGACATATTTTGGAGGAAACGCGTGCACGGCTCAGAGATCAAACGCATCCATTTAGGTTCATTTGTGCTACTCGGTTAAATATTACCTTCAAGAACCAATCAAACCAATCGAGCAACGTTGAAGATGAGAGATCAAAGCACCACCAGACTCCGATCGATCCTCGGCTGCAGTCTGATCGTCACCATGTAAACCAAACCAAACAGTGCACTGGCCTCATTACGCATCAGCCCTCTGTTTTTAATGGATGCTGCTGACCACTGTCTCCTTTTAAGTTTATAAAGTGCTTTAAAACGAGGCTATCTGATCACTCATTTAAATTACACAATGAAAAAAAAAATCTCATTACATAAACTAGATGTAATGCACTTGGTATGTGACTGTGATGGCATGTCTAAATGAAGCCTGGCTCATTCTGTATAGAGCCCAGCCGAAATACTGATAGCTTTCTTTGCCTGAGCAATTTATGGCATCTCTGGCACCGGTCCTAAAGGGGAGTTCAGCCACGTTGGAATTTATTATAATACCGCTGGACAAGTTCCCAGGACTGTTTAAACAAAATAGAGATGTAACTGGGTGTCTTTTTCACAGGCACTGTAATTCCTGAGCAGAAATATTTAATGGTTTAAAATAAAAGTAGAGATCTAATTTTAATTCCAGGCGTATCCATGTGTAGAATGGCAAGGAACTTTTATTTTCTTTATTCCCCCTTGATTTAAAATAGTAGATCTTAAAATATTTTCAGATTTGCTGCTCTCTGTTGAGTCACTCCTGTTTTTCTCCATCTGCGTTATTTCATCCGGCTTTAATTGCCATCAATATGTATTTAGAGCAAGTCAGTTTGCCATATAGAAAGGCGTAAAAATCCATCTTATCTTTATCGCTGGACTATTACCATATATGAGGTTGCATGATCAGCAGAAAGGGATTCTTTTTCCACACACACACGCACAGGCACACACACAGCCACACACACACACACACACACACACACACACACTGACATTGTGTGGAGAAATGTTACGCAGCGCGGTCTGAGCTGCAGAAACACTGTCCACTCTGCTTCACCCCACTGGCATGCAAAGCCACGCCATCACATCACATCTTGGCGAGAACCTCCGCCATAAAATACAGGGATTATTCTAATCTCGGATATTTTCCAAAGGTGAGAGGAGATGTTATTTGTTTCCGTGAGGATTGTTTTAGCGCGGGATGAATGTAGGTTGCGGAGGTAAGGCAGCAGTAAGGGTGTTGTGCCGCGGACTGGGTTATGTGTCTTTATGATTTACGAGCCTGACTCCAGCCACGGTTCAACCAGAGTTCATAAAGCTGCATGCCTCCAGACTTATTCTCTCTCTCCCTCTCTTTTCGTTCTCGGTCTACAAAACTACCGCTTACTGATTTTATTCTTTCAGAGGATTCAGATAATTTGCGGGTATTACTCGGGTTTTTAATCGCGCCTTCTTATACTTACATGGCACAGAACAGCTGCCGCGTAATTGCACTTTTTTATAGCTCACAAATGTATGTATTTAATAGATGTGTTTAATTGTTGATGCTGACAGGCCTTTAACTTCTGTTTATTTTATTTCAGTGTGAAGACACGGAGATACCCAATGATCTGGCATGATAGGCTGCCACTTTTATATTCGATGTGTATTTTTTGTGCGTAAAATATAGAGCTATTGTTTGGAGACGCACTATTAAAATAATAATAATCCCCTTTAGTATTTATAGAACACGTTGGTTTTGACAAATTCTTATTATTTTTAACCATTTGTTATTGTAATTTTTTCTTAGCTCTACCTTTTGTTCTCATATCCTTTCTGAAATAAAAAAGAAAAAAAAGACGAAATCATTGGAAATAAACTGGTTTTACAACCTGGAAACAATTGCAGGCCTATGTCTATTCTTTGTGTTATTCTGAAAACACAATAATTACTACAACCCCTTTAGTCAATAAAAGAGTATCGTTGAACGCATTTGAGGTCTAATAACAAAATGTTAAACAAAGAAAGCATTTCAGTTTTAGATTATTTATTATCCACGATTTATTGTATTTTGCGAAAGGTTTATTTTCACCAAAACTCGTAATTTTGCTTTGGCTCTTTGGTTAGGAGAGGACTGCTATTCATGTCAGCATACTATTGAGTTGATAAGATGGATCATTTAGTCTCCTCCCTGATTCTGTCTGTCTTTTTTTCTGTATCCTCTCAGGCCAGAAGCCCAGGGCTCTCTGGAAACCTGCCATGTGACATTTGGCTGCCAGCGCTCTGTCACAAGGTCAAAGGGGCCCCGGTACACATTTAATGGAAATGCAGAGAGCTACACACAATATCCACCAAAACGACTTCTTCAGCAAGTCTTTGGAGGATGGCAGTGGGTTTGCTCATCAAGAACCGACACAGAGGGAGGCGTTTGATGGCTCTCTGCAGCTTCCCCGGAGGTCAAAACAGCAAAACCCCAAATTTACCATGAGCAAAAAGATTTTCCCGTGGATGAAAGAGTCCAGACACTCAAATGAGAAACACAGGAGCCACACAAGAGTCGCAGGTCTGTATAACATCAAATTAGGGACAGCAAATGTTTTCATCTGAGCCTTTTCATTTGACGCAATGAAATGTTATAGAGTTACTTGAGGAAAAAGACAATGTAATCCATTTCCTCTATTTCCTCTTCTTTATTATTAATTAGTCTACAGTCAAAAGGATAAAACAAAACACCTCAGCTCATTTTACCAGTGTCTGGCCTTTAATATTTAGGCTATATATCAAACTGAAAATGTATAGGCCACTTATTGATCTGACTAAAACAATCTATTGTTTATTTTTACTTAAAAATAAAATCAAGGTGACCATGGGCCTAAATTACCTTAAGATCCATATCAATACATCTATTATCCCTAAAATGCATTTGTAAAAGATGGTCATTTTCACAAAACTGTAATTAATATAAAATAATGTAATTTTGAGCTAAAATCAGTGTTCTGGAGTATAGATTCACATGTAGGTATTTTACAGTAATTCATATAATTATATGGCTCAAAAAGAACAAATATGAGTATTCAGAAGGTTGGTTTATTTTTTCAGTGACTGGAGGGCACGTAAAGAAACACAAATAAAAGGAAAGGACATAACAACACACAGTGAATCCCCTTTATGTACCTGCTAATTACTACCTGTTCAGCGTTTTTTTTTGTGTTTATTTCAACAGACTGCACCGTGAACGATAAGTGCCCAAGCGCGTCCCCGGCCGCCAAAAGGACGCGCACTGCCTACACGAGCGCGCAACTGGTGGAGCTGGAGAAGGAGTTTCACTTCAGCCGGTACCTGTGCAGGCCGAGGCGGGTGGAGATGGCCAGCCTGCTTAACCTCGATGAGAGGCAGATCAAGATCTGGTTCCAAAACCGGAGGATGAAGCAGAAAAAGGACGAGAGGGTGAAGGGCCTCAGTGGCACCACCTACTCCTCCTCCCCTCCTTCCTCCCCCTCTGCTCCAGGCAGCCCTACTCTGTCAAGCCTGGGTTACGTCCATCTGGGCGGCGATTACCAGCCGGCCTCTCCTCCACCCAAGTCCCAACAACACCAGTCACAACTAGCGTACCCAGCAGACTACTCCAAATACCCAGCTCCAGGCTGTGAACCACTCTTTACGCACGGTCCGCAGTTTAATGTGCAGTACGACACGCACGGCACCGCGCACACACCAAACCCACACGTGGGAGTTAATGATCCTAACGGGTCATATTTCTCACAGGGCTGCACCTCTCAGGACAGAATCATGCAAGCTCCAAAGCTGACTCATCTGTAGCACACTTTGTGAATTTACATGCCTTTGTATTTGTGTGCGCAGATTTCAGAGTTTTTATTTATTGACAGATCTGTCTTGGATGCATGCGTATTTTCTTTCAAGACTGACCTATTTGTCTTGTGTCATTTTTCACCATGTTATTTATTCTTCATATTTTCCGAGATCTCCTTTTGAAACCATTAATTTCGTTCAGAATCATTAGAAATAACAATCCAGCCCGAATGTAATGTCCTCACTGTTAATTCAGGCTGCGTAAATATACTTAAGTTTTCTACCCAGAGCTCCCACTGCACTTGATCTCCTGAAATACATATTCCCTGACATGAGGTGCACTGAGCCAGTACACAACGCGAAAATTGTAATGCAGCCAAAACGGTGGAAAAAATGGCAAATCGTCCTTTTTTGTTGCAGTTTAATTAGCACTTAGGTCTATAACACGGTATTAACTCTTACTTAATTACAGAGCCCTTACGGGTGACTGTGGACGTGATAGGTTTTGGAAGATATTACATTATAGTCTCAGTGGCATTAAGACTCTTCCCACTCAAAAGCACGGAGAAAAAGCCAGATAAGCCCATGTAGCTCTTAAATGCGTCTTTGTGCTTTTATGGGCAAAGAGGGTCACACAAGCTGCCAATCTTTAAAAAGAGCAAATGATGGATCACTGAATTCACTGCACTGGTCTTTTTTCTCCCTCACAACACTGACTCAGTGGAGTTTGGCTGCAGCCGAATTAATATTTAGTATCAAGTCACATCTTTTAAACCAAATATATGGTATTTACATAACCTGATCTGATTAACATCTAAATCTTCTTTTCTTCGTGTTTAATTTATTCGTTAATATTTTATTAAACGGGTAAAATCAGTGCAGGGGAGAGAAATGCAACCATTAACAGACACATTCAGGTCACCTTTGGCAAAATAGAAATTAAAGCTTACCCAATCAAAATAAATATAACTTTATTTTGCTTTATTATTATTATCATCATCATTATTATTGTTATTATTATTATTATTATTTACGCATAGGCCTTGGAGGCTTTTCTAATTGGCTTAACACTAGTAATTTATACGTTGCAAATTGCAAAAATGTTTTGACACTATGAAAACAAAAATGATGGATTAAGTGAGCAAAGAACATTTGACAGAACATTATAAAATAATAGCAATTATTATTATCACCATCATGGTTATTATTATTGTTAATATTTTGAGCACATATTTATTGCGTATACATTGTCATTAATTTTATGTCATTTAAGGCCCTTGTAAGCCCAAAATGGTGCTTGATGTTTGTGTTCCTATCAGATGGATGAGCGAGTTTGATTGAAGCATTTGTCATGTAAATGTGAGCCTTTTGATGGACGAGCCTACAGACTTGACAGAGTGCTGTAGGTCCTTTGCCATTGGCGTTTAGCAGGTCACATGGTGTGTCAGGAAGGTGATATGAGGGTGGAAGGCAGTTTTACAGCTTTGACATACTACCTAGAAGGTTAGGGCAAAGGGAGCACCGATTAATGACCGCTCAGTTTTGATCGATTCGGGACAAACAATAGGCCAAGTTCCAGGATGAACTCCTACTTAGACTATCCCGTTTGCAACCGGGGAGCAAATATTTTTAGTGCCAAGGCCGGATACCACAATTTGAACCATGGATACATGTCGCCTTTATCGGCCAACTCGTGCGCAACAAGTGATAGTTACGCACCGGACGGGCGCTTAGTGGCTGCAACTTCTGCGCCACATCAGAGCCCGAGTTTGCCTCTGCACCACCACCACCAGACACACACCAACCTGGATCTGCAGTTTGCAACATCGGGGAACTCCATGTATGGGTCACCGCTGGACTACGGGCATCACCAGTACGGCCTCGCTCCAGAGCAGGACCGAGGCTTCATGCATGCGCAAGTGTCGCCCATTGGGACAAACATGGCTCCGTACACAGGGGAGAGCTGTGGGCCTGGAGGTGCACCGGGCGGCCAGTACCTACACTTTAACAACGGAGAGCAAAGGCAGCAAGAATATTCAGAAGGTGTTTACACAAGGTTACCGCTCCAGAGCAAAGAGAAGGATCTGGAACATGTGGAGGAGACGAAAACTTTCGACTGGATGAAAGTTAAGAGGAATCCCCCTAAAACAGGTTTGTACTTGGGCATATTTTAAAATGAGTGATTTAAAGAACCATAGTAGATTATTTATATAAACACACATAGGAAAACCCTAAATTCCAAATGTGCAAGTTCTTCATGAACCACAAGTATATAAACACTTCTGTCTTTAAGGACAAGTGTGTGGCAACTAAATAACCAACTTTTCTACCACTTTCATTCATATTCTGATCCCATTCTCCAGATCCATGTGTTTCATCCTTTTTCCCCCCATCGTCCATTTCATTCGTTTCTCCTCAGCTGTTCTGTCAGAGTTCGGAGTTCCGAGTCAACACAACGTGATCCGCACCAACTTCACCACCAAGCAGCTGACGGAGCTGGAGAAGGAGTTCCACTTCAACAAATACCTGACTCGGGCGCGGAGGGTGGAGGTCGCGGCCAGTCTGGAGCTCAACGAGACGCAGGTGAAAATTTGGTTTCAGAACCGCAGGATGAAGCAGAAAAAACGCGAGAAACTAGGCTCCGTTTT
Organism: Apogon talboti; assembly: GCA_037367365.1. Classification (NCBI taxonomy): domain Eukaryota; kingdom Metazoa; phylum Chordata; class Actinopteri; order Kurtiformes; family Apogonidae; genus Apogon; species Apogon talboti. The sequence goes on from JAPQRQ010000012.1 coordinate 15,011,017, forward strand.
GATAAACACTCCAGGACGGGTGGACAAAGTCTCCAGCCCTGACACCTCTCCAAAGGTAAAAGGGAAAGACTGTGAACACTGATGGGGGGGGGGGGGGGTCTGAGAAATGTTCCACGACTTTCCTTCCCAGTCATACCATTCCAGATAAAACTGTGAAAAGAAATGCTTGTGGAATTGAAATATACAGGGTATTTCTGTGTCTGACCATTTGGTTTATGCATCCATTTTTTTGTTACTGGATTCAGAGAAACTTTAAAATATCTATGTCTGGTTGTATTTTTTTATCCTTCCCTCATAGGCCCATGTTGTGTTTTTTTGTGTTTTGTATTGAAGCACTGAAGTAGTCAGTGTCATTGTTTGCACTATTTATTTACAGGGTATTTGTTTTCAGCAATTGTTTAAATGATTTTTCTAAATAAAGGGTATAAAATGATGATTTAAAAATGCATTGTATTGTTTCTTTTTGCTGTGCAGAGAAAGAAAATAGAAAGAAAATAAATAATCATCATCCCTGTTAAGTCAAATGTTTTTTTTTTATTTTTAAAATATATCTTTTTTTGTCCTAAATATGCTGCATTGTGCTATAGTGTGAAATGTGTTAAAATGGATTACACTCACACTTCTTTTTAATATTTACCTCTAATAATGGTCTCACTAAAGTCTTCTTGCATAATGTGACAAGAGGAATCTTTCACAACACATGGGGTGGTTCCCAGTGACCTTTTCACCTCGAAATACCTCCAGGGGCTCTAAACATGACAACAAACTCCAGGGAGCCAGGTCTCACACTTGATTTGTTACCCAAATTCTACTTGGATGCAACCGACACAGGTTGCAATGAAATCTGTGTGACTTTTGCATGATTTCAGATCAAATCTTTTTAACGCAACAACTAAAAATAGAGGAAGTTGATCATTTGACACCACAGTGCTTCTTTGACTTCACCTTTAGCCAAACATTTGCCAGAACCTGACCACCTAGTTTCATGTGATGGTACTGGGGCAGGAGTTTCAATATTTGCACTGGGTGTTAGGTTTGCACAAACAGTTTCTGCCCCAGCAGCACTGGCCTGTCGGTGCCCTTCTCCTAAAGCTGAGGTTCACTCAGAGTTCAGGCACAAATGAATGCAGAGCCAATCTGTCAAGACAGCAGAATGACTTGGAGAAATCAACTATAGGGCTCTCGTTCTTTAGACTTTTGCAGGTGCTGTGTTTAATATTTAGATGAATAAAGTTATTGGTCATTTAGTTAGTGTTCCTGTTTGAAAAACTAAAACCCTGTTAGGTTTGGGGCCTCTGAAAAACATGTTTCTGGGAAATGGAAATCAGCGATCATTTGTTACATATCTGCATGAGTATGCAGTTCTCTCACAACTATATTAAAAATTAATACAGTTCCACGAATAGAAGTTACAGTTGAAATACCATACGGCCCATTACTGTAAATTAGAAAAGGGCTGAGAGGTTTGTTGTCATGCATTTCTTTAGGCAAACGCTTCCTCCTCAGATGAGTCACAAGGCCAAGGACTGGGGAGGCGACAATCGATATGGCAAATAGTGACAGATTCAACAACAAAAGAAGGGATGGTGCAGAAAACAAGTGTGGGACTTCATTCTAGAGGTGTGATCCCTGCCATCTCTGGAGGTAATACCTCAGCGCTCCCAGCGGGCTCTCCATCTGGAGGTGTCAGAGTCGGTGCTGCAGCCAACACCACAGAGACAGATGTTCATTTGGGGAAGAGGAGGAGGATGTTTTTCACCTTCGGATCAGCGAATGTAGGGCAAGGAGGGGAGGGGAGCAGAGAATGTTTAATCCAACAATGACTACAAAAATAACCAACTATCCATAGCACCAACACCTGGCTGTCCAAACATGAGGCCTATTAATAGTTCCAGCATAGACAACCTCTTTCTCCTCAGATATCTTACACATCTTTAGCCTTCCCGGCCCCTCCTGCACTTTGTTTGAGGTCAACTCAGTTCTGTTTGTACCCCATGCTGCTTGCAGTTGTTGCAGGCTCTTTTACAAGTCTATTGCCAGGCTCACTTCCTTGGTTTTCTACCAGTTCCTCTGTCGCATGTCACTCTGCAGGGTCCCTGGGCTTCAAAGGAGAACTAGATACAGTATTCATGTGATAAGGGGGGGGGGTTGGTCATCTGAGAGATACTACAGAGGAGGTCAAACGTATGGCAGATATGAAACACTGATATTTAAGGTCAGTAACATATTTAACATCTGACAACATAAGATGAATGGAGTGTTGAAGTCACAGTACTGTACAAAAGTCCTATAAGCCAACACTAGGTTTGTTAGTTTAGTGAAGTTATAATAACCACACATATATTTCTCAGTCTCTGTATTAAGATCCAATCTGGAATTATAGTACAGCAGTAAAAACAAAAATATTCAGGGACAAAAACAGCTTCTATAAACTAAAGTGGTAGTATTTATATTAATGTGACCTCCCTCTGCACTTAACACGTCTTTAACTCTTTGGTTCAGGCAATATGAGATTTATTGCATTCATTTTGCGATGTTTTATACCAGGTTTCATTCAACACATGTCAGATGTTTCTAACTGTTTCTGCTGCTTCTTGTCATAGGGACAGGGGGTCACATTAAATACTGACTTTAACGTTTAGAACCCATTTAGTTCAGTTTTTTGTGAATCTTTAAGGCTGTGCACACCTTTCCTGTATTTTTTTGTTGCATGTGAAGAAAAGAGAATGAAACATAAATATATTTGCTATTTTCAATGGCACGAAAACAACCTATAGGTCACCTAAGACTTTTGAACGGTATTGTATGTAGGCTAATTGAAATATTCGGAAATATTATATCATATTTACTTTTTTATTATTGGTGTCAATAATTTTTAATCCATTAAATAAATTAAAAATCCAAGAGGCCTCTCTCTGTCTGCAGTCACTTCTCTGGTCTTTCTCAATATCCCATAAGCAGCACTGAAAAAGAACATGTTTATTCCCCAGATTTTATTGATAATCCCTCCAGTGTCTGACAAAACTGACAATACATATTAATAAAATATTATTGATTTGAACTTTATTTGATTTGACAGTCAATTTAAAGTCACATCAAGATTTTTCAATGTTATTGCAGATATATATTATTTCCAACTATGTTTTTTTGATCCCCTTCATTATTAATAATGTGTTTGTATTGGTATTGGTATCAAGCCCTTGTAAACTTGTCTACAAGTGAGAGCCTTCCAGAATTAAAATAATGAAGAAAATGGTTTTTATTCAAAAGGAATGTCTCTGAGCTACCAGTTCTTCTTCACATCACTGTCTACACAATAGAACAGAGTCATTATAGTCAGATTCATTCTAATGTAAGATTTATAGATAGATTTATATTTTTCTATTAGATAAATATACATGAATCCATTTGTATATGTAACAACACTTATTATCATATATCTTGAAAACATGCACTGATGAGCATTTTCACTGCCATTTGTTTTCCAATTTATCTTATCAAAATATATAAGATTTAGCATATTTTATCTGTGAAGGTGGCAATTTCCAAAAAATTGTAGACCAGTGTTATTAATAGCAATAAAATGTCTAATGTTTGGCACTTCTTCAGAAAGTGTTGGACAATAAAAAAAAAAAAAGAGAAACGATAGAAACCACAGATATTTACTGGTGTCATTTGATCTGTCTTAAATTCGATCCTTGTCCACAGAGGATGTTTCAGTGAAGCCTGGATAAGAAAAGCTGCCTAGTTATGAATGTGTTCTTCCCTGTTCTTCCTTTGTTGTGGCAATGAGGCTCTTTTTAGCCAGAGCTGGGAAATTCTTGACAACCATCCCCCATCCGAGTCAGGCTCTATTGGGTCTGGAAGCGCCAGCCAACCTGAAGCCCCAGCCTCTTGGGTCCCCCTGCGACTGCATCCTTTCCCCACTCCATCAGCATAGTAACTGAGAGAGACAAGTGACTTGGCCAGGGTTAACGTCTTAATACTCCCTGGGATTGCCTCCAGGATCCAAATGGCTACCCCTAATAGTTTTCCTCTTCCGTGTGGCTGTCAGACCGCCATGACTATATGCCGTAAGAAAAACAAGACCAGCTGAGAGGCAGAGTAACGAAGCAGCACAATGAAATAATGAGGGGTGGTGAGGAAGAATAGAGCATGGTGCTCATGAAAGGTTTGGCGTTTGGACAAGAGCTGAACGTACACTCTGAAGTGATGCTCCCCGCATAGACACTGATGCCTGTGCCTCTACACTTTGCATGGAGAGCCTGTACACTTGAAATTAAAGCAGCTCCTTCCTTAGAACCCAGGAGGGGAAAACCAGAACTCAATCAGTGTCACGTCACATGGTTCAAAGCGGCCAATTCGATGCTGCCAGGGGGTTGAGAAATGCAAGGTGACAGTTCATTTTACCAGTGACAGTGTGTCGGTCTCGGTTGCTGGTTCCCCAGTCAATTCCCAGCGAGCAGTGAAGGTTGAGTGTTGCAGGAGACAGACAGCGGCTCCCCCCCCCTCGCCGCCCCTCCCCTCCTCACCGCCACCGCTCTCTCATCGACCCCGCGCTGCTTTGTATTCCAATTAACTGGACAGAGGGAGAGGCGCAATGTGCAGGATCACAAACGCAGGCAGACACATACTTCTGGCGTCCTTCCAGTCTCTCAATCCCTCTACCATCAATAGTGCAACACTGCTGTGCTTCCCTTTCCCTCGTCTTTTTCCTCTCCTCTACTCATGACAAGGGCCAGTTGTTTCAGGAGGATAATTCATAGATTCTTCTTTAACAACTGCCTCTAGGGACAATGTCTTGGTAATGAAAAATAGGTCCCTCTCATACATTCATATATCACATGTAATAGAGGTATGTGATCACTCAGTCGAGTCAACGCACTGCTAGCTGTAACTGCTATCCTTAACAGACACCTTAAATAATGCTGAATTAATATTTTGAAATGGCTCATATATCCTAACATAATACAATTTGAATGATTTTCTATTCAGTGCTCTCAGGGCTAACATTGATTTGACTACAAGGCCTAGGTATTCCCCCCGAAGTCAGTGTGTGGCTTTGTGTAGGTTGTACATGTAGTGCAACACATTTGCTTTTCTGCCTTTTGTGTCCTCAATCTATCATCACTTTTCACCTTGCTGAGACCAAAGGCCCCCACACCGACACATGTTTGAGCAATAGGAGGGTTCGGAATACAATGATTCTGAGGAAATCCGAAAAGTAAACTACCTCTTTTCATCTCCTTGGGCAACACAAACATTTACAACAAACCCTCAAGCATCAGGGCAACACCTTTTGTAGGGTTAAAATTAAAGGCTGATGTAAAAAGGGGATGTTTTAATGGCAGATGTAGTCACAATAGCTGATTAATTGGCTAATAACACCATCCCTTTTGACACAGAAATGAACCATCCACAATTTCATTATATACCGATGTTGAAATTGTTTAACTGACCATGTAAGTCAAATCAGCAAATACCTCAATAAATAATTCTGGATGAATCGATAAGTGAATGTCAAACTGATTTTTATATTTTGAGCAATAATTTCCACTCAAAGCCATCAATCAATACCAGAGTGACATTCTGCAGACACCGATACTTTGTAAAACATCCTGTTGGTGCAGATAAACTGAAAAATCACAGTTTCACAGTTTGAATATGCTGAGATTTATAGGAATTGGGGGCCGTATTTTAACGCTGCCATCCCTGAGTGAGATATCGCCTATGGAAGCATAAAAAAATGATTCAGAATTATGTATCATTTGCCTGGTTTTGATTAGGGAATTGGGTTAATCCACTCCAATCATTCAGGGTTGATCTTTCAACATTTTTATGGAAATACCTCATGGTGAGTAAAAACATGACTCTAAATCACTGCATTTCTTGCATTTTTTCTGAAATAAAGATAAACACACGGCCAGATTCACAGAGCCTAAATGTCAGGCATGGGTGCTTCAGCATTTGTCTCTCTGGACAGTTGAGTCTTTGCCTATCTTGAGAATGCAATATGTTGCGTGTGTGTTTGTAGGACCCATACACACACCCCTCATGCCCTCAGGATCCTCTTGACTCTCTCCTAGCTCTATCAGATCAGAGAGACCTGCTGTCCCTCCCCACACCGCAATGCAAATGAAAAGGAATGCGCTGATAAAAGGCCAGATCCCAGAGATGAGAGGGGAGAAGGAGGACAGAGGCACTGAATGCTAAAGGGGAAGAGCCTCTTGGGGAGATGAGAGGTGGCAGAGGACTCAGTGTTGGTAGTAGCGGGAGATCATAGCCTTGCTCCCCCTCAGCAGCGTTTGATACAGGGCTTTTGTCGCTCTTTCAGCGGTGCATTGTTGGGTGGTGTAATCCCCGTCGGATTACAAAGGGCTTCCCTTTTCATATGGGGCTGACCCAGCAGGCAGGTGGCTGTGGCTCTGTGGAGCTGTCAAGGGGAGGGAACCTCTTTTCCAGGGGAGGGGACCCCAGTTCCTCTTACCTTCACAGGGGCTTTTTGCTGGGAGGCCAGTCAGGCACAGGTCAACGTGAGGACAATTCTGGCATGGGATTCAACTTGCCCTGACCCCGTGGCTTCCTGTAGAGAAATGACAGAGAATTCAGCGTGGAATAAATAAATATAGAAAAACATTAATATAACATTATTTAAGTAGCAGGCAATGAACAGTGATGGATTCTTCTGCTAGAGCTAGCCCACTCTATTTGAGAAAGTACATTTACTAATACATTTGTTAACAGAAGAGTCATTCTTCAAAATGCTATTATTCCATTTGTTTTGACCTACAAGTCCAAGAAAACACCTGACAACTTCTGTTTTGACACGATTTTGAATCTGTTGAGAAAAAAATTCAATCAAATGTGCAAATAGTCAAATTCATGTAACTCTAGGGACACAAGCATGAGGTGATGTAATTGACTATCAGTCCGTTTTTCAATCAGTTAAAATCTATAAGATCCATTATTGTTAATATATTAATAAAAATGTGAAATGTAATTTTTTCTGTGTCAAGGAGGTTAAAACATTAAATCATATTCTCCTGTTTTAAGTGTGAGCTTGAGTACACAGTGTACATTGTAAACACAACAAAATTATAACATTTCTCCAACGGACTCTTGATTGATATTTAGTGTATTCTGTCGATGTGAGCAGTGTTTGATTGAGCTTTGGTTTCTTGATGGTTTTCCTTGTAGTGTTTCAGTGATACAGGATCAATAAGGCGATACATGAGGCCCAGCACTATTTCTTATTACTACTACCTCAACTGCTCATTATTCAGATGTCAATCTTAGATTCTGTTGTGCAGTGAAAACCCATCCCACTGGTTTCCAATCCCCACTGTTAATCTACATTCAGTGTCCAATTTATTATGCAGATGTCACCAAGAATCAGTTTAATAGAATAGCTTTGAAATAGAGTGTTTCTGCATTAGGACTATTAAGTTAATTCTTAAAAATTACTTTAAAGGGGTGATTATATAATTTCATTCAATATTGCGATACAGTAAAACTTATTTTAAATAAATGTCTGACTATATATCACCAAGTGTTTGCTCATGTCATGTTAAATATGTTAAAGATGTTGCCTTTCAGTGTAGTCGTAAATATTTTGACTCTTATAGCAGAGGAAGAACCCAAATCAAATGTTGATAAATAATTGAAAGGTAGAGAACTTAACATTTAAACCATAACAAATTATATTAGAATTATTGTGTGTATATTTTAGAGGGTTGAATCACTGAGTTAAAAGAGCAAAAACTCAACTAAGTTAAAAGACATGTTCTTGTCTTTTTTTCCTCTCTCAAAACAGCACATGGCAGTGGATTTGTAGGAATGTACCACTGAGTTATTTATTCATCTAAACATAGCTTTCATTAATACCACCTTGAATTTTAAGATTTTACAACCTAAGTAGCAGTAGGCGCTACATGTTTCCTATAGAACTTGAAGGCAGCATGAATAGCTAGCATTAGCAGCTACTGCACTATCGTCATTGTTTTAAGCTAATTTACATAGTTTTGTGTAATTCATGCGGTAAGTAAATGTGTGAACTTACTCAGAAATTTTGCCGTAAAATAAAAGGTCCGCATGGATGTCCTCAGTAGCCAAAATCAGTCAATTGAGTCAACGGCCTCCAGGGTCAATAGGAAAGTTAGCTTCGGTAGCTAGCATAAAAATGAATGCTAAGTAAAGGGAACAAAGATAACCACAATTTAATGTAAGCTAGAACGAAAACTTACACTTTACACTGCCCCGAAATAGGAACATTAGAAAATATAAGCTACGCTTTTTCTAGACTAGTTGTTGACAACTACCTATACATGGAAACTTACACTAATTAAATAAAAGAGGATAAAATACAGGAATGGGTGAGCAAAATATCAGGTTGCGTTACCTGATAAAATGAAAGCATTAACAGCTAATATAGGTGTGTTTTCCTTGAGAAACAAATTTTTCTAAGCATTATGTTATTTCAGGAGATTTAATGTTACTGGTATTTTAGCAATAATGGTGAAAATAATTGCTAAAATAAATATGATGGGTAATATATGAGACTGTATGAAACAAAAATAAGTGTTTAGACCCAAATATTTGAGTATTTTTATTACATGTCAATCCAGTTCTGGTAGATAAGTTTTCCTGAACAATACCAGGCTCTAATATTAACATAGTGAGTACCTGTCCAGACACTGGCAAACCCTTCATTCATTAATCTGTTCGGGAAGCCTGTATTTGCTGTTTGTATTCTGCAGTAAAGCTGCAAAAAAAAATCAGCAAGCGCTGGAGTTGGTTACCTCACCAGATCAGTTTACTGGAGTTTGAAGATATTATAAGATTATTTTAGTTTAACAACACTACTTGTAAAAGTTGCTGGTCATAGAAAAACATTGTCGTTGTGGTTCGTATTCCTCACAGAGAAATTTTAAAGTATGCCTTGGATTTTGTTTTCATTATGTCATTCACCACAAACAATTGTGTGTCTGTGTTTATTTGTTTTATCAGCTGTTTTACATGTCTGTTGTAGGACTTTTGTTACCACAGGCCCTGACCCTAATCTGTGACACTGTTACTCTAGGTCAAGCTGAGATGTTTTCCCCGTCAGTCAGATCTTGTCATCAGCCTTGACTGAGAAGCCAAAGTGTGAGGAAGTTGTCATCTGTGCACCTGCTCCACCCCATTTTGTGCAAATCTAGATGCATGCACGGAAGTTCAGCTTCAGAACAAAAGGACACAGGTGGTTTGATGCTTTGTCAGTTGGTAAGTGTGTGTGTATCTGGCTCGACTTTCTGTAACTCAGCTATGAAACTATGACAGAGGTTGGCTGTGCATAGACTGTACATCTTGTGGCGTATAGGATCCTCAGAAAAAACTCTGAAAATTCAACTGACCAGTATCTGGATTTGGATCAGTGAAAATCAACAATGGGGACGATCCCACATGACATCAGAAGACTTTTGGACGGTAATGTCTTTGTTTTTTCTACTGTTCATGCCCACACATTTTGAGCAGGTGGTGGAACTTAAATTTAACATTTAAAGTGCCACTCTTGTTGTTTTACTGTTTAATTTAGCTTTTACCCTCTGTTACCTCAAGTTGTACAACCAAAAGCAAACACAGCTAAATGACAAACATCGTATTGTATTTTCCAAAGCCTCATTATATACAGTGAACTGTTCCCAGCAGAGTGTTTCCCGGCATTTACTATATTTGCATGTACTGCCAGACTATCACACAGGGCCCTGGAAAGAATATTTGCATATTTTAGGCATTTGTGTTATATGGGAGTCAGGAAATAAAGAAATTGAATCAGATAAGTAGTGTGGGCCAACTTGTTTTTGCCAGTCGCATTATAAAGCTGATTAACTTATATCTAACTTTTTGACCAAATTCTCAATCATAGCAGGAGTTCATTTAATCAAAGTATGTGCTGGGAAGTTTTATGTGAGGTTATTTCTTTCTGCAGACAGCTGATGATGCAATGTCATTGGATTAAATTATGTCTTCCCTTTAATGGGTCAAACCATGAAAAGGCCTCCTTGTCTCTGATGAGTAGCTTGGAGTTTTCAGTATGGTTGCCCTGGGAAAGCAGTGTAAATAGTCATCTTGTTCAAATTACAGAAGGGATAACTGAAAGACTATTTTCTATGCATCAGTGAGACTCTAATTTACATTTTAGCCATTACAGCATGGCTGTAGGGATTGCAGTGCTGGTCTGTGCCAGTCGTCGGTCTATTGTTTCAGCAGTTTGGTTCGCACCATAACATTGTTAGAAGTATATGATGGATTTCCATGAAATTTTGTACAGACATGCGTGTCCCCCTCAGGATGAATTATAATGTAATGACCAAGCTGTCATGTCAAAATTCAATTAGTTAAACACTTTAAATTAATAAAACAAATATAACCAGTGACATTACTATCTGTATTTCTTTTGTAGCGGTAATGCAAATGTCAGCATACTAACACGCCAACTAGAATGATGAATATGTAAAAAATTATAGATTACCTTCTTACTATCAGGATGTCTTTGTCTTAGTGTGTGAGTCATTACTTGACTGTCCTTTACAACGTGATAGTGCTGCAGTGTCCACAATGTTTTCTGATCTCCACAGACTGCGAGATGTTTGTGTCAGAAATCCTTCAGAATGAAAACCTCAGTGACTTTGCTGAAGAAACACGAAATGTTCTACTGAATAATTTCCATGTGGTCCATGTCAGGTAGGTTTTAGCTCTAGATTTATCATTAAGTTACTGCTCAGCACAAGGCACAGAAAGCCTCTTTACTACTAAAAATGTAATTTCACCCTAACATTATCCAGCCTTTCTACTTAGGAACCTTAATTGTTCTGTTAATTGTTTTAAACACAGTTTCCTAAATTGCATTGAATGAACTGACATCAGGATTGAGACCTAAGCTTTTAGAAATTGTATTTACTGTCATAGTTTTTGTCAAATTTAATTCAACAGTATTTTTGATTAGTATTGTTATTGTTATATTTTTATGAGATTTAATATCTAAGCAGTTCATGTGACCAAAAGCAGTGAAACTGTCAAAGGTTTTTCATACCGGAAGCTAAGTTTTCAACTGCTGTCTGCATTGCATGACATGATAAGTGAGGCATGCTCTGGTGCAGAAAACTGTGGTTTTGCGGTGGTGAGGTGCAGGAAATAATTTCTGTGTTTCAGAAGCAGTACTGGAGATGAGCTTTGCTAAGTCTGAAAATCAAAAACAAGGCATATTAGTAAACATTTTGTAATGTCCTCATTTTGATGTTCCAGAAACCCTCAGGATTTTCCTTTCAGATGTAAGTAAAAACTTGCTACGTATTACTTGTACTTGTGCTGTGTGTGTGTGTGTGTGTGTGTGTGTGTATATATATATATGTATGTGTGTGTATATATATATATATATATATGTCTGCATGTATTAATGTACTTTGATACAGTGAAGTGTACAGGTAAACAAAGGTTTGTCTTGCGTTGCAAAATGTGTAACATCTGTCCTAACTTGATTAACCCAGTCCTTTTCTTCCTTCGATCGTTTTTTTTTTTTTTTTTTTTTTTTCATTTTACGCTCTCACTCAGCGGATTCCGGGCAAGAGGATGGTTCTGATGACAACCGCAGCTCCAGTCTGGGTCGCTCAGCTCCATCAGATGATGCCTCAGTTGCCTCTGATTACCAGGATGATGGAGCCCCAGAGTGTAAGTTAACAATAGGCCTGACTGTGTGTGTGTGTGTGTGTGTGTGTGTGTAAGTATTTCTTTTGTACTTGCGCAATGCAGACATCTTAGCTCAAAAAGCCTAATTCTGTGTGGGTGTGCAAGTGTGGCAAAGCAGCACTGATGTCTTTTTCTACACGACATCAATTTCAAAAATGAAAAAAATCTTGAACTGAAGCAACAGACGTGAGCTCAGTGTGTATCATACTTATCTCTTGCCGTTCAGTTTCGCCCCGACAATTAAACATCTTTGTTTTGTTGACATGTTTTTGCTCAACAGTGTTAAAATATAGGTGAGGAATTTTGCATTTACAAAAGAAAAGGTAACAGATAGAGTCAAAGGCAGGATTTTTCCATGACAAACTTCACAATCATTACCTCCTCATTAAAACACCTGCAAATCGCCACAGAAAACACAAGCTGTGTTTTTACGTGATCATTGTTCAGATGTGGACTATTTTAATTTGAGAAACCAGTCGACATCTTTGAGTTTTGTTTCCTTTCTGGCCTCCTACCTCTCTCTGACTCCAGTGACACCAGTGACTCCTCCCACTCTGTTTCCTCCTGGCCAGTGTGCAGGTGGGCTGTTCTGATGCAGGAGAGGGGGTGCTGGTTGTTCACAAAAGCCTGATTGGTGACCTAGAGCTCCCTCCAGTGGCAGGTTTACAGTTCTGGTTGTGATTCATCCCCTTGAGCTGTGTGTGCCTGTATATGTGTGTGTGTGGACTGTGGGAGGCATGGAGGCAGCCCACACAGTAAGGAGGCTTTGTAGCTGCAGGCTAATGCAGTGATTGATTGACCCTGAGCCCCTCTATTCTTTCACAACCGGGTTTGAAATACAACACTGTACCTGAGGGGCCATGTGTGTTCCATCCCTCTCTCCCTTTATCAATCTTTATCTCTATCTTCCTTTTGCCGACTTGCCCTCCCTCCCGTTCAGACTTTTTGTATTTCTGACTCTATGCGCCAGTTAATAGCCCTTGACGTGACATGCCGCAGGTGGGTATTATTGACTTGGCGCCTCAGGTGCCCATTTCTACCCCACACTCTTTTTTTTTTTTCCCGTACTATGGCAGAAATCTTGAAATTTTCTTGTCAGAACTGAATATTTTGTTTCACGTGGCAGTCATTATGTTATACCAGTAGTTAATGCCAGCTGGATGTTGTCAGAAATGATCCCCTTATTTGGAAATGGCTTAATGAACTCTTCGGTCCTTTGCCCACTGACGACTAACTGCAGCCTTTCTCCGCAACTTTGGAAAAAGTGAGTAAACAAATCACGGCAGATGGTGGGAAGATAGACCACAAGACAATGGTAATTCATTTTTTGAAATAGTTCATTTTACAATAAACAAGGCAAGATTTCCATGGGGAAACAAACAAAATCAAACCGTAAAATGCTAACAAATTTCCCTTAAGGCTATAATGGTAAAATGCCCAACTACCGTCTGTTGCTGTGGAATAGTTGTTAGCGCTTGAGCATGGTGTCATGCCATCGTTGGTGTTAAATGTGAGAAATAGCCAATTATGCACCAACACCAGAATCATCTTTTTCTTTCGTTTGCATTTTCCTTTGAATATCAACAACGGACTGCTTTTGCGCGAAACGACAGTATTTTGTCGCTGGATCAATGATCATAAAATTTGATTCTGTAAGAAAAATGTACACCTTACAGCGCAGTGTCTTTTTATTAACAGGGAATGTGCTCGTGTTAGCGTAGTGAATGGCTTGTGTCCTCACTAAAGGGCATGTGGAGTTCAGAGTTCATTCTCTGTTCACTGCCAGATGAAAGAAATGGTTCACACTTTTCTGCCGGGCGGTCTGTTCCAAGGAAGGAGTGTTTGTGCAGAATAATGGCCGCACCACTTAATGAAATCAGTGACATTTTCCAATAAACAGTTATCAATGGCGCTTTGGATTTATTCAGATTGTCTTATATTCCGTATTGCAGAAATCAGCAGAATACCTTTGTTGAGAAAATTAATAGTTATTTCGTGATTTAAAGAAAAGCAGTTGGCTGTGCGGAAAGGTAGAAAATGTCTTTTTTTTCTCTCTTCTCTCTTCTAATTGTATCATTTTATTTAAGCCTACTGTACACACAATAGAGACTTTGTGACTCCGAGAATGTATTATGCGTGGTAATCGACTGCCTGCCTCCGCTGCTCTCTGTTCCCTAACCAGAGAGTGAGTGAGTGTGAAGTCGATGGCTGCTTTTACACAGGAGGAGCCTGAGCCGTTTGATTAGATGCGGTGGCCTGTTGTCTTCAGCGGACTGGGTGACACCAGATTTGTAATGGCTGACAGGAACAGATGGAGCCTCCATTGTTTGCCTGGGTGTCTGCATGGTAATGTGAACTGAGTTTCACCCGCCGACCGCACTGGTGACCTGACCGCGCCTGCAGCCTCACCCCAGCCTCGTCTACCCCTTTTAGCATCCTCCTTTCCACCCCTCTCACTCTGTCTCTCTGCCGTTTAGAGCTCACACATAAACATTTGCAAAAATCCTGTTGTCATTCTCCCTCCGTCACATCACACCCTCCACTATTTCAGCACGTTTTGCATTCATGAAAGAAGATATTGACAAGATTTGGCCTCTGGTGTGTATATTCACTATTACATACACGTGCACACATGTTCGCACACACACACACACACAAATAGACCCCAGGAGACAGACGGAGATGTGGGGCTTTTAGCCTTGTCATGCTGTTTGCAGGTCAAGTTTACGAAGTCGAAATGGCCTGTTTGTTTTTCTTTGATTGGAGAGCACCGCTGGGCGCTCGGGGATGTTTGCTGGGAAGCTGCTGCGATGACAGAGCACTGCAGGAAGAGCATCGTTGCAGAAGGCGTTCAGAACAGATATGTCCCCCTGTCTTTCTATTCTTCTTCGTGATCATAATCTTTAGGCTTCAAATTAAGCCCTAAAGGAATTATTTGCAAACATTAAATTTCATATGAATTAATATTTATCAGGTCACTACTTTATTGTGCTTCTGTTTGTTTATTCACCTTTTTGAATTATATGATCTGGCTCCATCCTAGCTTATCTATAATCTCCAGATCAGCATCAATAAATTATTTAAATTATCAGTTAATCTGGTGTTTTCTCATTGATTAATCAAAGTCAAAATGTCACATTTTGTTTGATGGATTTGGAATTTTTGCATTTTCGATTAATGTACCTTTAATGAATTAAATCACGTAATAATTGCTAAATAATCGTGTATTGTTAGAGTCAGAATCTGGCATCCGTTATCTGATCCTTAAGGTGTATGGAATCTGTCCTGGAGGTCATTTAGTTTGACAGGCAGGTGTGTTTTGTTGTGCAGGCATATTTAAAGAATGAAGGAATGTGGGTCATGTCAGTGATTACTGTGCCGACACAATTTCCTAAACCAATTACTGGCAATAGAATGCAGTGGGATAACCAATATGAAGTTATGACATGCTGTCGCCGATTTCTCATTTGAATATGAGGGACCAATATGCAGTAACAACATTATTACATTTTGCTGCTAAATAGAATATTAAATCTAAATTTTGTCACTTTGGCTGAAGCTTGAAAAAGCATTATAACGTATAAAGTCGTTTTGAAGGCGCATGCTGTGGACTTTAAGTCAATGAATTAGAAAAACAAATTAGGAAAACAAAGGCAGCTCTTGGATGTATGCTTTGTTAGTGAGCTAATCAGTAATGTTTTAGTTGCCAACTGGATCTGTCTATTAACTTATGGGTTACTATTTGAAAAAGATGATAATTTTGGGTGCTTCATGAAGGCATAAATGACATCAATTAATGAAGAGATTGAGAAACACTGGGAAAGTGTTAATTACACTGCTAAGATGGTTTTAGCTCAGTTTTTGTGTTTTTAATTTCTCTGTAATATTAGCAGCATCTGGACAGTTTTTCGGATCTGCCAGTGGTCACACTGTCTGACCACTTTCTGAACTTTTAACCTTTAGCCTTTTGCTTGGCCAACCTGTGACCCGTCTGCTCTCAGCCTGCTGGTGTTTGAATGATTGGCCGTCCTGTCAAAGAAAGTCCATCAGTCAGGAAGTTTCTTTGGACTTGGAGATAGCCATCTACTGTATCCATCTGTCAGAATATCTGTCCAGAGAATAATTTTTCACTATGTTCATTGGTGTATGGATTTCGTGACATTTGGATAGCAGCTGCTCGTTTGCAAGGAAGCGAGGAATATGCTAATGACCTCCACTCTTCCTCATTCTCCTTCACTTTCCTTTCCTCTCCTCCCTCAGATGCTGGCTGCGTGCTTTTCGAGAGACACACACACACACACACACACACACACACACACAC
>JAPQRQ010000012.1:15048773-15085638 GCA_037367365.1 Apogon talboti
CCCCCCCCAGCCGTGGTTATTATCCATTATGTAAATACACACATACATGTACATTGTATGTTCCTGTAGGTCGATGTGTGTTTCGTAAAACATTCACACTGAAATGTTCTCAATCTGATGGGGAGCAGAAGAGACGAGTGGCCACATTCTGTGTTCAAATATTAATCTCTAGGAGATCGATTTAGATCTGTGATCAAAACGGTCTTAATATGGAAGTCGAGGAAAAGTGTTTTTGAATGCATTCAAAAACTGACAGATAATTTGTTGGATTTATATGGAAATTAATGATATTAAATACTTTTTGTCAAATATTCACACTTTTTATAGGATTGACTTTCAGTACTTTACTTTTACTTTTAGTAAATATGTAGATTTATTCTAATTGCAGGTAACAATTAGAGAATTGAGTGTGTAAAGTCATATTTATTTGTTAAATATTACATTCTGCCCACAATTTCACATTTTATTTTATTACTATTTTTCTTTTGTGAAGAAATATTCATTAATATCTATGTTTGAAAGATATTTTTACAGGAAACACACCAACTAGAATTATATTTTTGCTCCTTAATAGCTCAGGTTGCAAAAATCTGTAAAACAAGAGCTTTTATAAAATTTTATCCCTGAGTTTGAATGACAATAATTATCTTAATATAATTTGTTAAAATATTTGTTTAAAGCTATCCATTACCATTTAAAATGCAATTACTGACATTGTTCCATTATACATAAATGTTTCCCTAAAACCCTTTGACTGATAAATTGTTTAAAACAAATAATGTAAAGTAAAAACAAAAGAAAGCGCTCACAGTAATTTGTCTTTTTATTTATTTTTTGTACAGGGAGCCAGATAAACTCCTCCATATTGCAACCTCTTTATATTATTTTCTATATGTATAAACTAGAAAATCCTGATCGGTTTACTGGTGTTATGTATATTAAAAAATTAATTAATAAAATAATAAAACTATGTATTTTTAGGCTGAATAATAACTGTGACAATTGCCATTTTGTGTGTTTTCTTGTAATTGTCCCTCTGGTCATAATTCATGGGTTAATGGGCCTGATGTTGCTTACACAGGCTGTTGTGAGGCCTGAACCTGGACTGTCCGGGATTCCTGTAGCTTTAACCGTGTTGATTCTGTACAAAAGCATTTTAATTTTATAGTTTCTTGAGTTTTAGTAGCCACTTGAAAGTATTGAGGCCACACCACACAAAGCGCTATATAAATCTAATCCATTATTATTATTATAGTTCAAATCAAATCATTTTAATGGTTGATCCTGTGCTAATATTATGAGGTAACCAGAGCAAGACCAGCGCTAAATTCTGTTTCATTCGCTTCATTTACTTGTTTGTGGATTCCTCTGAGGCTTAGTGTTCTTTATTTGTTCATTTTGGGTGCAGGAGTACAACATTTACGGCTGGTGGGTCGGTGAGCTGAACGGCACTGTGGGTATTGTCCCCAAGGACTTCTTGCACCCTGCCTACATCCTCTGAGCTCCAACAGGTACGGAGGCACTCTCTTATCATCAGCATTATGGACCATTACTGTGGCCTAATACACAGAAACAGTCCCCCTGGTACTCATCCAGATTGCCACTGAGGTATATTCAGTCGTTGACCTGCCATTTATGGCATCTGCTGGCTGGAAGAAGTACTGCATAAAGCAATCGAAATGGTGCAATGGGCAATGGGTGAGAATAAATATGTGCAACAAAAGCATGATTACAGCGTCAGTTGTCCTATTTAAGAAAATTATTCTCTAATACAGTTGGATAGGCACAGCTTAAAATGAATACTAAATTATTAATACGCTTTTTTTTCTGACTTTCCCCCCCCCACCACAGAGCTGCTGGTGCCACATCCGGACATGAATTACACAGACAGTTTATAATTTTGTGTAATTTGAAGCTTGTAGGCTGTCATAACACTGTAAATTCATCATGTAAATCAGAGGCAGTAGTACCAACAGTACTAACTAATGTACAAACCTCTCGTGAAGGGCTTTATTACTTTGTGTATAAATGAAATTGCTTTGTTGGTAAAGTGTCAGGTTTTAAATATTAATGCAGAAGGGATTTTATTGACATAAATGGATGCACAAATGTAATGTACATATTATATAAGTAATAAAAAAAATCTGTTTCTAACGTAACACCAAAATACTAAAAATAGAACATTTTACTTTTAACGTTTATCAATTGAAATTAGTATGACGTCAAATTGTTCCGTTACCGGCCACTAGATGGCAGGATTACTCCAGCGTCTTGACTGTAAAACGAGAAGCGTGTTGGCACTATCAGATATGTAATTGAAATAAACAGACATTTGAGACATGTATTGACAAACTATTTATTGAAATAAAATAACACAGTTTGTATATTCACATGGACAGTGTCCACTTACAGATCCATGTTAAAAGAGGTGTCCTCTGAAGGAGATGAGCATCCTGTGGCCATTTACTTTGTAAAATATATCCAGTGATGTGAAGTCAACCAGCTAGATCCCATGAATGAAACAAATACTTGAATATTCTGTACCACAGATATGATTGGTACATTGACAGTAGTACATAAAACAAATCCATATTAATAGCTTTGCCAAAAAAGAAAACAAGTATCTGTATCAAATTGCACAATAACCTCTGAGTCCCTTTTAACAACAA
The DNA here is from genome assembly GCA_037367365.1 of Apogon talboti. Taxonomy (NCBI): domain Eukaryota; kingdom Metazoa; phylum Chordata; class Actinopteri; order Kurtiformes; family Apogonidae; genus Apogon; species Apogon talboti. Next base: position 15,051,443 of record JAPQRQ010000012.1, read on the forward strand.
GCAGTAACAGATTCATTCATTCGTTCATTTATTTATATTTGACTACAGTTTCAGTTTGAAGAGGGCTGCAACTGAATTATACAAATAAGCTTACAATAATGTAAGTGTAATTACATTTTTAAAAAAACGATTTTGCTCAATTTAACCAGTTGTATCTGCTTAGGAAAACAATGTGTATTTTAAAAATCATCATTGTATTTTACTATTAAATAATAATAAAAAAAACCCCATCCTACCTAAACACCCGATATGACACAGAGACTGAAAATAGCAAATGTTAGTGTATGTAACCTGAATACACGAGTCAGCACAAAACAAATTATTTCTATAAAAGAACAGGATGTGACAGATTTTTAAAAATACATCAAGATCACGAGAATGGAAAATAATCATCTATTGGAGTGGGGATCCCATGAGTATTGTGATTTCATTCACATTTTATTTTGGAATAATGTGGTTAAGGACCAGTTCCCCATTCTGTTAAGTCTTTATGATATTAAGTACAAACGCATTTTTGATATGTTCCTCAAACTTAATCACCCTTGTCTGAACCTACATCATTTGTTATTTAAATGGTTTTAGAGATTTCGTTTGACTGTAGACTGAACATCCTGAAAGTGTTAACGATGTATAAAATCACAAACGGGTATGGACCTGAAAACACCTTGTAATGGAACAGCTCTTAATTCAGTCAGTACCTGACTTTAATAGATGTGCCTTAGTTTTAGATCACATTTCAGTTACTTATAATTCCAAAGAGTTTGCCTGTTTAAAAAATGTAAATGTCATTTGTGCCTATGATCCGAAAACTATCTTTTTGACCATGAGAATTAATCAGAGATGTTACGTATCCTTTTACTAAGATAGATAGTTCCCAAAAGTGATTCAGTAAGAGAGTTGGAGAACTGCGTCAGTGAACCTGAGTGTTTTAGTAGTGTATTAAATGCTTAATTAAACTATTTAAAAATAAAGTTAGAACTATAAGGTGACTGATAGGTTGACAAGGTTAAAATGTTACAGTGCTTTGTAAAGCTTGGTTTGCCTCTGTCCTTGACTGACACTTCCAGACAGGATCCTCCACATTTTGAAGACGGTAAATAATGAGCAGATTATTAGGAATGAAACAACTCCCACTATGTATGTGATCTAATGCGCCTTTGGCAGAGGACATCCCCACTATCCATTGTTCTGGCTCAGTGAGGGTGCAGCCGCCCTTGCCAGGTCTATGTAGTTTCACAGAGTGAAGCTGCCATTCAGCTGGTTAACTAATGGACCTCCACCTCATGGCTCTCCTCCGAGGCGTCCAAAGACAGCGAGGACAGGGTTTCCTGCTCTGTGTATTTGCTATCGACTAATTCAGGCACACGGCTTGTCTCTAAGATGCTGAAGTCACTGTTCTCAGTCAAATCTCCTGCCGCTTCGGACTCAGTGGACCCCACATCTACTGTTTTGGTCAAATCACCGATGTTATTTGTTCCCCTGACAGTGTCTGCCTCCTCATGGGCACTGTGTGCATCAGAAACGTCCTCTTTTTCCAGAGGACATCCATTCATCTGGAGCTGAAAAATGCTGGAGGCCTCTGCTTCTGACCAGTGACTGACCTCGTCAGGAGAAGTCTTTATGTACCCATTTGCAGCCTTTATCATGTCTTCCTCAGCATCATCACAAATGCTTTCTTCATCACTGACTTTGACGATGCTCTCATTTGAAGATTGCATTGACTGGTTGTCCTCATCAGAGTCTTCATTATTCCTAATTTTATCCAAATCCACCTGCTTTGTTTGGTCTAGATGAGCATCTGTCTGTTGAATGGAGTCATTGTCATGAACCTCAGCCTCTACATTCTCTATCTCTTCGTATGTTACAGGTAGGAGTGTCTCATTTGTGTTTCCTTCATCCAGATTCTCCTCAGGCATCTGCTCTGGAGAGATGACCCCTGTGATGTGACCCTCAGTAATATCATGTTCTAGTCCATTAACAACAACCAGCTTCTCAGAGTTGACATCTGCCTGAGACCTTTCTTTAACCTGTTCCACAAAGCCGTCATTCTCGTCAACTAAAACAACTTCAGAATATTCACAGGTGGCCTTTTCTAGGTTTCCCTCTGTGGGACTGTCACACTGACCTTCTGCCTCTTGGCTGTCTGAATGAGAAACATTTGGAGCAATAGAAACTACCTCTTTTTCTGTTTCTACCGTCTCTGTCTGCACATTGTCCTCAAAGCCATTCCCCATGGATGAATGCAGCTCCACTGATGTATGCACTAGACAGCTCAGGGGCTGCTCCGGAAGGCTCTCAGGGGTTTGTTCATCTTGGTTGTCACCCAAAAAAAACCTTGCCTCCGTCGGGCCACAGTTCTCCATGATGGCTTCTAGACAGTCACTCTTCTGGAGGACCCTTAAGGAACCGTTCTCTGAGTGGCTGAGCTGGGACTCGGTAGTGTCTTCCAGTAGAGTCTCCAGAGGGTCAAAGTCCCCAGAGGAGAAAAGCTGTGGGTTGGAGGGTTCTTTAGTTTGTAGACAAGGTTGGTGAGGTGCTGGGCTGTGAAGAAAAAAAAATACATGTACTTAAATTAAAAAGCTGCTAGTAGAGTAAACAAATTAAAACTTTTTTAATAACACTCTCACTATTGAAGCTCTTAAACATAGTGTATCCTTTGTAATTGTATTATCTGCTGATATGGATGTTCCAAAATAGTTTCAAGTGCAAACAAAGATAAATGTCCCATAGGCGACCACCACACTTGGATCTAAGGGAGAGGACTGATATAGCAGGTTAGCTCTGCATGGATGCAGCTCAACCACTTTTAGCAGTTCCACCACTTCCATCAGGTTCAAGGTTTCATGTAACCCAATATCAGAACCAACCAAGCAAAAAGGAAAGTGTATTTCCCATAACAGCATTTAGGATCATATTTTTTCTTGTTGTTCCTTCCCACAGTCCTCTTTGTGTGAAGCTATTACAAGCTGGTTCTCATAGTCCAGGATGCTTCCTTGGTTGTCACCAGGTCAGAGTCCTTCCTAACGATCAATAATGCACATGTATGGAACAGTCTGCAGAAAAGGCTCTGCCCCCAAATCACTAGTTCAGTAATGCACTGGCACACATGACAGTAGTATTTAGTGGAAAACTAATAAATACATTTACAAGGGCAATAACAATGGTGAGGAAACATTTATCTGTTGTAAAGCAACGTCAAACAAACCGAGCTCAACCCAAAATGCAGATATTTTAAATCCACTTAAACATTTCTCTTTTCTTACTTAATATTATATCATTCTAAAATATTGTACCTTTAATTGTTTTAATCGTTCTGTAATTATATTACTTTCTTTTATTGTGATTTGGTGTCCTCTGATTTTTTTTCCTCAATATATCTATATTTTTATGATCTTATTAACATCTGGATGTGCTGTTTTTTTTGTTATTTTTTTAAATTTATAAGCCCATTAAATTGCCTTGTGTATGAAATGTACTATATAATGTGAATAAAGTTGCCTTGACTTATACGATTTCCTAATTATAGGAAATACATTTTGCATTTATGAAGCAACAACTTCTTTATTCCTCAGGTTTGATGTTTGATTTGTGGTTATGGTCAGCTCTTTTGCATTTTGCAGCATTTTTAAAACACTTGTGCAGAGAATTATAGAGGTTTAAACAAAGATGCCAAAGATTCACAGAACCATCCTGGAAAATTCTCCAAAGGAAAGACTCAATCCTTGGAAGGATCTTGGACACTGGAACAGTCCTTCAGTGTAATTTCATATCTTTATGTAAATGAATGTCCTTCCTTTGACGTATGAGACTTGCGAAGGCATATTAATTGTGCACCACGGTACTGATATGACTGATCTGTGCAAATGAAAATAAGCTAAACATAGTATGACAGCTCAGCTCCTACCTCTCCATGGACTCATAAGACACTGTCAAACTAGGCTCCTTGATGGGATCGTCCTCTTGAGCCTGAGCGAAGCCGCGGTTGGACGAGGCGTAGGTGAGGATGGCGTCTGTCACAGTGTAGGGGGTGTGACCCTGCACGCAGTCCTGGATGTGACCGACCGGCAGCTGGGTCTGTAGAAAGAGGTGAAGCTGGCTGTCTGACAGACACACTGTCATGTGCACCACTCTGTCATATGAGCACACAGAAACACAGGCATACAGAAATGATTAGAGCTGAAACAATGGATCAGTTAATGGCCTTAACACTTTCATGCATGAGTTATGAAACCCTTAGTCAAGATTTTTTTCATGAGTGTTTTTATTCCTCTTTAGGCAAGAAAAAAACAATGTAATTGAATTTTTTTTAATGAACCTATTTTTCATGGAGTTACAAAAATGCCGATTCAGCTGGACACCATGTGTTCAATTTTTTAAGCAAAGAAACATGTATTTAAGACATAATATCAGAAAGTGATATACTGTGTGAAAACTGAAATAAAACCATTTTTAATGCAGCTAATCTGATTTTTTTCTCACATTTTATTACATTCTAATACTAGTTATTACTCACTTCATGGAGATAATCTACAAAAAAACCCTTTTTGTTTCAGAAAACTGTTAATTACAGTCTAATAACAATTGGTGGGTGATATACAACTAAAACAAAACAACAAAACCCATGAATATACAACAAAACAGCTGTAGAATAGCTGTCCACTCTAGTGACCACTATGCATGAAAGGGTTCATTAGCATTTCAAGAGCTCACCATGGGTTTTAAACTGGTGGAATTCTAAATATAAACATAATGAAAAGTATTTAGCAGGTTGATCAATGATGGGTTGTTCTGATTGATAATAGTGTTACCAAGTACCTTTTTGGATAATATAACAAATATAGTATAGCAGATAGTTTGTATCACAGCATGATTAAAACAAGCCTGGAATTATGCTTTTCTTTAAAAAAAATACCAATGAACTGACCTGTCCAGGAAGGTCTGAAGTCCTCTTCTCCTCTTCTCCAGGAAGTCATCATTGCCGAAGGAGAAGAGGGACTTTCCCGGAAGATCAGGGACTGGCCTGGAAGAAAACAAACCAAAAAAATCTATTGATTTTTATAGCTTAAGGCTCATTTGCGCTTTAGATTAAACTAAAGTTCAGAAAGGACTGATGACATGTAATCAAATAAGTTGGACTCTCCTCTGAAGCTATGTGTGTTACATATCCCCTTTAACCTTTGTAATGATTAGAGAAACACTAAAAGAACAACACTCGCTGGACGCTCTCCATAGCAACTTACACCAGACCAGCATTCTTCTGCAGTTTCTTCTTGAGCCAGACAAATTCACTGTAGCGCCGACGCACGCATGATGTCTTGGCTGTGAAGGCCTTACTGTTGGTCTGAGGATAATAAAAGAAAGAGGAGTTCAACATTAAAGCACATCTTATGATTATTCCATTTAACTTAGTTTATTACATCGTAATTTTCAGTGGGGTGGTGACTGCCATGACTCAAACTGTCGCTGCAGCAGAGCTTGTGAAACTTATGGCAGGATTTAACTCGTGATCACATGTTAGATTTGTTCCCCTAATGTGTGACAACCCAGCTTTTGACAAGTAATAATCAATTAGTAACTCCATTTGGGAGTTTTCTTGTCTGTACAGCAGATAAATTAATGAAATTAGTGAATACAAATCCTTCAGAAACATTGTTCTTTCTGTTTTTTTCCCCCTGTTTTATTTTTTCTATTCATCTGAACCCCCAATCTGACATTCAAGTCAAGAAAAAAAAGACATACAAAGAACACTGCTTGTCTAGATGGGGGTTGTATAGACAGATAAGACACTGTTGTATTTTTGTATGCAGGTGAATAGAATACACGGAGCATACGCATGATGATCAAAGTGTGTGAGCTCACTGGATCTTGGCTAATTTCGTGGTTAGAACACTCACAGAATTGCAACACAGATGTCTAGGCTGTGAGCTTTGCAGATGACACAGCACTACAAAACACAGGAGGTTCCTAAGTCAACAACTCCTGACTCAGCAAAATGTAAAGAATGTTTTAGCTGCAGTGTTTTACAAAAATTGGGTTAAGTTATGTAATGTTGCTGCCTTCCAAACTATGTTGCACGATGAGGCTATACATTTCAGGGTTTTACTTACTGCTGCTGAGTGTGAAGACAACACCCCCAGTAAGAACATATTATTAGTACTTACATGCAGAAATATTTTGTAATCCACATATGAATTCCATGATCCTTCATTCTGAATGCGGGGATCTTGGACCCGCACTGCAATAAACTCCTGTCAGAGAGGAAACAAAGACGCAAGTATTTTAAGCCGCTATGATGAATGCGTTTGTGTTGTATTCGACCATGTTATACAACATATTGAGAGATAGATAATAATAGAGGAACAACAAATTCTCTAGTACAAATAGACCAAGTTCCTTATTTCTGTATATACTCCAGTGAAAGTGGTGTGGTTTTTTTTTTTGGTTTTTTTTATGAGTTCAAGTTAATTTAAGAGTATTTTTAAAGGAGTTTGAGCATTACTATCAGCTGAACATTAGTTTAACATAAAACTGAAACAGATACTGAAATAATAGAGAAGGAGGTTACTTACATCTTCTACATGCATCCTACTGGGTGCTAGGCTGCACAGAGAACATCTGCAAACAAATACAGAGCAGATAAAACATAAATCAAAAGCCCAAACTCTCTATAATGTTGTCATGAGATAATGACTCATTCTGTGTTAGCAAAATTCACACTTGCAAGCATTTCCCTTTCCACACACGCAGAGGACTTTTTTCATTTTATGTTAACCATGCTCACACTAATGCCACAACAATGGCCATGTTTTTTCAAATGTATGCTTAAATAACATAATAATAACACTATAGTTTACATTGCTTTACGTATACTCTGTTATGCTTAGATATGTTTCAAAATCCATCAATGATAGCAATGGTTTTAGACAAAATGATGCAAACACTTCTCCATATAGCGAAGTACAAATGACAAAACAGCAAACTTCTGCTTCCAAAAACTGAACATTAACATGCTGATGAAAGTAGAATCTATTTCAGGGCTAGGTTATAGGTCTGAATTCATTTTAAGGCTTTGCAAAATAACCTGTTATTTCTATTCTTATGAGATTGAAAGATTGACATGTATTATCCTTTTTTAATCTGACTGTTAATTAGTTAGAATAATTTATTGGATACAATACAACAGCAACAATACTACTATAAATAATAATCGAGCCATATAATCCAGTCATTCAGCAATTGGAGCCAAATTTCAACTAAACCCCAAAACAATTTAATAAAATACACAGTTAGCAATCAGCGCGTTTTTGTATAGAAATTAGTGTCAGAAAGTTTAATCATTATTAGATTAACAGATACTTGTCGAAATATATAGTCAAATAGAGATAGAAAACTGCGATTCTGTTTGGAAACATTTACTTAATTTTAGTCGATAATTAGTCGAACTTACCCAATACAAGCTTGATCTAAATCATCCATCTGTACCTCTGCTTCCTGTCTGACAGTGAGACTGAGAAGTGACTATTTGTACACTATGGTCACATGTGCCCTTATTATTGCTACATACCATTTCGCTACAGGTACAACTGGATCAATAACAACATATAAGTGAAGTACATGAAAATAAAACTGTGGGCTTGTTTGGCAAAGAAGACTGGTTTAATCAATTATTTTAGTCACCTTAAAGATGAAATGTTTAACTGAGCTTATATACTCTCTTGGAAGTAAAAGAGATTTGATTGTAATGAAAATATACGATAAAGGGCTGACCTCAAACATTTCACTCATGTCTTGTAAATACACTTAATGACTTCCTGTAGTTTATAGTTAGTTAGCCCGAATGAGCAGTGCTGTTCTGGCTAAACATCCACGAGAACAACTCCCATTCGAAAATTACTTACTTTCAGAAGATACGTGTTGTCTATTGCGGTAGCACCCGACCGTCAGTTTTTAATGTACTCCTTTTAGTTGACGTTTTTTCTTTATTCAAGCACAATTTCCCCAAATTCACAGACTTGTTTTTCTCTACAGCTCCTATCTCCATTTCGCAAGTCACAATCACACCTGTGACGTCACACGACGTGCTGGCGTACTACTTCCGGAAACCTACGCAAGCCGGACATGAAGAGGGGCGTGAAGCCAAATCCGGTTAAAATTAATTATATTTTACAAGTTTTATTCTACATTTAACGTTTTAAACGACTTCAAAGCACTTGTGTGCAGTGAAAAAAAATATTTTGTTCAAGTGCTTCGTGTTGCATAAAAATTCCTCAATGTATGTGCAATAATAAATTTAGCATATCTTCTCGTGATTAAAGCACATCATCATTATCAGTCAGTCACAATTTTCATGCTACAGTCCTGATTCATTTTAGGAATGCAAATCTCCCTGATGTCATGGTTTTAATGTTGATACACATTTAAAGTCATTTTGGCGCACATGTCCCACAACTGTGCCACAATTCAGAAAAGCGGACAAAAATCATGAGGTTCAGAATATTTAAAAAAATGGGAGTCTGTGTTAGGCAACATACATCAGTTTGTCACAAACAGATTTTGTCATATTTGTCCTTTTAGTCCAAAAACTTACAGAATGCACATACCTATATACATGTTGACTTCCCACAAAATCTAAATACAATTCCTCATAATATTAACATGATATTCATTCATTGTGTGACAAATTAATTAATCCTATCTCTTAAATGATGACCATAAATCCGGAAGAAATTACCTTTAATATTTCTATATTCATAATAATTTGTTATTTTGTATTTCTTCTTTGTTTTAACGTTGCTGCTTTGGTGCATTACATCGTATTTTTTATGATTATTATGATTATGATTATTTTATCTTGTGTGAATTGCTTAATTCACTGTTTTTATATTTTGTAGTTTTTTGTTGTTGTTTTTTTTAAAGTCCTATAGTGCTCTATAAATATATATTATTACTGTTGTTGTTGTTGTTGTTGTTGTTAAGTGTGGCCTTGCTTCAGTAACATGTGGATCCATTTTCTAATATAAATCAGTGTAGCGCAGTCTGATATTTGGGTTATGTTGACGTTTTAAGGCCCCTGAGGTGCCTGTTGTCAAAGCACACATGAACGGGGCTCCAGTGAAAGTCGAATAATCAGTGAAATGACAATAATCAGGTACATTATAATCCTTTAAATAACAACAATGTCATAGACTTCCTTTCAACCGTGCTAGCGTCTAAATAAACTAAATGTATTCTGTAAATCGTTCCTCAGAACTAGTCTGCCTATTGCTGATCTATACATCACATCCACACACACGTCGGTGTCATCACAGACCGATGAATAAATCCATATGTTTTTACAGTCTGTGAACCTGTGCGACCATTGAGCCTGTGCACTTTTCTTCTCTCGTACCAGACGAAGGGGCGGAAACGACACATTTTGCTCTAGTCAAGCCTTGTATTATTGATATCAGAACCACACAAACAACGACGTTGAATTAACACTGGAAAAAAAATAGCCATACGTATTGCTTTATTTCGGATCGGGGTGAAGTTTTAAAACCTTTTAGATTTTGAGAGATCGGTGAGTTGAATTTTTATCTTCCCTCCTCCCTCCAAACGTGTTGTTTCAGTGACTGTCTGATTGTGCACGAGTCGAGCGTTAGCCTGTAGCTAGCTCTAAGACTGAGGATTTTCAATGAGAGACAAAAACACAGCTACATCAGGGGACTTCGGAGACACGTTAGACATCACGTCCGACATTAAATAAGTTATTATAATCGATATAAATTAGGGTGTTATTTGCATCAGTTGCTAACGCTAAAGCAATATGGAGGAGGTGCCAGCTAGCTGCATATTGGGGTACTGGGTCCCTCCGAGGCTTTGTCGTACTGTTTTTGCTCTGCTTGCTAGCTAACGTTAGTAACAACCCCAACAAAAATGTTTTGCACGGAAAAAAAAAACAGGCTAACTGCAAGTAGCCGACTCATTGATGTAATAGAGTTAGTTTGTATGCGTTAAATGCCGCTAATCTGAGCCCAGGTGTTGCACACCTCTGATATGCACTATTGTTTGTATTGATGCTGGTACAATACGTTCCCGACCAATGAAACTGTGATCCTCAGGTTAGCTAACCTGAGTTATGTTATTTTTGGTTATGGAAAACACAATTTATTCTTCTCCTGTCCAACTAAAACACCCCACCCCCACCATATAAGTTTACACAATGTCATACGGTAATGGTACATGGGCAACTTGAGGCAATGCAGAAAAGGCGTCCAAAAGTTGAAAAGATAAATAACTTCGGCAACAGCATCAGGATTGCCAGAATAGTCTGATAAAATGTCTGAAAATCAGAAATAATGCAAATGCAACACATGTGCTGGTGATCTGCATGACCTCACACTGTTGCCCATGTATGTTGTCAATAAATCCCATTATCCAATGCTGTTTTCTCCTCTTTGCCATATTGACTCCCGCTTGCTTCCATCATGCAACAATCTTGACGTTGACCAGGAACCTGCTGGTCCCCAGGTCTACCTGATGAGTATGAGCCTGACTACAGAGCCCTCTAACGATGGTCCTACTGTTACAGAAGGTTTAATATATCATTACTTCCTAACATAAATTTGTATCTGTATCACTTGTCCTTGTGCGGTAAGGTGTATGTCAAGATTCAACAAATGATCATAGATGTGTATGTGAATAAAGTGGCTCTGTAAATGTTTGTAATTCATTTGAAACTATGTGTTTTCCCATCCATTTGTGAAAACACAAATTACAGTACACACCCCAATCAAATGCAAACATTTTCTCAAACTATATTTCATGAAGCATAAAGAGTTTAGAAGCCCGAGCCATTTCAAAGAGAACACCTTAAGACTCAGTAATATCTGTGTATGACTTGTGTGTCTACCTCTTCAGAGAGCAAAATGACATCAACTGAGAAAAAGGAGAAAAAGGCAGATGATGTGCCAGAGGAAGAGGAGGAGGAAGAAGAATATGTGGTGGAAAAAGTCCTCAATCGGCGAGTGGTGAAAGGGAGAGTAGAGTATCTTCTCAAGTGGAAAGGCTTCTCAGAGTGAGTGTTGAATAAATTTTAGGGGAAGTCCTGGCTGGACTCCCCCACCCCCCCCACCCCCCTGTTTGGCATCTATGCACGAAGGGGGGTCAGTGCAGCCTCATGCACAGTTACATCATTTCAAACCTAAAAAGGAAAAGAAAAGAAAGCTGGTGTATTTAACAAATAATTAAATAATTGGAATAAAATTAGTTTTTAACCATGAAAAATAAAATAAAGCTGCTGTTGTATTATGAATGAAATACACTCTTTATGTGATTTTTATCTCCAGAGATGATAACACATGGGAACCCGAAGACAACCTGGACTGTCCAGATCTGATTGCGGAGTTTCTGCAGTCTCAAAAATCTGCACATGAGGGAAAAAGGAAGGCAGCTGCAGATGGAGATGGAGACGAAAGTAAATCAAAGAAGAAAAAAGATGATGTAAGTCTCTGCTCTCTATTCTGTTAGACCTCCATGAATTTTTAGTGAGTCGCTGATGGTCTATTAGAATGATAATAGTTTGGTTAAGGTGATGGAACACAAAAAAGTCATTCCTATGATTTAGAGTAGAAATAGGTGCCATATGCATTATGTTCCTTACACTTGAAACCAGGTGCTAATACAAAGATCATCTTCTTTATCGTCTCACATTCTATTTTAATTTGAGGACATCACACATAGAATGCCTGAAGGCCAACAGACTGTAACTTTTCTGCATATCCTCCCTTTTATAATATCAGTGGGTTCTTCACTTTCCATATGTGTTTTTGGAATTTTGTCTTCCAAGTTTAATATGTCACACATACTGAACAGTCAGAATATTTATAACTGACACAAAACATCATTTAATCTGCATCCACTCTGCCTAAACATGTTATTATTTTTTAATACTGATTAAAGATATTTAATATTGTACTGATATTTAATACAGTAATTTTAGTTTTTCATTTGCAGTCATAATTCATGCATACATACACTGTACAGGTTTTCCACACATTTTATGTTTTAAGTACAGATAATATAATTTCCCTGTGTGTCCTCAACCTTGTTTTTCTAAGTGTAGGTCATATTCATTTCAAATATTCTTAAGGATTGTAATAAAATCAATCCACACACAAACCAATGGAAAACACTGAGGGCTACTCATTTTATTTTTGTTTTCTTCAGTGTCCTTGTCTAAATTTGAGAGACAATTCTCTTTTGTGAATTTTATTACAGACAAAATAGTCCTTTACTTTTCCAAAATCTTCGCCAGTGTAACTCAACTTCCTGACTTTTCCTAAATTGGAAAATGAGATAAAAAAATTCCCTGACTTTTCCAGGTTTTAATGACTGTGCAGATCACTGTATGAGTAAAAGGAGATTATTTATTGAGATTTTTGGTCCAAAAGCTAAAAGAGGAGTTTTCTAGTTTAATTTGTTTTACATCTATAAATAAGCTGATGTGTTTTGTAATTGTTTTGTGATTTTATTCCTTTCTTTGACAGACAGAGAAGCTACGAGGCTTTGCTCGAGGTCTGGATCCAGAAAGGATAATTGGTGCAACAGATTCCACGGGAGAACTCATGTTCCTCATGAAATGGTAACAGCCTTTACTTTAAATGTACTACGGAACATTTGACTGCATTGATGTAACAAAAAAAAAACACCATGAAAACAGAACTAAAGTTGTGTTTTTGTGTTAATTGTGCTTGTGTAGGAAAAATTCTGATGAAGCTGACCTCGTGCCAGCAAAAGAGGCGAACGTGAAGTGTCCACAGGTGGTTATTTCGTTCTATGAAGAGCGGCTTACTTGGCACTCGTATCCAACCGAAGACGAGAAAAAAGATGACAAGAACTAACCCAGGGCAAAGGGGCTGGGGGAGAAAGAAAGAAACTGTAGTTTTGAACTCCATTGTACTTTCAAGTGGGGGTGGGGGTGGGGGGGGTGTTGGAGGGGACAAAAGACAAGCAATACACCTCTGGACTCATTTGTCTTATGGTGTAGTATCACTCATTGGATTCTTTTATCTGGATAAAATCTAAATGTGTATGTGCTTCGGTTTGCTTGACGAAAACACAGCTCAAATAAAATGTAAAATGCAGTGTTAATTTTCAGTATCCACCCCTTTAAGAGTTGCTCGGCCCTCTTCAGTATCCTGTTCTCATAACATTTGGTCCAGTGCTTATTATCATCTTGCTCTGACATTGTGTTGGTGAGGTGATGTTTTAATTTTCAGTAAGTGTGCCATTTTTTTTACTTAGGTACTTTTAAGGACAATAATGTGTCCATCTTAGCCTTTTCTGTAGGACTTTAGTCATTTATTCATTGGTAATCTTAGTAGTGTTTTTCACAATCATGTCTTGCTTGTCTGTTTTGGAAAATAAACCACTTTTTGTTACAGCTCTGTCGCATTCCGTGATGATTTTCCACATAAGAGGTGACAGATTTTTGGGACAAGTATCCTGGAGAAACATGGGAGTCCTGTAAAGCCTAAATGACAAACTGATAGGGGAAACAGGCCTTAACTTTAGACCTTAAACTCCTTAAGTTAAGGTTTCTCTGTTGTATTATACAGCGAATACCATTCATGACAACTAGAACACAAGAGTCACCGGTGAAAATAAAAACACTTTATTAATCAATAAAAACAATTCTTGATTGCCAGCAAATATCTCAAAACGGAACTACATCCAAACTGAAAGCAGAGGGTGAGACTGTTATGGAGACAACTGACAAACTACATAAATCATGACAAACACAAACATGGAAATATTTACATAAGACAAGACAAAAAAAAGTGCACTAAGTAGTAGCAGTACTAAATAGTTGGTGTTGCACTGGGTTACACTGAAGTGAATGTTAACCAGTTCATGCCTGAATATCACATTTAATGAGAACATTTCTTCTTTCAAAACAAGTTTTTTGGACATCATCTTAATGTTGCAAATTCTGTTTGTAAATATTCTAGCCTAACTGCTATCAGCTGCATCGACTGACCTATTTTTTTTTTTTTTTAAAGGGTGATGAAGTACACTTACCGACAAACTTCACTCAGACAAGTAATAGCACTTCTACTTTGAGAACAATTTTTCTGTGGTTCTCAAAACCTTTTAAAGTGAATTTAATGAGATTATAAAATAAAGGCATTCAAATCAAAGTGGCCGATAAACACATTCTGCTAACTGTCAATTCACACATACAAACAACTTCTTTCAAAACCTGGCTCACTTTGTTTTTAACACACAACTTAAAATCGTAGAGCTCATAATATTTAAGCCAACGACTTGGCTTTACAGCAGTTAAAAAAGTTTAATTACCTCAAGTGGCTTTCAGTTGGATGGCAAATAAGTTATTTAAAATGGATATAGCTACACCAGCTGAGCCTGTTTATGCTTAAAACGGGGCATCCAAGACACAAACAAAAAAAAAAAAAAGATTCAGAACGTGAAACTGTGACAGGCTGGAGCTGGTGAACATACAGTACTCTCTGGAGCTCCTGGCCCATCACATTGCCTTAAATACCTCTTACGATTACAGGCTCGGCACAAATTCTTTAAATCAACAAAGAAGGTGTAGACTTACATAAAGCTGATGTGGCTAGATTTATAACCTTGCTTATTCTACAGATTATGAACATTTAATAAGAGCCTTCCTAATCGCAGCTCCCATATTTAAACCTGCAGCGAAGGAATAGCAACAGACACGGCAAATGCATATAGCCAAGCCTTTTAAGGACAAATTACAGTGCTATGTATAATTAGGAAGTTGATACATTTTGCAATGCAGTGTGCCTCCTCTCTAAAACATCCATTTGCTCCACTTGCAGGACTTCCAGGCGTCTTTAACAGTGGCCAGCCCAGGAACACACTCAGACCGACTCTCCCTTGACTCAACGTTGTACACATGAAACCCAATCGCTTTAGGACTTTTCTACAGTTAGATCCCATTAACAAACGGACTCAAAAACTGAAATTTGCACAGTATTAGAGTGCAGGGTTTGAGAATTGTAAGTTGTATACAGAGCGTGTTGAAGTGCACCATACAACCTTTGGTTAGTATAGGTGTAAATGGCATCCTAAATGATGGACTTCCTTTAGCCTTTGGTATCTAAACTCACAACCATATATGCCTGAAGATTTGGGACTCTGAAGCCTTGATGACTATGAAAACCACTCAGAAGTCTTCAGGGTGGGATATGATCAGATAGTCCTTTAAATCATTGCCTTCGGTGCATAGGTATTCCAACCATCCTTTGTGACTGTTCTTTCAATCGACCTTTTCTTGACAACAGTCCCTTCATTTACCCTCACAAAACAACAAATCTTCTCTTTCCTCAGTGGTTTGGTGCAAAAGGATCAAGAGCAGCTAAATTTTTCTAATAGCTCATTTTATGTCCTTTTAGATCCCTCGTCTCCTTGCTTGTTTTCCCCTTCATCTAAATAATTAAATATCAGTACTCAAACGTAGAGCTACTTCTGCTTCGAAGTTATTTCCAAGAAAAAATGCAGGAACAGAATGAAAAGGGAAAAACTAATGCAGGAAGAGTAGTCAACAATGCCATTTTTCTACTCACCAGTATCTTCTCAAAGGAAAAAAGGACATCTCTCTCTTGCATCTGCAGAAATCTTTCTTATTGACTTTGCAAAGTGATAATAATCAGCAGTTTGCCCCCTCACTTCTTTTTGTCTTTTTGTTTTTTCTCTGGTTTACGATTCTGCTCAGCACTTGTCATACCGCGGGGCATGATTAGCACACTGCCATCAGCGCTGTACTGGAGCGAGTACTCGCTGGGGCAGTAGGGGCGGCCCTCCTCGTCTCGAAGCTGATTGAACACCTCTTGGTAAAGACTTTGCATTTTCTGCTTCATTTGCCGGATGGAACGTATGAACTCCATCTTCTCCTTCAGCAGACGGGCCTTGTCACGCCTCAAGTCTTGGACACCCTGCTCCAGGTTTAAGATGGTGTCCAGCTTACGCTTGCGACAGTTCTGGGCTGCCATCTTGTTCTTGCCGCGCCTTCGGATGTCACGGATGAGGGCTAGCTGGGCTTCGCTCAGGTGGTGTTTGGCTAGGAGCTCATTGAACTCTTCCACGGGCAGGTTAATGATCTTGTCGTTGGAGAAGGGGATTTTCATGGCTCGGGCCCGGCGTTCGTCACGACTTGAGTGCTTGTCTAGCAAGTCCTGAGGAGGCTGAAGCTTTGAGCTCTGTTTGTCTCGGACAGTCTTCTTGCCGGCTGGAATCGGGAGCTCTGGGTGCTCCACAAAGGCAGAAGAAAGAGGCAGATTGTAAGTGTGATTGTGGCTAATGCTGTCAAGCTGAGGGAGGCTGTGGAACTGGGAGGGGTCCTGATAGCTCATGCGGCACAGCTTACTGTACCCAGGCTGATAACCCCCAACAGCACCTTCTTCTGTCTCCACAGTGGCTACCTCAGAGTCAGTGCTATAGCCAACAGCTCCTTCCTCTGAGAAAGTGGCAGAAGTTGAAGAGGAAGAAGCTGCAGAAGAGCAGGATGTCTCGGAGCTGCTTGGAGATGCCGGGCTGTGGCTGGAGTCCAGGGAAAGACCAGAGTCTGAGTCAAGTTCATCCTCCAACTGGGAAGCTTGGGCCTGGCTAAAGCCCTCCTCCATGGCAAGGTCCAACAAGCTGATCTCATCGAGCATGGACTCTTCCAGCAAGGTGCTGAATGGATCAGGCAGAATAGGTGTGGATGTGACGTTGTTGCTGGAAGTGTTCAAGTGTGGTGGCAGAAAGATGCCAGTCAGGTTAGTGGCTCCAAATGTGGAGTTAATGTTGCTATTGTTGCTGGAGGACAGTCTGAGCATGGTGGTTCTTGGGGTGAGGCTAACAGAGTCCAACTGTGGATTGAAAATTTGGGGGAAGTCTTGACTGCAGCTAGGGAGGGAGGCCTGATGAAGGCTGACATCCTGGTTTATTGGCGTTGGTCGAGAGGAAAGTCCAAAGTTTCCAGCATTGTTTGACTCGGGTGTCTCGCTTGTGCCACTGACATTGCTGGAGTTGGTGTGGGCTGTAGTATTGTTCACTTCCATTGCCTGTGAACAGAAAGTGATTCAGGGTTAAGTGCACATTTCATGAAACACTTTCAATATCTTATAAAAACACATACACCAGTAAGTTTGTTTTTTAGGACCAATACCAATGATTAGTTATCAAGAAAACCTATATTTGAGGCTGAAATATACAGTATTTGCAATTACTGAGTTAATACAACAACAACTACTCTCCTTTGAAATCTCTTGGGAGGTGACTGTCGAATAAAGTTTAAATCAATCATATTTCAACATCAGTTACTGGGTTCTCACAATAAACTGGAGGAATTATAGATAACAACTAGTAAATAAAATGTTGATGTAGTGTTATTTGTGCAACCAATCAAACAGTGCCGTGAGCAGGATATTACAGGATACTACGGAAAAACAAGGCTGCAACAGAGTGGCACATTTTTTAGTTGATTCAGTCTTTCATTCTCTGAACTGCTTAAAGGGTGTAGCCTACCTCCACCACCAACAGCCGAAGGTGGAGTACACCCTGGATGTGTGGTCAGTTCATGCTAGGGCTGACATAGACAACTTTTACATTCACACCTACAGATAGTTCATATAGACAAATTTACTTAGTAACCGAAGACAAACCACACAAACATGAGGGAACTCCACACAGAAAGACCCAACCCACCTGTGCTGGGATCAAACCCAGGACCTCCATGCTTGCTTGCCACCCTAAATTAATTAATTTTATTAAATATCTTAAAAAAATACAAATACTAAAGATGACAAACGCAGAATATCAGATCCAATAACCTGCCGGGTCAATCTATCCCTACTCTCTAGATATATGTACAAATAAAAACAGATGCCGGTCAGTCCCCTTTAGACAAATACTGATGGTTCTGTGAAAAAATAAAGTACATACTTGTAGCTCCATGATGGCCATAATGTCCTGCCACTGCTGTTCCAGATCTAGCTGTGGCTCTGCCTGAGGCAGCTGTGATGCCAGAGGGAGGCCCTGAGATGTAGAAGGAACTTCTTCATTGGAAACTGATATTTCCGGGGTGACAACTTGGGCTGGAAACTAATTAAAATGTCAAAGATGAGCAATATGTTAATATCTTATGTACAGTATTTGAATTCCAGACCTTTAATGATCTACATTATTAAAACTCTTTTATTGTTCCTACCTCTGTTTCTTCTCCAAAAGGGAAAGTAGCCTCCAACAGCCTCAAGCATTCTTGCAGAGACAGTGATGTCTGAGAGCCCAGACCAGGCAACTAAAAAAAATAAGGTACTGGTGAGGTTTGTCAGTTTTGCTGAAATGTTTCTTTCTTTGACTAGATAATAGAAACTGATGAAAGTGACAAATACCAATGAATGTTAAATGTGAAATACATTTAAATGTCACTAAGACAGTGCTTCAAATGGCAGAGGCAGGGGAATAGCAACTGTTCCTCTAAAGTCAAGCCTTCAAGACAGATGTTGGGATAAAGAACTTAAATTCATAACAGACTGGGTGAATATAACATTTACTATATATCTAAATCGCATTTATCAATTACATGGAGAATTTCATTTCATTCATCCACAGTCAAAAAGTGGTGCGAGTCAACAATGTGAGGAAATTCATGTTTTAGTCACAACAAATATTCAACTCACAGTGATTTCATTTCTTTTGTATAGACCATAAAGCGGTTCAGTGTAAAGTAAACCCTATCATATGTAAAGCCTTTTAGTGGACTAACCTGCTCTGGAATGCTCTCTCCTGTCTCCCCGTCCACTGGCTGAGCCCCTTGTGAGTTCACTCCATTTCTCCAGCTCTCTTGCTGCTCAGTCCTGTCCTTGTTCTCCTGTGGGCTGGGCTTTTCCTCCTCAGCCTCCTTCTGTCGGTTGCTGTAGTTGAACACTTCTCTTCCTGCACCAAGGTCAATGTCCTGTCGCCACAGAATGTCAATCAAATCAATGTCCTGGAAAAATAAAATATTAAAATGATTATTAAATAATGTTATGTAAGTATGTTCAAAACTTTAACTGAAATGTAAGTATGTCAGGCACGGGTCATTTAATGTGCCTTGACTGAAACTGAGGATAACTACTAATAATTGTAATAATTAATAAATTGATTAATGTGTTTTCTTTAAAAAAAAACAAAAAACAGAAGGACATTAAAGCTATTCCATGAGTTAATTTTGGCAGAAGAGAACAGCAGATCATGTAACACAATACAGTCAGATGATGAAACCAGGACATAAACACTTAGCCACAGTGGTTATCATGTGATCAGAAAAAAGTCTCAGTTAATTACAATCCAGCAATGACTTTGTGTAACCTCTAACTACACTGCTTCAGTATGGCAGTTCTGTGCCCATTTTCTTAAACTAACAAAACTTGAATTCAACTGCAACATAGCTCCTAAAAAGTGCCATATCTATAAATGTTCTTAATAAGGACATATTAACTTCAAGTCTTTTGCATCCATTTACAGGCCTTAATTGTAAACAGTTACTGGTTCCTGTGCATTTCCTCAATTTTGATAGGCATCTCCAAAAACACTATTGAATAGGACCATGGTTGTAATGAATGTGGCTCAACCTGTCCAACTATAAATATCTGACACTGAAAAACTACCTAGGGTGTTGGCAATGAATCATATTTTTAGTGTCTCGCCTGTTTATACTATACACAATTGAGTTGTGTGGTTGTGCTGATATACTAAAAATGCATTTTAAAATGTTTTCCTAAACACACCATTCCTTTTAATTTCCAGTGGTGTCTGTTAACTGGTAGGCCAAAATAAACAATAGTACCTCTTTGGTGAGGTCGTCATTGCCGTCCCTGTTGCCCTGCTCCTGGTTACCCTCTGAGGCTATAGCTCCCAGGCTGCTTTCTGCTGCATTCAAGTTGTATGTGGATTCAGGTGCTCCACTTCCTCCCCTCATGGCCGGGGTAGCGTCAGGGTTGTTAACGTCCTCTAGGCCGGCCCCATTGTCCAGGGTGATGCTGGGACTGGACTGGCTGCTGGCAGACACCACAGTCTCAGAGTCACGATGCACTAGCCAGGTGTTGAGCTCAGTACTGGGCACAGAGAGGCGATCCAGCTGGCGCACCTGGTTCAAAAGCCGTCGAGTGGTGAAAAAATGGTCGAGGTCCACACTCTTTGGATGGATGCCATAGCCGTCCAGTGTGTTGCGCAGGTTGTGAAACTGTGTTTGGGTGTAGGCTGAGCTGGGGCCCAGGATTATCTCTCTCAGTGGGGGCAGCTGATTGCTCAGGTAGGTGTCAACGTCCACCCGCACCCCGATGAGGCTCAGAAGGATGGTGAACTGAATCAGGCCCTCTGTGAAGTACTTTTTCAGGTAAAGCATTTCTTTACAAAGGAACAAAAGGTGAAAGTAAAAAACAAAAACAAAAATGGGGCCAACTACTATGGATCACTACTTCTGTACTTCTGCTAGAAGACTGAGGTGGACACATGAATGTAAAAAATAGTTTAAGATAGCAGGGGGAAAGGGTCTTCAGCAGGATTCGGTGAATTTTTAAGGAGTATAAGGTCCAAGCTTGGGTTTCCACTTCAGATAGAGTCCAATTTGTGTTGAAAACTTTGTTCTTCATAGGGTTCTCATCTTCTCATACCTGACAAAAGTGAGAAATGAAACTACATACCTTAGCTTAGCATAAAAGACACACAGCCTTGACCCCCCCAGATAACAAAGTCTTACATACCTATATTAAAATTAAACCCATATTAATGAATAAAGAAATCAGGACTTGCTAGCCCACTGCAACCAGTCCATCCTCCCAGAGAAGTGATGTCGGCTTGCACCGCGCAGTGCCTCTAGAGTCTTGGAAATTCAGCAGACTACTGATGATGAATACAGGGCTTTGGCATCACCCCACCCTTGACAGGACAACTACTTCGTGTGGGTGCTGCTGAAGGTGAATGAGGGAGTCTGGAAAGCTCGCTGGCTAGCAAACGCACTAACAGCAGCGTTAGGTGGCAGGCAGGGTCCCTCCCTCTACGCGGACAGCTGCGCCTATCTTCGTCCTAATGATATTAGCCGTTAGCCACCTTGTATTTGCTATTACATACGTACAGCCGCCCTATTACACAACAAAAACTTCCTGCTTGGTAAAGTGTCACGACATCTGCTAGTATACTTTCATGTTTGATTAATTAGAAAGTGACAAGCATCGCAACTAGTATTTATTGACTTTCTACTTCCGTTGTAGCTAGCATCAAACAATCTCCCTAGCAACAAGTGGTGAAAAGATGAGTGACAGGCTGGAGACCCACTCGGAGGCCCCAAATACGTCAGCGACACATGACTCCATCGACAGCAAACCAATAGAAATTGAGAATGGGTGGGCCTTAGCCGAAATGCTAAACTACTGGAACTCAGTGCATACATACTGCGCTAGCTTTGTAAGCTACTTTGCAGCTAACCGCCTGCCCCCTCGACTAGTTTGAAAGTAACAACTGTCTTTATTGAGTACATTTTTGCATCCACTGAGTCACCTACATGCACTGCCATTTAATCTGTGTATTTGCTAGCGTTAGCTAATACTATGAATCACAGCAATCCCAAGTATCGCCTTACGTGTTATCGATAATTGAAAATAGGTTTATTTTATACTTACGCATGAAGATTTTGGAACTGTGTCTTCATGCCACGAGTCCACATCACCCAACAATAATAAAGTCCTGCTTCATTAAACGTTCCACAGTTTTTCCCGATATAGCACTCTCCAGCCTTTCCTCATTGAATGGCCCACCATGACTTGCAGAATTGCTAGCTGGCCCGGCTAGCCTAGCAGCACCGCTTGACACCAAAACACGCTTTCGCACAGAGCATGCGTAGAACATTCTAGTGGCAAGCTTTCATCAGCCGACTAAAAATTCCCCCACTGATAATAATAGATGTATACTAATACCTTATATAAAGTGAATGCGCCACTATTTTGCTATAAAAATAATAAAATATGGACATAAATTTGATGCAGTCAATGAAACTAATAATTTTAACATCTAGAATATTTTTTATTCTTATTCACATAAAAATATAACAATTTTTGTTGTGTATTTCAATTACTTTTGCCCCTGTATCTATAAATGTTGCCAGGTAAATATTGTGAAGGTGCTTTGTGTGTTTTATGTCCAATTTTCTTACTTCTTACTATCTATGGAAAATGTAGCTTGACAGAACAAACAAGACTTTACTTTAAATAAGACTTTTATTTTCTCAGAATCCATAAATTGAACAACATTGCCATAACTACAATATGTTAATGTTAAGTCCACTATATGGTAACTCCCATCAAGTTGACAGGCCGGTTGTGGTATCGCTTTGAAATGTCTGCTTCAATCTGTCAAAATAAATAACAGTGAAAACAGTATAATGTAGTAACAGTATTACATTATGTCTGTGATAAACTGCTATACTACTAATCTACACGTACCAGCTTCTGGAGTTCCCGGGTGCATCCTGCCAGCAGGTCAACACGAGGCTCCAATCTGGACTGTTCCTCCAGTGCTTCCTGCCTCTTCTCAACCATCGTAGCGCTTTTCAGCACCAAAATATCTGCCTGCTTCAGCTTCTGCCTCAGCACTTCTGACACACGTTCAACATATCTGAACACACATTTCATATAAACAATTGTAACTAAAAACAACGGGCAAAATTATCCCAGTTATCAAGTATTTTCTTTCCATTTGCAATAGAAAGAACTGACAGCAACATTGTCACTGTGTTCCTATTATTAAAAGTTTTGAACATATAGAACTTTAACATGATGTATGACATTTATTAGTGTACCTTGGTGAGGCCTGTATCATAAAGAGGTGCTGCATCCGAAGTGAGGTGAGTCTGTCCAGAAGTTCATGCACTTCTGATAGCATTTTCTGAATGTGTTCACGGCTTTGGCCTTGGATGACGGAGGGAGCCAGCTGGAACTGACTCATAGCTACTATATCTGCTTCTTCACTCATCTCAGTCAAACGCTGGGTCAGGAACACTTCAAGCTATAAAATCCAAAAGAAAACCCCCCAAAAAACATGGTTACTTATCTGAGAAAAATGTTTGTGTGTTCTCATCTAGTAATTAAATTAAGATGTCAGTAGTTGTTAAGTCAGTAAATAAGTGAGTACAAATATGCAAAGTCCTAAAATAAGGAACTTACTATGAAAGAAGTTCCTACATTTTTTACATTTTACAATTTAACAACAAAGGAGCCACTATAAAGGGAGAAATTACTGCGGATTGGAAAATAGCAAACGACATTTTGACAGTTCTCTTTTGAGTTAAAATCCAGCGGAAGTGGACATCATAATTGATTTTGAAGCTTTTAATACAGGGGCAAAACTACGGCTTGAATAAAAGCATATAATGAACACTCAGATACACAGTGGGAACATTCTTGTCATTTTTAGTCAGTTTTGTTTCAGTTATTGCTTATCTATGCTTGTATTGTTACATATACATCACATTACATTTATTTGAATGCAACAATAACAACATGTATTGTCCATATTAAATATATAACATAAGAAAAACAAAGAAGACAAAGCACATATTTACATTTCAGAGGCAGGAGCTGGACATTTAATTTAAAAATGTTTCAGCAATGAATTAATCCTTATTGCTGGCGTTGACATTCAAGTAATTTCAGCTGTAAATGATCTGTAGAAGTGCTGTATATTGTGAATAAATCTGATTAGTGTTTTTCTATTTACCTCCATCAGTTCATCAATGAATTGGCTGCGTGACTGAGAGTTTTCCAGAATAGATAAAGCATCCTCACCCCTCGCCACACCTTCAGGACCTACAAGATAATGTACATGTTTTTAGTAAACACAAATTTCAGCTGCTGTGCCTGAGATTAATTTGACAGGAGGCAATAGGAAGTAAAGATAGTTACAGTCTGTTCCTGCATCTACAATTTCAATTTCGATGGGAGCTGATTCACTGTCACCCCAGTCAATACCATCTGCACCAGTGTCCTGTTCACAAAAACAGAAACCATAAGTTAAGAATAATGTAACTGTAAAGTATAATTGGTTTAACTGCTACTTCTGTCTATATTATTCTTCACTGAACAGAATATTTAAACAGAATAAATAATAAGTGTGCAAAGAAATTCAAATAAAAACAGGATCAAGGCTGTTACCTCAGTACCAGGCTCCAAACTGATGCCCCAGTCAATTCCATCCTCAACTTTAATGCCACAGTCAGTTTCTTTGCCTGTGCCAAAGTCTCCCCAGTCAATCTAAAGAAAGCACAAGGAAAGACAATTCAGTGAGGAAAATCTGTTGCGAATGAAAATGTGAGGAGATTCATTAGTCTGACCTCTGCTGGAATTTCTGAATACATTTCATACCAGTGGTACATCAATTAATTATAATTTTTAGATAATTGGCAATTTTTTGATAACATCAGCCAGCTATTACTGAAAGGCCTGAGACAAAAATAACTGCAGACACATGTGGTAGTCTCATCAGTGTGGCTGCTGTGGAATGATGCTATTGTTTAATTAAAATTAACATAAATGCATGGTACATAGAGTGCAGAATATGTCTAGATGAGGAAACAGGGACAATGAAAACATAAAAGTGTTTAATAGTTGCTAATGTTATATTCAGCAATTTGTTGTCTCATTTGTTATTCTAATTAAACTTCATTTTATCATATGCAAAAAACATATTGATATTTGATACCAGCTGCATTATTTTCTAAATAATCATATTAGCATCTACAGGTGAAAAACTCAAGCACTATTTAAAATGATGACAAATGAAAAAAAAAAATGAATAGAATAAAATAAAACAGCTTGAAAATAAATAGGACACGAATCTAACCGTATCCTCTGTGAGTTCTTCAGCGGGTGCTTCCTCCACGACAGGCCTCTCAACAACTTTGGGGACATTCCCAGTTCTCCACTCATAAAAGGTTGAGTTTCCTTTCTTCTGGACAAATGTCAGCATAGGCAGGACTGGTTCAGACCTAAAAATAAGAACGTGCACGCTTTATTGACTAAATAACCACCGCAACCACTCATGAAAGATGGAAAGTCTCATTTTCAAGTTGTATTTTAATTGTCATTCAGACTCTTATAAGTGACAACACAGTGTACTGTACCACATTGTGTTGTACATTTTAAAAGATAATTAAGCAGCACCCCAGCACAACTATCAGCTGGTATACACTGGGATTTGAATGATGTTAAAATCAAGACAGTATGGAGAAAAAAGATGAAACATTATTGCTTTACACAATACTTACCACTCGCATACAAAGTTTGTGAAAGCAGTGTAAAGTTGGATTTGCTCCTCAAACTTCGCTGAATCCTTTCCGACTTGCTCAAGAACCAATGGTAGATCTTTCACAAGAGCCTGCAGTTCACGGGCCACATTTTCTCCCTGGCAAAGTAGAAAAGAGGCAACAAAATATAGACTTGTGTTCAGTTCAGAATTGCTGTTTTAAATGTTCTGCTGTGGATATGCATGTGTTTGCACTTACTTTGATGCCATACTTTTTGCAGGCAGCATAATAACGTTCCCTCAGGTCTGCAGCTGAGCCCTGGCACTCTACTTCCCGCCTGCTCAGCTCCTGCTGCAGCTGCTGGGCTTTGGCCAGCTGCTTCCTCAGAGCCGGGCCTTCATAGCTGACATTACGACTCAGCAAACTGGCCACCTCCGCTGAGATGTACAATAGAATTACTATTATTCAAAAAATATGTATATGCAATAATTTATAGGTGTACATTAATGCCCCAAATGATTTACCTGGACATGAACAGTATAAACAAAACTAAAATATACTAACACTCAACCTAAAGACAAGAAAAAAGTGTTTTTGGGCTGCAGGCGGTCTTATAATCATATCTAATAGAGACTTACTGCCCCTTATATATTATTCTCTGGGTGTACACAGATATAAAATGTAAAGATTTATACTTACCCAAATAGACACTGTCTGCCTCATAGAGGGACACAATCTCCTGCCAGTCCTAGAACAGAAAATATATAATTTACATCCAAAATATTAGGAGTCTCACAATTTAAGTTGATAAAAGCAAAGCACTGCTGCACAAATTATCCAAACTGACTACTTTCATTATCCTAACTATCCATCTGGAAATAAGACCAAGCTGCTATGGGTGAAAATGCAGCTTTTTCCACATTCTCTCACCTTCATCCTCTGAGATGAATATCTGCCAAAGATGTTCTTCGATGAAGCCTCTGTTCCTTTCAGAATTTCCACTATCCTCAAGCAGTGAAAATAGTGAATGTCTAGCAATGAAAACCAGCAAAACAGACACATGTTTATAAAAGACAACATTTTATATTGACTGAATTTTAACAAAAACTTTGCTTATACCACCGGAAGACGAACCCTACATCACACAGTAATACACTTGGGTAATTATAGATGGACCAGGTAACTGCTTGGTCAATGTTTTGGGCTGATTGTTTGGCATTATCAGACCATTCTCAGACTTGTTTCAAAATTCCCTCTGTGAATAATAAAGTATCCTGATTGTGATTATCCTGATCTGATCATATCACAAATCCTGTAAGTAAATAGAAATTAACACAGATACCATACAGTATATACAGGCACCCATGACAGTTCAGCTGTAATGTTAGTAAACTCCATGTTTTTGTTTACAGTAAGTGCACACAGAGTGCATAGATCTACTGACACAAACAATGTACACATAATGATGTTTAAAAAAAGGTGTTCATTTAATTTCAATGAACCTCATGTTATGATGTTGATGATGATAATGATGATGATTATTATTATTATTGTTGTTGTTGTTATTATAGTATTGTGTTTGATCAGATATGAAAGCAGCAACATGATATCAACATTAGATATTGATTATTGTCTGCTTTGCTCTCTAAGTAATCAACATCAGTGAATGAAATTCCTGTTAATAAGAACCCAGGTTTTAAGAAGTTTGAAGAAGCCTACATGAGCCAGAGAGAAGCTGCTTGATCTCCTCATTCTCTGGCATGTCCTGGATGGCAGCATTGATCTTCTCTCTTATTATCTTTACTGCACTCTGCCATTTCAAATTGCAGTGGCGTCTGTCAACCAGCCAGTCTGTGGACACAGAATAATTTCACATTACCACTAGCAGCTTTGGTACAATTACAACTGTTAAAAGAAACATTTAAAGTTGGAACAGTGGGCTATGGCTGTCTTAAAGAAGAGCCTTTATACACCTATTACATCTATGTGTATGTGTCTATATATATATGCATGTGTAGGTTTATTTATTAGTCTTTCGCCTTACCTACAAGCTTGCTGGTTTGTATGTCGATAGGAAGATTTTGGATATTCTGCTGAAATGAGAAGATGATTTGTGAAATTTGTGATTCACAAATCACAGAAAAATGCCACCACTGCAAACTACTGGCTAAAATAAGTCCAGATGCTTTAATAATAGTGATTATATAACAGTTAAGAATATTTTCAACATTATACTCTCAACTTTTGACTTTAAACATCACTAAGACCCAAACAGCAACAGATATGAGACAAAACTAGCTTTATTGTTCAAAGAACCAGCTGTATTGAAGTCACAGAGAAAACAATGTGTATTGTGGTTAGATGGGCAAAATTTAGAACTAAAACAGCATGTAGACCACAAATTTAACATTCAAACGCCATCATTAAACAGAAGTTTGTTTGGAAAAATGTATTTTGTTCTATAGTAGAATGGACTTTGACTTTAAGGAAGCTAGACTCGCTAGCTAAATTAAAACAGAGAAAAAGAAATTCTGCCAGCACCTACCTCCATTGTTTCTTTGTCGCTTTATAACGAAATCACTTTATGGACTTCACGGTTGCATTATATCTTTACTTTAAAGGTTTTTGTACAGGATTATTTGCACCATCCGGTTGTCACTGTTTATGACACGTTACGAACATGACAGCCAATAAATGGAGGCGATGTTAGAAACTGACCAATAACATCCCACTTTACTGGCAGCTGCACCTGATTGGGGAATAGTGCCGCTGCTGATTTTAATTTGTCGACAGAGGGCGTCGTAAACCTTCAGCTGTCTGTCGTGATGGTCGTAGAGTTGACGAATAAATGACAGCAATCCATATATTTTATCATTTTATTTAGATTCAAGAAATAAAATGATGTTAAGTCTCTGTTTAACAGGCATGCATCCTTTTTCGTGGTCTTATGTTAACACAAGCCACAGATGGATTTTGGGAGCATAAAACGTTTTTAATTATATTCGGCTCTATTTATCACATTTTATTCTATTGTTTTTGTGTCTCTTTAACGCGTGAATCTGAGGTTATAGAAGCTGAACCACTATTTTTTTTTTAATAGCTAAAGGTGTTGGTTAAACTTGATGTTTTTCATGTATTTCAACAGTAATGCATTTCCACTCAGCTGGAAATTATATAGTAACGGTTTATATTAATGCTACTATACTAGTTACAGTGTTTTGATCGTAGTGCCACTGTTTCAGAAATACACAGGAACTGCTTTGGTTGTCATTTACTTGTTAAAATCCCCAAACAAATTTTTTTCTTAACCTTATTATCAAAAAAGGATTAACATGCCTGGCTGTGTGTGGTGTGTGAGGATCAAACTGCCATATAAACCTCCATGTACAGCAGCTGCATCTCTCATGTGACCTCATTTCAGGTAATTTGAATGTCAACCAAACTTGCAAAGTAAGTGTCCATTTACTGTCTGTGATTTACGCAACTGATGCAAAACATCACAGGCACTTTTCCTTATTCAGAGACTGTTTCGTGCCTGCCTGCATGCTCTCTCTGTCTGTGTGTTTTTGTGTTTTCCCCTTGGTTACTGTAGTACTAATTGTTAAGAGTGGCCTAAGAAGAATGAGAAAATTCAAGTAGACTGCAAAATGACTTGCTTCTATGGTTAAATTCCATGTTGACCTAGGACTAGTTTCAAAATGCAACCAATGAAGTGATTTTATTTGCAGTTTGGCAAGCTGCTCACCTCTCAGGTAAACTCTCGTGTCATTGATCCTGATGTGCATTGGGTTGGCCCATAGAAATGCCTCACTAAATCACATGGTTGCAACACTTACTCTTAGGTACTTAACTGGGCGGGCTTTAGGTGAGTGTTTGAGGAGGGTGTGTGCTGTAGTGGAGCAGAGAATAGAGGGACAAGGTAGGGTAGAGCCAGAGGAGAAGGGATGTTGCACTTGTGCTTGATCACCTGAGAAGAACAATTCCAAAACAACATCGTGAAGAGGTTAAGAACCTGCGAGCATGGCAGGACAATTTCATGTTTAAAAGCAACTCGCTCAGCCAACTTTTCTTCATCAAAGTGAGTAACATCTTTGTGCACCTCAATAGTAAAGTAGTTGTCACAGAAAGTTAAAGTTTATGTACTTGCAACAGGTTTCAACACAGTATACAAGTATATAAAAAGAACTAATTAATAAGTAAGTTGTCAGTTTGATTAGGTTAAACATGCAAGTAATACTTTTCACCTCGAGTTCTTTTAACCGTCATCTTTAGTTGGCTACTAATCCAACATTTGAAGAAGAAAAGTAGTCGTCATTACATTACAACTCATTCATGCTATAAATGTTTGTCAAGTTAATAGTGATACAGTATAAGCAGACATGACAAGTACTCAAAGAGATCATTTACCCTTAAGTTGTGACTTCTATCGCATGTAGAAACAACACTGACAATAATATTTTGAGTTATTTTCTCCAGATTATTTTTTATTTTACTTATCGGGCAAAGGATCAAACATCTAAACTAGAGAACAATTCACTCAACCTTGGTGCTATGGGTCAGCAGAGAAACTGGCACAAGGAATGAAACCTGAGAATCTAATGAACTTCCAACTCGATTAGAAGGTCCTCGGTGTCCTTGTGCCCTTCTCTTCCAGCTAAAACCCTATGCCCCTGAAAGCCTTTGCAGCTGGTTAGTGATTTCCGAATGTGGCCACAGTTTTCCTTTCCTGCTGTGATCTCTGAGGCTTTACTGAGCGGCTCACCCCCCACATAACAGAATACATGGTAACTTATTAAAGAGAACTGTGGAGGGCCTCCTTTATGTCAACACACCTTTTTGTCTCAAAGGTCACATCTAAGTCAAACATGGCATACTAAAAGAAATATGTGTGCATATTGTAAGACTATTTTTCCTTACATAACATGATGTGAAAGTGCTGTTCTGGCCTTTGTTGTTATTTGGTCGGCAGAAACTGCTTGATGGAAAGTCAGCAATACTATGCAAATGCTTTGTAAATGTTTGCTACAGAGCAAATGTATTTTTGAAAGACAAAACATAGACATGGTGCTGAACTGAGTTGGAAGTTATAAATGATAAAGCATTGAAATATTACATTTAGCTCTTTAATCTGAAGTCTAACATGTAAAAGTGCTGATGAACACAAATAAATACTTGGTGTGTTTGTTATTGCAACCATTAGGGAATACCAAATCAACAAAAGCCTTTTGTCAACAACACTGCCTACCTGTGTGTGGACACAAGCAAGGCAAAAATAAGTAAAATTATGAAGCAAAGGGCCAAAAAATTGTGATAAGACAAGAAGAACACAGTGTGAGTTTGTCCTTCAGAAATCTGCCTCAGGTTAGTATTTGTCTTAGAATATTTAAAGATTAAAGTCTCAAAAGTGATAAAGACACAAAAACTTTAAAGGCTTGAATGCTTGTGTGCCTTTTCTGTGCCAGATGCTAAACATCAGGGAGCTCAGATAAGGGTGAGATGAGTGTTTCTGAAAAGGGCAGGTATATTTGCATAGGTGCTACATGATAAAATGACCACACCAAAAAGGATTTGTGTAGGACCTTACTTCCTGTCAACTCACGAACAGAAATTTGTATTGATAGTGATTTGGTTTGATTTCTTTCGTACATTCCATTTTAATGCTTTTCATGTCTCTTTTATAATTCACAGTTGGATGTGTTGTTTTTTTCAGTTTTAACAATAAAACTACATGAAACAGTAAATCTAATTAACTATATTAATTATTCATGGCGATGAATCATGTTACTCTCATAGGGGATTTTTTAAAATTACTTTTCTACTAAACATCATACTTTATACTTGTGTCGAGGCACATGCTTTTCATGTATCATAATATTATGAAATGGTTCTTGTTTATGCATCTATGGTGAGTCAATGTTGATTTAATAAGGAAGTTATTGTAGTCGTTGGTTTTCCAGGTGATTCAGAGGTAATACCTTTGGAGGATCAAATGACCCAATAGGTGGATGTAAGGAAAATTGTAAATGCTGCCTCTTTGTTTGAATAAAAGTATGTTTTTAATACTGTGTAAAACATTTTAAAAAGGAAGTGACAGTTGCTCTTTTGTTCCATGCTGCTGACTGTGTCTTTTTTGCTCTGCTATTATATAACAAGTTTCTTAGAGCAGCCTTAAGACAACAGCTTGCTTCCTCATCAGCCTAAGCTCTTTTTTCTGAGTTCATATCAGATCACATGGTGGGGACAGTGGATACTCTTCAGATACTCATTAATTTATCAGCCGAGAGCAGCGTGTCAGGTGTCCTTTGCCATTAGGTTACACCTCCTAATTATGGAGATGTGTCACAGATAGAAAGGGGCCATTCACAATTGCTGTCTGCTTTCTAAGGATGGGTTTGATAGACATCAAGAGTCAAGAGTTTGTTTTTTTTAGTTTCAGTAAGTTGCTGGTCAATAATTAAATAATTGTTTGATATAACAGCACATTAGTAGAAAAAGTCCTATGTTAAGGAGTCTATTTAAATTGTATATTTATGGAAATGTTTTCTAAAAATCTTAAATAAAAAAACAAATAAATAATAGTAAAATTGCTAACCTGTATTGTGTTTAGCAAAGGAGTGATACAGTTTCCTCCACCAGATTACAGAATTCCGCTATTGTCCAAAACTATAAAACACATCAAAGACCAATGTTGACAACTTCCTTTAGCTTTGACTACAGCCAACATTCACCATGGCATTATTTCAGTACATTTATACAATGTCACAACATTTATTTCCGTTATTTTTGGGGGCACATATCATTACTGAACCTAGAGTTGACCAACTGAAACAACCCCAGATCCTAAAACCACCTGTATAGGCTTGTATTGTAGGCACTAGGCATGATGGGTACCCCTGATGCACCCATCACACAGGAACAGCATCAGTGTGGACTCGTTACACCACATGACCTTTATACATTGAACCACAGGCCGATCTTTAAGCTGTCTATCAAACTAATGGTTGTTTCAGAAACAAGAAGCTTCTCACTGCATCATTTACCATTAAAGAACTTATTTCCAGCTGAAACATATTAATTACTGCAGTAATTATCCAATGGAAGGATCTAAACTATTTGCTTTGTTAAATCCATGTGTATACAAAAAGACTAAACATAGTCCCTCACAAATGTTCTATACCTATTCCAGTTTGAAATAAGGCTACAAAGGGAATAGAAAACTGCAGTACTGCCACTACTACTTAAAAAGTAAGTGGAAAAAATGTGATCACTTGTTAAGGACAAAAGTAGGTGGATGACAAATACATGAAAAAAAAAACTGATAGGATGGTCTCTTTCAGGATGACAGTGAGGGGTCACTGAATGAGGTCTCAGCCCTGTCAAACAGGGTTACAGGGGCTATGAAGCTATTCTGGAGGGAAATACTAAGACACTGTATGCTTTTTTTTTTTTTGATAATCTGTCACTTATATTTAAAGCTACTGTAGGAACAGGAAAAATATGAGTGTGGTTTTATTGGGTGGAAAGAAAACAGTGAATATCATAAACCTTTGGTCATAAAACTGTTTAACTTACGTTGTATTTCATACGTCTATTATCTGGAGTGAACAAAATAGATGTCATCAGCAGTATACTCCTCTAAGTCCTAACTATGTGCTTGCTTTGTGCCCTTCAGGTTTGTTGGTGCCATGGCTGACCCGAGCTGGTGGAAGCTGACCTTCAGTCGCAAGAAGAAATCTGAGGCTAAGGTGCTATATGAGATCCCAGCCGAGTATGGCAGTAATACTGGGAACAAAGAGCACACAAGCAATAATCCCCCTCCAGACCATATGGACAGCCAGTTCAATGCCAGACTGGAGAAGATTGTAGATAAATCTGCCACCAAAGGCCGCCATGTCAAGGTGTCCCACTCCGGCCGCTTTAAGGAGAAGAAGAAGGTCCGCGCCACACTGGCAGAGAACCCTAACCTGTTCGCTGAGCACAACCTTAGTGACGAGAACCATAAAAAAAACAAACAGACTGAAAAATAACATTCGACGCATACCAAACAAC
This sequence comes from Apogon talboti, assembly GCA_037367365.1. NCBI lineage: Eukaryota > Metazoa > Chordata > Actinopteri > Kurtiformes > Apogonidae > Apogon > Apogon talboti. The sequence goes on from JAPQRQ010000012.1 coordinate 15,084,780, forward strand.
ACAAACTTGATCATAAATGTGTCATATGTGAGTGTCACAACCCCAAAAGTAAAGATGAATTTAAGATGCAAATACCTACAAGCACAACCACGGTGATACTTAAAACATGCAAGGTGGATAAACACTTGTTTCTATGCACCACACCCAAGCAGATACTGTAACCGGCAGACTCTTACTCATGCCTACACAAGCATCTGATATCAGCAACCATTAGACGTTCACTAAAGCGAAGGGAGGCTCAACATGGTGCTGAAGACATTTTCATAAGGATTTCATTAGGGTTATCTTTCTCAAACTGAATATATAGTTATTCAGTGACTTTTTTGTGCTGACTGTTATATAACTTGAAAAAAAAAATCAGTGATATGAAGGTTAATGTTAATGCCTAAACATTCTATTTTAGATTTTTTAAAACTATGGATGTCAAGCTTTTGGAATTGAATGTTGTTTTGTATGTCTTACGCAATCAGTATGTGGAGATAACATGTGCAAACAAAAGCACGTGCATTTTTTTTCTATAACATTTTTATGACCACAGTAAATTTTAAAAATTATGTTGCTGGCTTAACTAAAACACTGTGGATACTCTACTCCTGGGCTAAAATAGCATTTGTAATTTATATAATCTTTTCTGCAATCCTGAAGGAAAACTACATGTTGTTCTGAATAAATATAACAAGATGCATAAATGTAAAGGAGTCTTTTGCTTTTGTTGTTTATGCCACAGAACACAAATTTTATTGTTTAAAAATTATTTTGATTTAAACAAATGTAAGTGATTTAGTATCTATTTCTGATGGAGTCATCCCTGTGGGTAACCTGGTCAAATGTGTGAATTCATAGACACTAGAGACACAAA